>VZTI01005250.1:115552-129328 GCA_013397865.1 Struthidea cinerea | reverse complement strand
GCAAAGCCTCGGCGTTCCCGAGGGACGAGCCCGCGAACGGGAACAAACCCTCGGCGCCGACGGGAACACGGAACCCATTAACCCATTCGGCCCCTGAACGCTGCCCGCTCCTCATCCCCGCGCCTCGCAGCCGCTGCGCCGCCGCCGAGGCTTCCCGGAGCGGGGAAGCGCTGCCGGGGGAGGCTGAGGGCGGCCAGGTGCAGGGGAGGGGGTTTGCATCCTAAAACCGGCCCTAAAACCACCTGGAGCTGCTCAGTGTCCAGCTGGATTTATCTGTTTCCTGCCTTGGAAAAGATCCCAGGAACAAGGTTCCCAAAATCCTAAAACCAGCCCTAAAAGCATCCCTAAAACCAGCTCGGACCTGCCGAGCATCCAGCTGGATTCATCCACTTCCCACTTTGGAAAGGCTCCCAGGAACCCCAAGATTCGCCAAATCCTAAAACCGGCCCTAAAACTGGCCCCAAAACCAACCCTAAAACCGGCCCTAAAACCGGCCCTAAAACCAGCCCTAACCCCCTCCCCCAGGCCTGCCCAGCATCCAGTTGGATTTATCCCTTTTCCACTTCGGAAAAGCTCCCAGGAAACCCAAGATTCCCAAATCCTAAAACCAGCCCTAAACCTCAGGATCTGCCCAGCATCCAGCGGGATTTATCCCGTTCCTGCTCCGGAAAGGCTCCCAGTGATCCCAAACGATCCCGAGATTGTCGCCATGGCGACGGGCGGGAATAAACCCGGTTCCAGGTGTGTTTGGATTGCTCCTCCCGGAGCTGTTCCGGCTCTTTCGGCAGCTCCGCGTTTCCCCGAGCAAACATTTGGGGGATATCGTCCCGGAGCCGAGCGGGGAACGGAGCGGGAGCTCCACCCGCTCCCAAGCTTCTCCCGGTATTTTATGGAAAGAAGAAAATTCCGGGGACATTCCTGCCTCTCACCCCCCGTGCCCGGGGCCATCCACCCCTCAAAAAACTTGGGACTCATCCCTGAATCCCTTCTGGGAATCATCCCTGAATCCCTTTTGGGAATCATCCCTGAATCCCTTCTGGGAATCATCCCTGAATCCCTTTTGGGAATCATCCCTAAATCCCTTCTGGGAATCATCCCTGAATCCCTTTTTTTATGGGATCGGCACAAGCCAGCAAGACCCAAAAACTTGGGCATCATCCCTAAATCCCATTTTTTTAGGGATTGAGGTGCAATTTATCCCACCTCAAACCGGGAACACCCCGCAAAAACTCGGGAATTTTTCCCACTCATCCCCTGGAATATTTACCGACACCGTTTTTTAAGGAAAAGCCCAGATCCCGAGGGATGGATTTTTATCTTCTCCCATGCGGGAGCCGCTGTTTTCCAGGATGAACGGCTCATCCCGGAGCTCTCCGTCCTCCCAAGCCTCCCAATTCCACTAAACCTCGGCAGAATCCCGGGAAGAACTCGGCAGAATCCCATAAAAGATGATTTATCCGCCCGCGCGAGCCGCACGGAACCGCAATTTCCAGGATAAATGCCGGGTGTAAATCGCTGTTTATGTCGGATTCCGACTGTCTTTACGAGTTTTCCCGAGAAAACGGGATCTTCCCGCCTGTATTTCTGCCGGCGGAGAAACGCTGCCGGAGCTCCGGGTCGGGGGAAATGCCGGGAATCGCCTTTTTCCCGCTTTTTTCCGGCCGGATCCCGGGAATGCGGGAGCTCCGGGATTCGGGACAATGAGAGGGAGGCGGTGCCGCCGGCAGGGGTTTAATTCCAGGATCAGCCGGGATTCTCTGGAAAATCCCGGTTGGGAAAAGCCCCTCATTCCCACCCAAGTCTGGCTGCAGCGAGAGGAGAATCCCTCGGGAATTTCCGTGGGAAAAACCCCTCATTCCCACCCAAAGTCCAGCCCCAAAGAGTGGAGAATCCCTTGGGAATCTGGGTGGGAAAAACCACTCATTCCCACCCTCATTCCCACCCAAAGTCCAGCCCCACCAGCAGAGAATTCCTTGGGAATCTCCTTGGGAAAAACCCCTCATTCCAACCCAAATTCCGGCCCCAAAGAGCTGAGAATTCCTTGGGAATCTCCTTGGGAAAAACCCCTCATTCCAACCCAAATTCCGGCCCCAAAGAGCTGAGAATTCCTTGGGAATCTCCTTGGGAAAAACCCCTCATTCCAACCCAAATTCCGGCCCCAAAGAGCTGAGAATTCCTTGGGAATCTCCCTGGATAAAACCCCTCATTCCAACCCCAAATCCAGCCCCAAAGAGCGGAAGATCCCTCAGGAATCTCCTTGGCTAAAAACTTGGGAATGACGTCCAGGGCTGGGAGGTGAAACGGGAGAGGCCCCAAGAGATCCCGGGAAAAGCAAATCCCCAAATCTTCCACACCTCGGGAATGACACCCAGGGCTGGAAGGTGCGGGAATGCCGGGATGCAGGGACAGGAGATGAAATGGGACAGGTCCTGAGAGATCCCGGGAAAAGCAAATCCCCAAATCTTCCACACCTCAGGAACCACCCAAAACCCGGAAAATCCTTTCCGTGGGGACCCCGATCCATCCTTCCCCGGCTTCCGGAGGGAACGGACACGCCCCATTCCCTGGATTCTCCCGAAAAACCCCCGCCACCAGCACCACCCCCGAACCCCAGGAAACTTTTCCCTGCAGCAGAAAGCCGGGAAAAGGGCAGGGAGCGGGAAAAGCAAGCGGCTCTTCCAACGGCACAAACCACGAGGAGTGCTCCCGCTTTTTTCTTTTTTATGGAAGGAGACTCTGGCAGTTCTCCGGGAAAAAACCAAGGAGAAGGAGGAGGATGAAAACGAGCGGCTGCTCCTTCGGGGGCCCATTTGGAAGTTTTACTGTCCGGAGCTGACAGCAAAGCTCGGGAATTAATATCCCGGAGCCGCTTCCGAGCTGCAATAGCAATTATTGGACTCGGTGTCCCTGGATAAATAATGGGACCATTCCGCTAATTAGCTCCGACGATCCCGGCTCCCTGGAAACGCTCCCCCGGCCCGCAAGGAACGGCGCCGCATTTTCGGGAACGGCGGTTTCTTCCAGGTGAAAAAAGGACGAGAAAACGGGGGAAAAAAAAAAAAAGCGTGGAAAAACCCAGGAGTTCTCGGCAGGTCCGGGTTCCAAGCGGGAGGCGCCGCCGGAAAAATCGGGAATGGTAATCGGGAATGAAATTGCCGCTCGCTCCTAATACAATTATCCCGGTGATTCCTGCTCCCGCGCGACTCCATTAATTCCGGAGGTGTTAATTGGGAGCAGCGCGGAGTCGGCGGACGGTAATTAATTAATTAATCAATCAACGTTCCGGGATGGTTTTCCCGCTTCCAATCCCAGGGTTTTTTTTTTGTTATTCCCTAATTATTTTCCGGCCCCGGGATCGCCTCGTGCACCAGCGGCTGCTGTTCTCCGGCGTCATTCCAAGGAAAAACGGGATCTCGATCCCCAGCCCGTCCTCAGCCCCCAAATTCCCGGGATCTGACGCTCCCAGGGATTGCAGCCTCATCCCGAATATTCCGGAATGAAACTGTTTAAACCCCTGATTTTTCGGGATGTTAAATCCCCTTTTCCCACTTTTTTCCCAGCCATCCCGGATTTTCCGCAGGGTGAATCCGGCCCCACGGATCAGACCCCCCTCTCCAAAAGCTCCGTGGGATTATCGGGATCGCATTCCAAGCTCCCTGAATTCCCAGTAGTCCCTGAGATTATCCCAAATCCACCTTTTCCGGAGGGTTTGGAGCAGGGAAGCGAAACTTTGTCCCGGAAATGGCTTTGTTTCAAAGCCCTGCTGATCCCAGAAATTCCAGCTGGTGACAAATTCCCGGCTCATTCCATGCTTGGAATTCGAGCGCTTCCTCATTTCCTTCCCAGCCCATCCGGATCTACCAAAAACCAGGGAATGCCGAGGATAATCCCAGGGTTTTTTTAAGGTGAAACATGGGAAAAGCTTGGAATTCTCCACTGGGATGAAGCCGGGAATTCCCCCTGGATCCCACGGTCGTTGTCTTTTCCCAAAGATTTCCACGGCTAAAACGGGATGAAAATTCCGGGATTTGGAGGGAATTCCGTTTCCCACCTGGAGATCCCTGGAGCAAAGCAAAGGCACGGAGGATTTCCAGGAAAAAAACCGGGATAAGGAAGGATCCCCAGGGAGCCAAAGGAGGGTTTGGGAATGATGCCGGATGAGGCCAAAAAAAGGAGATTTTTCCCAAAAAAAAAAGCCGGGAAGGAGGGCAGGAATGCTGGAATCGTGCGGATCTGGCCGCCCCTCTCCTTGGATTATTGATGATTCCCGGTTTTCCCAGGGAACGGTTTAGCCGGAGGGGCGGCATTCCCATGATCCCGCGGTTACCGGGAAGAGCCGCGTTCCGTAAAGCTCGGGATAAATCCATTGGGGAAGGCATCGGGAATCCAACATTCCCTGGAAACCGTCAGCGCCCCGGAAAAGGGACACCGGGATTTATGGAAAACCTCCCTCGGTTTTTTTGGGATCGAGGCTTTTTTGGGGTTGTTTTTTTCCCCCTTTTTGCTTCCCAAATGTCCCTTTTTTTCCATGGAAAATCCGCCCGTTCCGGCTGCTCAAATAAACGGGATTAAGGGAAGGTTTTTCCTGCCTCTCTGCCAGGATTGTTTGGGAATGAACACAGGGAAAACGGGAATAAAATGGGAATAAACGATAAATGAAAAACTGGGAATAAAAATGGGAATAAAAGGAATTTTCCCCCCTTATTTAAAAGGGAAATCTGGCAATTTTGGAGGGAGATCTCCCGGAGTTTTTCAGGAAGCTGGAATATTCCCAGGTTTTCTGGGAAGCAGGAGCAGGGAGGGATTTAAATGGATTTTTTTATATTTAAAACCTGGATCGGCAGCAGGAATTCCCTGGTTTTTCCTTCCCCCTTTAAATGCTTCCATAATATCCAGCTGGATTTCTGGGAATCAGGGAATTCTGAGGGGACGGAGGGAAGCAGCTCCCACTGCCCCGCCTGAAAATTCCTCCTTATCCATTAGGAATCCGAGCTGAAAATCCGGGAATCCTCCTGGAGCAAGGGGGATCCGGAGGGTGGGATCCCAGTCCCGGATCCCGGCGGGACGCGGGGATGATCCCGGCATGGAATTGTGCCCGAGGCACGGCCGGGAACGGGCTCGGTGCCCAGGGGATTTGTGGGAATTCGGGAAAAACCCGAAGCCGCCGTTTGCAGGCCCAGATCCGGAATTCCACATCCCGCACCCCAAATCCAGCGTCCCACATCCCACATCCCACATCTGCATCCCAAACGCCATATCCCACATCCAGGATCTCCCATCCTCATCCAGGATCCCGAATCCCACTCCCCACATCCCGCATCCCAAATCCTGTGTTCCACATCCGGCATCTCCCATCCCACATCCAGGATCTCCCATCCCAAATCCTGCATCCCAAATCCCACATCCCACATCCAGGATCTCACATTCCACATCCAGCATCCCTCATCCCAAATCATGCATCCCAAATCCCACATCCCAAATCCCACATCCCACATCCCAAATCCCACATCCCAAATCCCACATCCCAAATCCCTCATCCCACATCCCACATCCCAAATCCCACATCCAGGATCTCCCATCCCACATCCCAAATCCCACATCCCACATCCCAAATCCCACATCCAGGATCTCCCATCCCAAATCCCACATCCCTCATCCCACATCCCTCATCCCAAATCCCACATCCCACATCCCGCATCCCACATCCCAAATCCCACATCCCAAATCCCACATCCCAAATCCCACATCCCACATCCCAAATCCCACATCCCACATCCAGGATCTCCCATCCCACATCCCACATCCCAAATCCCACATCCCACATCCCGCCTCCCCGCTCCCGCTGCCCGTGTCCCTCCCGGCTCCGCAGGCAGGTGGCACTGGCGCCATTTCCCGGCCAACATTCCCAGCTGGAGATCTCCAGAGCGGGAAGAGGAGGGGGGAGAAGGAGCCGGGAATGAACCCCCCGATGAACACCGGGAATTCTCTCCCTCCGTGGATCCACAGCTCCCAACAAACCCCTCAGCGGGGCAGGGACGGAGCCAATCCCTGCTAAAGTCCGGGAATGGGAATGGGATGCGCGGCGGTCTCATCGCGTTCCCAGAAAGTGCCGGAGCCGGGATCGCGCCTCGGAAATTCCAAGTGAAGCCCCCGATTCCCTCCCGTTCCCAGCGGTGTTTCCAAAGGCCCCGCTGGAAAATCCCACAAATCCGAGGATCCGTGGGGCGAAACCCCTTTGGAAAAGCCGTCCCAGCTCCGATATTCCAAGGAAATTAACATCCATTGGAATAAGGAGGGGCAGATCAGCATCCCGGCATTCCCGCTCTCCTTCCCTGGAAAACAGAACCTTTTCCATGTTTCCTGGCAGCCGCCGGCCATAAATCCCGGGAAATTCACCCGCCAAGGGCAGCGGGAGCGGGAGAGGAGCAGGGATGAATTCCCGGTTTCCCGGTCAAGGAGGGAGAGGGGTCAGGGAATTCTCCTCGTGGAACGGAGCCGGGAATGCCGGGCTCGGATCCGGCACCGGGAAAAGCGCAGGGAGAGGGGGAAGAGGCACCACAGGTCCCAAAAGCGCCGTGGGAGCAGGGAATGCCATTCCCGGGAATTCCCATTCCAGGGAACGCGTGGCCAAGGAGGGATAACGGAGCCACCTCTGCCTCGGGAAAGAAAATTCCCAGTTTTTTTAATGAGCGGGACCTGCGGATGAGGAGGGAGCGGGAATTGGAGCCTGGCCGGCGGCGCATTCCGTGTCCTCATCCCAAAAAAGGATGGGAAAAGGGGAAGTTTTAAAGCGAGTCCGGTTGTGTTTCCCGGCGTTCCTCTGGTTTTCAGGAATGGGATTCCCGGATTTCCCAGAGAGGTTGGAGCCTCACCAGGAGCTCATTCCGTGTCCTCATCCCGAAAAAGGAGGGAAAGATGGGATGCTTTAACCCGAGGCTGGCGGTTGGGAGAGGAATGGATTCCAGGAAATCCACCGGAGCATCCCAGGGATTCCATAGGGTTTGCTCCGCTCTTTGGATGAGGCTGCATGGGTTAATCCCATTCCAGAGGCGGGGAAAACCAGGAAAAACCGGGAAAAACTGGGAAAAGCTGGGAAAAGCCATTCCCAAAGACCGAGGATTGATTGCCCCGATGGTCATTCCCAATCCCGATCCAAAGGGATGAGCAGGGAGGAGCATCCGGAGCTCGGAGTTTTGTTCTCATTTTCCATCCGAATTCCACGGATTTTAAGGATTTTCCCTTAAAACCCCCTCCAACCACCCCAAAGTCCCCGTGGCCCCGCAGGACCGGGATCCATCCCTCGGGAAGTTTAACTCTCCTGGGAATTTTCCCGGGAAAAGCGGGCAGCTCCGGCTCCGTGCAGTTGCCAAGGGAAAAGCCCCGGTGCTCCCAATCCCTCCCAGAATTCCCAATAAAAGCCGAGGCCGTGAACTCCAGGCGGGATCCATGGGGAAAGGCGGGAATGGCTGGATTTGACCGCGGGATGACCTCGGCCTTCCCGGCCCGACGGGCACCGGCACCATCCGGCCTTTTCACAGCATTCCTGGCTTTTTTTCCTTCCTTGGAAAGCGGATCCCGGGGGGAGCCGGAGCAGCTCCCAAACCATCCCTGACCCTGCCCCGGGAACTCATCCCGGGAAAAAAAGGGATGGCTCCCCTTTCACAAAGCCCCCGGATCCTGGGAGAATCCCGGAAAAAAAACGGGAAAAGAGGATGCGGAGCTCGGCAAAAAAGGGAAGAGGGGAATCCCAGTGCCGGGATTTGGGATTTTTCCCAAATAAATGCTGAATATCCCGATTTAAATATCCCTGAATATTCCTAAATATCCCGAGTTAAATATTCCTGAATGTTCCTAAATATCCCGAGTTAAATATTCCTGAATATCCTGAAATATTCCTATTTAAATATCCCTAAAAATCCCTAAATAAATGTCCCTAAACATTCCTAAACACCCCTATCTAAATATTCCCAAATATCCCAAAATATCCCTAAATATCCTGATTTAAATATCCCTAAATATCCCTATTTAAATATTCCTAAACATCCCCAAATATTCCCAAAAATCCCTATTTAAATATTCCTAAACATCCCTGATAAAACACCCTCAAATATCCCTACCCACCTATCCCAAAATATCCCTAAATATTCCCAAATCTCCCTACTTAAACATCCCGAAGTATTCCTAAACATCCCAACCTCAATATCCCTAAATTTCCCTCCCGATCCCGTCGGCTGCTCCGTGGGTTTTTTTTCCGGGAATGAAATCCTGGCTCCTTTTATTCCTCCCTCCCTCCCTCCTTTCCGCCCGGGCATAATTTCGGATCTTATTATTCCAAGGAAAATGAGGCGGGAGCGCGCCAGCCCCGGCGTTAATGGAGCCGAACGATCCATTAATCCCCAGGAAAATTACGGAGCACAAAGGTTAGGAAAACCGGGAGCTTCCCGCTTTTTCCGCCTCGGCACCGAGGCCTGAGCCCAAACCCGGAGTTTTCCTGCTTTTTTATGGAGTTTGGATCGGGAGATGCCGGAGCAATCCGAAGTCTGGAGTCATCCAGAGGCGTTTTCCTCCAGGAGAAGCGGAATTTTGGGAATATCGTCATTTTCCAGGCATTTTAGTGGCCGCCGCTGCCTCAGTTTCCCCGGCTGAGGAATGGGAATAAGGATTCCCATTCCCTCCTCTCCCAAAGAACATCCCCGGAGCGCTCCGGGATTCCCGAATGGAAGAGAATTCCCACAAGCTCCTCCCAACACTCCGTCGTTATCCGCATTGACCCTGCCTGGAGCCGCGGCTCAAAATCCACGGAATTCCCATGGAAAAAGAAAACCGAACCAACAAAATGAGGGAGAAACAGCCAAAAGAGGGAAAGGGATTTTTTCCTTAAAAAATCCAGGTGCCGAGGCCATGGAAAAACGGGGAAAATCCGCGTTCTCCTCCGCTTTTCCAGAGGCTGCAGCAGGCAGAGCCCGGCCGGTCCTGATCCCGCTTTAATTCCCTTCGGGATGAAGGAAAAGCTCGAGGAGGAAATACCCCGAAAGTTGGGAACGCCGCATTCCCGAATTCCAACCTCTCCCAGCTTGAAAGCTCTGGAATTTCCTGCTCCTGGAAATCCAAGCTCAGAGAGGACGAGCCCGAAATCCAACGCGCTCGGCCGGTTTTCCGCGTGTTCCCAGAGGAATTCAGCTCCAAAGGGTTCCCAAAATTTCCCTCCAATCCCAGAGGAATTCAGCTCCAAAGGGTCCCCAAATTTCCCCAGATTCCCAAAAAAATTCAGCTCCAAAGGGTCCCCAAATCTCCCCACTTTGGGAAAGCCCAGGAATTCCAGGAGCCTTTGAATTCCTTGGGATGGGAGGAGAAACTTGGGATCCCTCCCTGCTCCGCATCCCGGAATTTACTCCGGATTTTGTGGTGGGGAAGGAAATCCCCGGGAAAATCGTTCCCTGTTTTCCTCCAGGAGGGTTTTCCACATTCCCGAGCCCTGACCGGATGCTGCCGACGACACCTCCGGGACACGAGGGCAGAAATTCCCAGGAAAACCCAGCCAGGAGGGATTTGAGGAAAGCGGGAATTCCCGGGAATGGCTCTGCCGGGAGCGTTAATGGCTGGGATTGACCTCGGGGCTCTCTCCATGGTTTTTCCACGGATTCCATTCCCGCCGGGAGCCGCCGGAGCGCTCTGGAGCCGTTAACGCCCCCCAGGGCCCTGGGAGCGCTGTCCCCATCCGGCTCGGCTCCACTTCCCAAAAAACTCTTGGAATATTCAATGGAAAGGAGGGATTCTGGGCAGGGCTTCCTGGGATCCCTCCTCTTCCTCGGGAATGGGAGAAGAGAAGAAATTCAGGGAATGCGCCGAAGTTTTCCATGGAAAAGGCTCCAATCCCAGCCTCCGGGATCTCCGGGGGGGAGAACGGACGAGTTCCAGGATCCTCCTAAAAAAGCTCCTCAGAAAATCCTGGGATGGTTTGGGATGAAGGGACCTTAAAGCCCATCCCATTCCCAGCTCTCCCATTATCCCAGCTTTCTCCAACCCGGCCTGGGACACTTCTGGGGATGTGGGAGCGGGAAATCCCTGAATTTCCATGGGAAATCCATTCCCACCCTCCCAGGTTGGAATTTCTCCTGAATTCCCAACCTAAATCCCTCTTTTCCAGCCTCAAACCCCTTCCCTCCCATCCCAAATTGTTCCTGGAAGCCCATTCCCAGGCTTTGCTCCGAGGGAAGGGATCCGAGCTGCCGGGAATCCGGGGTGGGATGGGATGTGGGAGGTCGGGAATGCTCAGCTCCTCCGGGATGAGGAACACCCCGAATCCCTGAGGAAAAGGAGAAAAATGAGGGAATGCCCAGGGAATGCCAGAGGTCCCCGCCCAGGGAGGAAAAAATGGGCAATAAAATCCTTGGATTCGGCCGGAGCAGCAATTCCAGAGTCAATCAGCCCCGGCTCCCTGACACCAGAGGTCCCAAAAGCGACTTTTCCCATCGATCCGGGCGCGGCTCCGAGCGGGATCGATGCGGGATTCACATTCCACATGAAGGAATTCCCAGCTCCTGCACTGTGACCCGGCGGGAAATGAAACATCCGCCCCTCTCCCTCTCCGCCTTTGCATCCCAAGATTAATCCACGCCGGGAACTCGCCGCCAGGAAAATCCATTTTCCCGTTTTTTTTCTTTTTTTTTTAAAGGAAAAAAGGAGAAGGGGGGAAAAAAAAAAAAAAAAAGAAAAAAAAGTGGGGATTTTTCCTATTTGGGAAGTTTTGTCGGGATGAAAAATCCTGGGATTGAAAAGAAATCCATAAATAAATCAAAATTCCCACAACCGGCCCGGATCAAAGGTTAAAAGCTGGGATCATCCCAACAATTCCTCGGGAAAAGGGTTTCTCGGTTGAGTTTTGAAAGGAAAACCTGGATATTTTCGCTGGAGAGAGGATTTTTATGGGGAAAAAAATCCGTGGAGGTTTTCCCAGGAGCCGGAGCAGACCCAAATCCCGAATGTTTGGAGTAAAGGGAGGTTTGTCCTGGCGGGATTGGATATCCATGGATGGATCCTGATCCAAAGCCGTCCCAGGGCTGGGACCTTGGAGGTCCTCCAGGATCCCTGTGCCGATCCAAGGGATTTATTCCTTCCCTTTCCTCTTGGAATTGCACAGAAATCCAAGGAGATTCAATCCCGACCAACAAATTCCATGGAATTTGTCCCAAACCGGCCGAGAGGTGGAAAACCCAAGCGACAAAACCCTCAGAAAATCGGGATAAAAGCCAAAACGAAGGAATTCCGGGCAGGAATCCAGCCAACCTTTCTCCTGCCTGGATGCCCAGAGGGATAAATAAATTCCAGCGGGGCAAGGAGCAGGAAAAACTCGGGATGGAGGCCAGGGAATGACCCCCGGAGAGGGCCAGGAATGTCACCACAGCCCGGCGCTCCCGGTTCCAGCTGGGCTGGCACGGCGCACCTGGGCTAAATCCAGCTGAATTCCGGATCTAAGGAATGCCGGGGGGTTAATCCTTAACCGGCCCCCCCGGAAGGGCCGGAACATTCCCAGGAGCCGCTCCCAGTTTGTCTGGGAGTCGCCCGGCCCCGGGAACGCGCTCGGCCGTGGGCTCGGTGCCGCTGGGAAGGGAAGGATCCGTCGGGAAGGGGCTGGAATTCGGCCCTGGGCAGCTCCAGCCGGAATTCGCGGCCCTGGAGAAGCCCAAGGGCACCGGGAGCCACGGGGAGCACGGAAAACGGGAAAACAAAGGGGGGAATTTCAGGAGAGGGGCTTGGAAGCTCCCCGGAAATGTTGGCGAGCCGGGAAAAGAGGCCTCGGCTCTGCCTCAGCCGCACCTCCGGCAGCCTGGAATTCCTGAATCCCTGCAATTCCTGAATCCCTGCAATTCCCCAATCCCTGGAATTCCCCAATCCCTGCAATTCCTGAATCCCTGCAATTCCCCAATCCCTGGAATTCCCAAATCCCTGCAATTCCCCAATCCCTGCAATTCTCGAATTCCTGCAATTCCTGAATCCCTGCAATTCCCGAATCCCTGCAATTCCCGAATCCCTGGAATCCGCAGGCTCCCAAAACACCTTTGGGGAACACAGGGAAGGAGCCGCTCCTGCTCTCCCTTCCCAAGGTTTTCCTGCCCCACGACACCAGGCCCTCGGAATTCCCGAGGCTCTCGTTCCCACTGCCGGCATTCCACGGACCTGGAAAACCGGGATTTTCCCCGGTTTATTCCCACCCCAAAAACCTTGGGAATCACAATCCCGCTGAATCCCTGCAGCCTGAAAATGGCTTTGGGATTCGGGATAAATCCCGGTCTTTGGGATAAATTTTGGGATCTGGGACAAATCCTGGTTTTTAAAGAAGTTGGGAAAGAGACGAAACCTCCTCCGAGATCACGGAACAAAAGGGAAAACCTTGGAAATTCCGAGGGAAGAGGGAAAGCCTCGGCCGGGTCCTGGAAGGGAGGAGGAATCCAAGGGAACCCAGCATCCAGGATTTTGGAATGTCAGGAATTGTGGCTTCTCCCTGCGGGCAGAACTCTCTGGAGCCGCCGGAAAGCGCCCGAATTCCCTGATGGAATTACAGGAATTTCGCCCAGCTGAGGATCAGCTCCGCTAATGAAGAGAAGTTCCGGGAGCAGGGAATGAATTCCTTTCAGGAATTCTCTGCCGAGCACCACCCCGGTCCCTGAGGGATCCCGAAGAACCGCTCCCGTCCCGGAAAAAAGGGGGGAATGGGAGGCAAAATCCCTCCCTCAGCAACGGGGTTTTCCTGCTCCCCTTCGGCGGGATTGGGATTCGGTGAGATGGGATTGAAAAAACTGGGATTCAAGAAATGGGATTCAAAAAAAATGGGATTCAAAAAAATTGGATTATAAAAATGGGATTCGGTAAAATGGGATTCAATAAAATGGGATTCAAAAAATGGGATTCAGTAAAATGGGATTCAAAAAACTGGGATTCAGAAAACTGGGATTCAGAAAACTGGGATTCAATCAAAGCTCCTCGGAAATTCAGCCAAGACGGAAATGGGATAAAAAGGGGAGTGAAAGGATTCCGATCTGAACTTTTCTCCCGGTTTTTTCCCTGTTTTTTCCTGTTTCCCTCGGACAGGAAAAGCAGCCCCGCTCCCATATTTCACCGCTGACATTCCCAACAATCCCGGGAACAATCCCGGGAACAATCCCGGGAACAAAGGCCCTGCCCAGGGTCAGCCCCGCGCCGGCGCTTTCCCGGCTGGCCGCAAAAATCCGCCTCCATCCCGAGCCCCTTCCGGCCTTGCTCCGGCTCCAAACCCCTCGGAATATCCGCGAAATCCAGGGAAAAAGGGACGGGAACAAAGAGCTCCCACCCGGAGTCAGTCGGGCGGCGACACCGGGATCCTCCAGGGATCCAACTCTCCGGGAAGCCTGGAAATTCCGCTTCCACAAGAAGCAAACGTTCCAGAGGCGCCCTGCCCACGTTCCCGGCCACAGGTGTCCCGCCGGGAACAAGGAGGAGTTTTCCAGCTGGCCCGGGAGCAGAATTCCCTCCCTGGGGCTGGATCGGAGTGAATTATTCCCGGAGCAGGGAATGTGTGGGGGGACACCGGGATGGGAATCGCTGCCGACACCCGCGATGGGGGAAAAGCAGGGAATTCAGTCCAGGCTCCAAGAAAATATTCCAGGGAGTGGAAAGAGAGCTGGGAAGAGCAAAGGATGAAGAGAAACAAAATGAAATGAAATGAAATGAAATGAAATGAAATGAAATAAAATAAAATAAAATAAAATAAAATAAAATAAAATAAAATAAAATAAAATA
>VZTI01005250.1:81122-102867 GCA_013397865.1 Struthidea cinerea | reverse complement strand
CCCCATTCCAGGAGGTTTTCCAGAAGAAAACCCCCATTCCAGGAGGTTTCCAATAAACCCCCCCCATTCCAAGAGGTTTTCCAATAAAAAACCCCATTCCAGGAGGTTTCCAATAAAACCCCCCCTATTCCAGGAGGTTTTCCAATAAAACCCCCCCATTCCAGGAGGTTTTCCCCTTCTTCCAGCACAAAAACCCCCATTAAGGAGCTGTCAGCGCCCCCATTCCCGTTTTCCTGCAGGGATCCGCTGCCATTCCCGGCTCCAAAGGGAGCTGATGGAATTATGGGCTGGGGGGGGATTTTTTTTGTTGTTGCTGTGAGGAGTGAACAGGAACTGAACCTTGAACTTCATTTCCCCTTTGAACTCGTTACCTTCGGAGCCCATTCCCTCCCTCCCTCCCCTCCCCATTCCCGGCTTTTCCCTCTCCAAACAAATTTCATCCCAATTACCGTCCCTTCCCCTTGGCTCTGAGATGGATAATCATGGATTTGACCTAATTACCTGCAGCGGGCCTTTCTCTCCAAGGTGCAACGGGATTGGCGTGAACAGGAGCTGACCCCGGCCGTTCCCCGGATCCCAATTTTATCCTAATTATCCCAGACGAGCTTTTCCATCTTCCTCCGGCCTCCTGCGCCCTCCTCCCCCTCCCCTTCCCGGCTGCTGGCTCGGAGACGATGGAAAATCCATCCCGGGGGGGGAAAAAAAACCCCAGGGATTTGGGGGTTTGTTTTCCATCGGGGGTTTTGTTCCCGTTGGGAATGAGGAGATTGGGCTCCGTGCAGGGAATTGTCTCCCACGGGAGTTTGGGATCCAAACTTTCCCTCTCCAGGGAAGGTTTTCTGGGAATTGAAAGCTGCCGGGGAACGGGAATTCCGAGCTGGGAATTGGAGTTGGTTTTTCCGGTGATTCCTGAGTGAGGGCACAAAGATTTGGGGTCTGGGTAGTCCCAAATCCTCCAAATCCATGGAAAAATCTCCTCCTTTTGGGACCCCCCCCAAATCCCAGAGCTCTCCAGGGAAGCCTGGCCGGGATCTGTGGATTAAAATCTGCCAGGGAATGGGAATTCCGAGCCGTTCCCTGCAATTCCTGAGCGAGGGCACAAAGATTTGGGGTCCGGGTGGATTTTGGGATTCGGGGATGGCTGGGATGGGGACAGGGCTGGACTTCCTTCCCCTCGGCGTTCCCGTCGAACCCGGAATTCCGGGATCAGCGGGGAAGCGCAACAGCCGCGGCCACTCCGATCCCAAAGCCCCCACGGCAAATCCACGGGGTCGGGCTTGGGAAAGGGGCTGGGATCGGCTCCCGGAATCTCCGGGGGCTCTTCATTCCCGCGGATCCGCGGGGAACGGGAGCGGGGATGCGCAAGGAACCAGAGGAGGGAAGCGAGGCCGCCCAAATCCCGGGATTCTCCCTGAGGAGGGAAAAAAATCCCGAATGAATTCCCCCCCTCGGAGGAGGCGCAAAGCGGCCCCGGACAAAGGCCCAGGGTGATAAATGGGGTTTTGTCACCGCTCCGGGGTTAGGCCGGGGTTTAGGCCCGGTTTTATCTAAGCCGGGTAAACAGCCCATTAATCCCGGGAGTGGGGAGAGACTAAATTAGGTGGGAATGCAAATATCCCGAGGAAATCATGGCAGGGGACGCCGGGAGGTTAAAAAAAAGGGGTGGGAAGGGGGAAAAAATGGGATTTGTTTTATTCAGGAAGGGGGGAAAAAAGGGGATCTGTTTTATCCAGGAAGGAGGGGAAAATGGGATTTGTTTTATTCAGGAAGGGGGAAAAAATGGGATTTGTTTTATCTGGGAAGGGGGAAAAAATGGGATCTGTTTTATCCAGGAAGGAGAAAGTAAAGTCAGGGAGAAATTCGGGATTTGGAGTTTTGGGATCTCCGAATTAAGGCTGCAGGGAGAGGAGGGAGCCAGGAGTTTTCCAACCGGGATTGAGGTCGGGAATAACAAAGGAGCCATCCCAAAAACTGGATCCGGCCCCAAATCCCGGCGGCTCCCGGCAGTTCGCACCTCATCCCGGAGCATCCCGAGGGCAGGAACGGGCTGGGAACAGATTCCCTGTGGGGTCAGGGGAGCGCCGGGCTCATTCCCGGCTCCCTGGAATCCTCGGGATGAGACGGAAGGATCGGAAATTTGGGGGGATTTGGGGTTTTGAGAGGCCCCAAACTTTTCCTTCTGGTGGATTTTGGGGTTTTTGGGAATGAAGAGTGGGAAAAGCAGGGATTCAACTTTTCGGGATGGCGAGAACCAACCTGCAGGGACTTTAAAGGATTTTGAAGGATTTTAAGGAATTTTGAAGGGTTTTGAGGAATGTCCGAGGGTTTTTAAGGGATTTGAAGGGATTTCAAAGGGTTTTAAAGGATGACACCGCCCCCGTGCCTGCCCCAACCCTTCCCTGATCCCATCCTTCCCGCACACCTCATGCATCAGGTGTTTATCGGGAATTCCGGAGCTCTTCCCGCTTTTTGGAAGGAGTTCAGAGAACACCGGGAGCTTCCCTGCCCTAAATTTGGTCCTCCCTGGGTTCCGGTGCCTCCTGCGCCCTCCGAGGCCTCTCCCAGCCCTCAAATCGGGGCTGGAAAAATCCCAAAAGCCATCAGTTCCCAGTTAAAATAAACTTCCCGTTTCCCCCCCAAATTCCAGGGGTTTTTTTGGCTTTGATCCCCACGGAGCGAGGCCGGAGCAGCTCCCTGCGAAGGGATAAATCCCTTAATAAATCCCAAATACGCTCGGCCAGGGGGTGTGGGGGGGATTTGGGATGCTCCAGGGATTTGGGATGGTTGTCTCCAGCAGGAGCTATCCCTGCCCATGGAATGGGGTTGGAATTGGGGGATTTTTAGGGTTTTCCCAACCCAAACCATTCCGGGGTTCCCGAGTGAAAGCGCCCGGACCCTACAGCGGCATCCAAGGGATAAATGGGATCCAAAGGGGGAATAGTCCTTAAACCCAGGTCAGTCCTGCCCTCCTGCACCTCTTGGATCTGCCTAAAGTCCTTTGGGATTAGCCAGGCCTGGAAAACGAGGAAAAATCCCAAAATAAACCTGCCCAAAGCCAGCGGTTTTGTGGCTGGGAAGGTGCCGGAGTGAGGGAAAAAACCCGACCCCAAATCAATCCTGAACCCAAATCAATCCCGAGTCCGAATCAATCCCAACGGATGGGATGTGTCCGTGGGATGGGATTGGTTTCTTTAGGATGTGTTTTGTGGGATTGGTTTATTTGGGATGCGGCTGGGGGAGGATTTGGGGGTTCTGGGATGGATTTGGTGGTTCCGGGATGGATTTGGGGCTGGGTTTGGGTTGTTTGATGGGGTTTTTGGACAAAATGAGAGGAAGAAGCGGCACCCGCGCGTGTTCCCGGCGGGGCGCGATCCCGATGCTCATTCCCGAGGCGCATTCCCGAGGCGCATTCCCGAGGCGCATTCCCGGCCGGCCCCACACGAGGGCGCTGCAGAATTCCGGAGCCACCGCCGCGCCCGCAGAGCCCGCGGGACCCCCCAAAAGAACCAAATACACCAAAACAACCCCAAACGGACCCCCAAACCCCCCAAATACACCGAAATAGCTCAAAACTGACCCCAAAACCCCCCAAATACATCAAAATAACCCCAAACAGACCCCAAAAACCCCAAACAAACCCAAGAGACCCCCACAGCCATGCACAGACACCCCTGAGGAACCTCAAATCATCCAAATAACCCCAACCAGCCCCCGAGAGATCCGGAGAGACCCTCGGGACACGCAGGCACCCCAAAAATCCACTGACGGCCCCAAAAATCCACTGACGGCCCCCAAATCCCCACGGACACCTCCGGACATCCCAAATATCCACTGAGAGCCCCAAAAATCCATTGCCAGCCCCAAATGTCCCCCAAAACACACGGACACCCCCCAGTATCCAGTGGCACCTCCGGGTCGAGGGGTAGGTAGGGGAATATCCCGAGGGATGGAGCAGAATCCCGAGGGATAAATCAATATCCCAAGGGATCGAGTGATATCCAAAGGGATTGAGCGATATCCAAAGGGGTGGAGCAGAATCCAGAGGGATAAATCAATATCCCAAGGGATCGAGTGATATCCAAAGGGATTGAGCGATATCCAAAGGGGTGGAGCAGAATCCAGAGGGATAAATCAATATCCCAAGGGATCGAGTGATATCCAAAGGGATTGAGCAATATCCAAAGGGATAAATCAATATCCAAAGGGATTGAGTGATCTCCAAAGGGATAAATTAATATCCCAAGTGCTGGAGCGCTATCCCGAGGGATAAATCAATGCCTGGAGCTGCCAATTCCATAAATGCCCAGTTTATAAAACCCTGGAATGCTCTGGCTTGGGAAGGGCCCTTGAATCCCATCCCATTCTTTCCCGTTATCCCAGGCCGCTCCAACCCGGCCCGGGACGCCCCCAGGGATCCAGGGGCAGCCGCAGCTTCTCTGGGAATTCCATCCCAGCCGCTCCCCACCCTCCCAGGGAGGAATCCCTTCCCAAAATCCCACCTAAATCCTCCTTTTCCAGCTCCAAACCTTTCACTCCTTCCATACAAATTAACGACCAAACCCCAAAATTCAGGAATCTCCCCGTGTTTAAGCCCAAACCGCTCTGGAGAGGTCTCCCAGAGCCCGGGACACTCGGGAAGCGTCTCCCGAGGAATCCTGAGCATTCCAGGATCCCTCAGGACTTCCCGGCACTTGCCAGGCTCCGGCTCTGTGCAAACATTTGCTCTGGAATCTCTCCGTAGGGAAAATCCTCCGGAATGGGGCCATGGCTCATTGAGTAAAGTCATTCCTAACCCTCTCCGTCCCTCCTGCTCCCTCCAGGGATAACTGGGAATGTTCCCGGATTCCCAGGAGGAATCAGAGCGAGGATAAAACCTGTCCGGAATTCAAACCGATGGATTTTCCCGAATCCCAACTCCTCTGCCTCCGAACTTCCCGGGTTTTGGGGAGCATCATCCCAAATCCAATCTGCTCCCGTTAAAACCGGGATTTAACAAAGCTGGGAATTTCGGGAAGGTGGGAAAAGCACCGGAGGACTCCACATGGTGTCGGAGCACAGGAAAAAGCCACGGGAATGGGAAGGAAATTCCCAAATCCGGACAATTTGTTCGGGTCGGGAGATCTGAAATCTTTCTGCTTTTCCCACAGGGATGTGGGAATTCTGGGATCCAGACTTTCCCTAATCTGAAGGGATGGTTTGAATCCAAAATCTCCCCAGGGAATTTTGGGGAATGTTGGCTCAAATCCGGCATTTTCCCATCACAATCGATCCCAAAGAAACCAACCAAGTCCAGCACCAAGAAATACATGGAATTTCAGGGATATTATCCAGGATTGTCGCATTTCGTGGGAACGGATGAAGCGGGTCACTCAAAAAACCCCAAAATCACCTCTGGAATTATGGGATGGACGGAAATCCGAGGATTCCGAGCTGATCTTTTATCTTCTCCGCTCCAGAATTCCAAGAAACATCAGAGACTCACCCTCATCCTGGAATTCTGCTGGGAACGGGGCCTCGGAAATCCGGGAAGGGCCCAAATTCCAGCTGGGATTTTCATCGGAGCCGTCCTGTCCATCGTGCTCGTCCTCTCCTGCGCGGGAAAGACAAGGAGAGGCTGAATTTTGGGAATAGGATTTAGGAATTCCTAACGCCAAATATCCCAGCTCACGTCGTGATCCCATTTCCTTCTGGTTCCCCACAAAATCCAGGCTCATTTTGGTGGGATTTAAGGGGTTTTAGGGCAAATCCATCACTCAGGGCCAAGGCAGAGAATTCCTGCTGCAAGGACACCAGGAAAAACCTGGGAATGCCGATCCCGAGGGCCAAAATTCCAGAGGCAAATCCAACTCCTTGTCCTTGCCCTCAATCCATGACTTGGCCGTAAATCCCCATGGAAATCAGGAATTACACCCCCTGCCTCACTAAAACCAAGGATTTTCCTGGATTTTAGGGAAAAAAGCTTGGAAATCCTTCCGGAAAGAGGGATAAGGGATAAAAACATGGACTCCCTGCACAAATTAACAGGATAAGGATAAAAAGATGGATTTTCCCACACGAATTAACAGGGATAGGGATCAAAAGATGGATTTCCCCCACACCAATTACCAACGCCAGGGTGCGGAAAGGAGCTTTCCCCCCTCAAATTTTCCTGGATTTTAGGGAAAAGAGCTTGGAAATCCTTCAGGGAAGAGGGATAAGGGATAAAAACGTGGATTCCCTGCACAAATTAGCAGGATAGGGATAAAAATATGGATCCCCCCCCCCAGAAATTACCGGAGCCGAGGTGCGGACAGGAGCTTTTCGCTCCTCAAATGAGCACGGCATTGAATTTTCCAGGGAAATTTCCGGCCGATATTGGATTTTCTGGAGAGGCCGCTCGGCGCCAGGTGCTGAGCTCGGCTTTTCACCGAAACGAAGCGCCGACAAAAGGATTTTTAATGTAATATTTGCTTTGCACCAAGCACGCGGGGCCCGCGCCGGCCGAGGCCCGGTAAGGGAGCAGAGGCAGCTGCTCCTCACTCAGCGCCCTCCAAACAGCTCCAGCGAGGAATCTCCAGCTGCTCCCTCATCATTCTCCAGCCCTAATTCCCACTTTTCTCCTGGCAAACACCGGGAGAGAGCTCGGCAAACACCGGGAGAGCCCAGCTTTTAATGGAGGCCTCAGGGAAAGGCCTCAGGCCCAGCAGGGAAGGCCCAAACTTTTCCCTTTGTTCCCCAAAAAAAAATCAGGAGATGTCAGGAAGTTCCAGCTGGAATTCCTGACAGGATATCTGGGATTTCTTTTTAGCAGCTTTTCCCGAGCGCTTCCCACGTGCCCGGGCACATTTTTCCAGGAAATTTCCAGTTCCTCGTCCAAAGGAATCATCTGGAATAAAATGAGGAATAAAACGCCCAAGGGTTTTCCTCCCCCGGATCAGCTCCAAGCCCAAATCCCAAAAGCTGCTGAGATTCCAAGCTCCAAAATCCTGAAAATCCATGGAAAATTGGATTTTTGGGATTCACCAAAGGTCAATGGCACCACAGAGGAATCCCTGGGGGGAAATCCATGAAGTCATTCCAGCTTTTTTAATATGGGAAATGTCTTTCCCGGTTTTATCCTCGCTTGCTCCCAGCCTGCAGTGATGGGACCTCAAATCCCAGGGGGAAAAGGAAATTTGGGGTTGAAAATACAAAATTTGGGGTTAAAAATACAAAANTGCTCCCAGCCTGCAGTGATGGGACCTCAAATCCCAGGGGGAAAAGGAAATTTGGGGTTGAAAATACAAAATTTGGGGTTAAAAATACAAAATTTGGGGTTAAAAATACAAAATTGGGGGTTAAAACTTAAAAATGGAAAAGCAGGGAGGGAAATTCCCGCTCCGCTGAGCAGATCCCGGGAAGCCGAGCGCATCCGTGACCTTGGCCGAGTCCTTCCCGGGATTTTTGCTCCGCTGGCTGCGACAAGGGGACGTTTCTCCCTCCTTTCCAGTGGCGCTTGGGAGATCCCAAAATCCCAAGGCTCTCCTAAAGAGCCGCTGCCGGAGGGTGACTGGGAATTCACGGAATTCCCGCTGCCAGGAGCATCTCCGTGCGCCCATCCCGGCGCTGGGAACGCCACAACCCTGTCCACGATCCCTTAAAAGGAACATTTCCCTGGAATTCCGCGCTGCGGACGCCGTGTGCTCCAGCCCCACGCGGAGGTAACAGGTGCCGCCTCTAACGAGATCCAGGTGTGGGATCATTGGGATAACGAGCCGCCTGTTCCCGCTTTTCCGGAGGCTGCGCCGGGATGAGCGGCTCCGGCACCTCAGAACCCTTTGGAACAGGATCAAGGCTCCAAGCGAGAAAATCCCTTGCAGGATCAGGCAGCGGGAGAAGCGGGAGTTGCCTACAGCGAGCATGGATCCAGCCACGGATCCGGCAGGAAAATTCCCGACTATGGAATATCCAAGAGTATTCTCGCCATAAATCGGTGTTCTTCAGGAAGGGAAACTGGGAATTCCCAAGATCCCATAATCCACCTAAACAGAGCCCGGCTATAAAGGGATCCAACAGCAAAAATTCCCGTTTTCAGGGATCATTCCAAGCCCAGCTGCGCCGCACAAATCCATGGAAACGGAGCGGCTCCCTTTTCCTTTAGCGCCCTGGCAGGGGCTGGGCTGGGATTCCCAGGGAAGCTGCGGCTGCCCCTGGATCCCTGGAATGTCCCAGGCCGGGTTGGAGCAGCCTGGGATAGCGGGAGGTGTCCCCGGATGGGATTTAAGGTCCCTTCATCCCAAACATTCCAGGATTCCAAGATGGAATTGCTGCTGCTCCTCCGGCCCCTCCGACCCCTCCCCTCCGCCCGGCTTTGGGGAGCCAAAACCAAACTCTGCTCCCTGATCCGGCTGAATTCCAGGGACAAATCCTGGGAAAACCTCGCTCCTGGTTTTCCTGGGCAGTGCCTCCATGGGAAAAGCAGGAGAGGGAAAACTCCCCCTCTTTCCAAACAAAAACCTCTCCTGAAATCCTCAAAAATCCCCAAAAGTGAAATTATTTTGTTTTTTACAGAATTTTTTTCTTTCTTGCAGCTGCAGCTGCTTCCCACAGAGCGGGGAAAAAAACCAGGAATTAATGAATCCCAGCAAAGCCAGGGAAAATAACCCAATTTCCATGGGCGACAGGGAAAAAAACCCTTCATTTCCAGCAGCTTTTTACAGGAATTGCAATTAAATTTCCTTGGCTTCATCAGGTGCCCAGAGCTTCATTAAACATCCATAAAATCCCGAGGAAAATCAATACCGGGCGGGCTCCAGTTGGGATTTTACGAGGAGCGGAAGTGAAATCCCCAATTCCCCTTCAACTCCCAAGCCAAAATTCCCGCTTTTCAAAATCCCAGCTCCGAATCCCGCCCGGCTCCGTGAAGATCCCGGGGTTTTCAGGGATGCGTTTCCCCAGGGCAGAGCTGGGAAAGGATTGTCAGGGCTGGGCTTTAACATCCCCGCGCTCCGACAATCGCCTGGAATCACGGAAAAATCCCATGGAAACAGCGCTGCGGCCACGCAAAAAGCGGGAATGGGCGAGATTGGAGCTCCTGGGATGCGGTTAAAGCTCCGCTTTTAAATTCGGGATGTTTTAAAGCACGTGGATGGGCTGGGAAGTGGAGGAGGTTCCCGTTTTTCCAGAGCCCTCAAGGCTCCAGAGTTTGGATTTTCCGGGGGATGAAGCTGGGAAGAGCGGAGGGTTTGGTGGGCGCAGCTTTTCCATGAGGATTGTTGACTTCCTTGGAGTTCCAGGGCCTGGATAATGCTAAATTTTCCTTCAAATCCCATTTTTCTGTTATTGACTTCCTCGGAGTGCCAGGGCCTTAAAAATTGCCCTGAAAATCCCAAGTTTTTTATTTCTCAACTTCCTTGGAGTGCCAGGGCCTGGACAATCCCCTGTGTCCTTAAAATCCCGAGTTTTCTCTTCATTAACTTCTTCAGAGTGCCAATACCTCAAAAATTTTCCTTAAAATCCCAAATTTTCTATTTATTGACTCCCTCAGAGTGCCGGGGCCTGGATATTGCTGTATTTTCCATAAAATCCTAAGTTTTCTATTTCTCGACTCCCTCACGGTGCCAGGGCCTTAAAAACTTTCCTTCAAATCCTATTTTTGCCTTCAAATCCTATTTTTCCATCAAATCCTACTTTTCTATTCCATACTGCCATCATCCATCCCTCCATCCATCCCAGGTTATCCCAACACAATTATCCCCCAAAAAACCCCTTTACAGACATCCCAAATTTCTCCACCACCATTTTTCGGGATGCGATCCCGCCCACAAATCCCAGAAATTCCTGCCCCGCACCCACGAGGAGCCGATTGCCCTTCGCTTCCCAACGATCCGCCCCGAGCCGTTCCGGCTGCCGCACGAGGAATCCGCTCCAAGCCTCATTTTCTCCTCTCATTCCCGGCTTTTTTTTGTTAATTACGTGTAATAAAGCAAATTAACGGCGCGCTAAAAACGCCGAGAGGGGGGAGAGAGGGAAAAATCCTTGGGATTGAGGCTTGGATGGAGCTGGAGCTTGCAGTGATTCCCAGCGCCCAGCAGGTCGGGCTGCAAGGCAGCGGCAGCAGAAGCAGCCGGGAATGCGCCGCTGGAATTTCGCAGCCGTCCCCTCCCCCGGGGCATGGAAAAGGCAGGAAATTTCCTGGGATTATCNAATAATTCCATAATAATTCCATAATAATTCCATAATAATTCCATAATAATTCCATAATAATTAAAACCATTTCAACAGTTAATTAAACAATTAAATAACTCAAATAATCAAAAATATTCCAATATTCCCAATCCTGCAGCGGGTCCCAGCTGAGGGTGGAATAAACAGGAAAAGCTGAACTTTTGGGATTTTGAGGATAAAACCCAAAGGAAATTCAGAAACTCGGAGCAGGCTCAGGGGTTGAATCATTCCCTGTCCCACGGCTGAGAAACCTCCTGGATACAAAAACCAGGGAATAACCTGGGAATTATTAATCCCGGATCTTTAACCTGAGGCGCAGATATCCCAATATTTTCCCCCAGCTGATTGTGGGGCTGTTTGCAAGAAGGGAAAATTCCCAACAGGAGAAAACCCAAACTCTGAGCCTGCAGACCACGCTCAGGGAGATCTCAACTTGGAATTCTCAACTTGGAATTCTCAGCCTGGAACCACCCAGAGCCTTTGGCAGGGCTGCTCTGAGCTCCTTCTCCTGCATCCCAATAACTCAGGGCTTCCCAAAATCGCCCAGATCCATGAAAACCAGCAGCTCCCACCTTCCCTCTGGATTTTCCAACCCCCTCGGGTCACCCCGGGCCACTTTCTCCTCCTTTTCCTCGCTCTCCCCCCGGGATTTCCTCCCTCTCCTCGCAACCCTTGGCCCTTTTTCAGCCCGGATTTCACCTCTGGAGCGGGCGGCGGCTCCAGGGAAAGCAAAGCCGAGCCCGGGATGAGCCTGAAACCCAGCCCGGCCCAAGATTCCCACGGGATGTAAACAAGTAAACAAGATTTATCCTTTTTTCCCCTTTTTAGCCTTTTTTAGTGTGTGTGTGAAACACAAAAGCAGCCCCGAGTTTGTGCTTGGGGGTTCATAAATCCTCGCTGCTGAAAGAGGAGGTGGCACCGACAGGACGGCGAGGCCGAGGCTGAGCAGGATCCCAAATTCCGGCTTTGGTCCGGAATTTGAGGCACCAACTCTCCTAAAAAAGCAGCAAAACTCTCTGGGAAGCCGGGAAATAATTAACTAATAATTGTGCAGGATTCCAGGTGACACTGGGCAATAATTAACTAATAATTGTGCAGGATTCCAGGTGACACTGGGCAATAATTAACTAATAATTGTGCAGGATTCCAAGTGAAGCTGGGCAATAATCAATTAATAATTCTGCAGAGTTCTAACTGAAGCTGGGCAATAATTAATAAATAAATTTACAAAACTCAGGGCGAAGCCAGGCAATAATTAATCAATAATTGTGCAGAATTCCAAGTGAACCCAGGCAATAATTAATTAATAATTCTACAGAACTCCAAGTGAAGCTGGGAAATAATTAATTAATAATTGTGTAGAATTCCAGGTGAAGCCGGGCAATAATTAATTAATAATTTTACAAAACTCCAAGTGAAGCTGGGCAATAATTAATTATTAATTCTGCAGAATTCCAGGTGACGCTGGGCAATAATTAAGTAATAATTCTGCAGAGTTCTAACTGAAGCCGGGCAATAATTAATTAATTATTCCGCAGAACTCCGAGTGAGGAGTTAATTGTGAGGGCGATAATTAACGAATAATTCTGCGAATAAAGAGAGATTAAAACCAAAAATGTCCCGAGAGCTCGGAGCGATGCCCTGGGAGCTGCAGCGGCGTTTGCTGCGCTGAGCCCTTTCCAGGGGAACGAGGGAAAAACAGGAGGAGCCGCTGGAGCGAGCACATTCCAAGGACAAGACACAAGGAGGCTGTCTTGCCCGCGTCTGCCGCGGCTTTTCCTGGGAAAAGGGAAAATCAGGAGGGGCCGGGAATGCCGGGAGGGCGGGAGAGGAGCTTGGGATCGAGCGAAGGGGGGTTTGGAGGTTGTGGCTTAGGATGGAGCCGGACTAAAGGGCAGAATTCTCAGTTTGGGGATGGTTCGGGTGAGGCTCCGGCAAAAGCAACGCGGGGAGAGGGAGGGGAGACTCGGAATTCCAGGTTTGGAGAGCCAGGAGGGAGAT
Organism: Struthidea cinerea; assembly: GCA_013397865.1. Taxonomy (NCBI): domain Eukaryota; kingdom Metazoa; phylum Chordata; class Aves; order Passeriformes; family Corcoracidae; genus Struthidea; species Struthidea cinerea. Next base: position 90,681 of record VZTI01005250.1, on the reverse strand, counting down.
CCAGGGGCTGTGGATGCACAGGGCACAGATCCCCCACTCCCCACTGAGGTCACATCCCCCCCTTTCCCCACAGCCTCCAAATTTCAGTGGCTAAACCGAGGATTTACCCCTTTTTCCCTGGTTTTTGGGGAGCAGGAGGGGCTGTTCCGTCTGGGAAGAAGCTCAGGTGAGGGGATCCATGGATATTCTCCTGCTCCAGCCCCACAGCGGGAATTCTGGAGCATTTTCCACCAATCCCCGAGGTTTTTTCCTTAAAAAAAAATCCTGCAGGACTTTCCTATTCCACACCCAAGAGAACACAGAGGGTCCATTCCAGCCTCTCCCTCCTCAGGCAATTAAGCCAATCTAATAATTAAAACCTTTAATTAACCGCCCCCAGCCAGAGCAACAGAAGCTGTTAATATTTAACCCCCCCGTGCCCCCCCGGAGCTGCAGATTCCAACCTCTTTCCCGAGGGTTTTCCCCCCCTCCTCCTTCCCGGTGGGCTGGAATTCCGCAGGGTTTGGTGAGCTCTGACCTCCCCCGGGGAGGGGGGCACGGGAAGGTGCCAAATGTGGCCGAAAAGGGGAAAAACCGATCCCAGGAGTTACAACCGGGATGGCTTTCACAGGATCAGGGGCACCGGGGAACTTTGATTAATGACACCCCGATCTGCCAGGAACCCAAGCCTGGGATTCTCCTTCCAGTTTGGAAGTTTTAAATCAAGGGGATGGTTTAAAAAAAGAAAAAAGAGAGAGATCAAAAAGCCTCCTCATTGCCCTGATTCTTCTCCAGAAAGGAAGTTTGGATGTTCACCGAGGGATAATCCAGCTAAACTGGGAGCTGTTGGTACCTGGGCTTTCAATCCCATTAAAAACCCCGACATTTCTGCCTCCAAGGGGAGATTGATCATGGTGAGGATGATTTTTATCTTAAATCCAGCTCCAGGGTTATTCCTGGAAGCCTTTTCCTTCTCCTCCTCTCAGTTTGTGCAAAGAACTAAAACTCCATCATAGTTCCCAGAAATTCCGAAAAGGCTTTTGCGGGTCGCTCGGATCCAGCAACAGCAATTCCCACAGAAGATAATTCCCTGAATTATTGGTGCTCCCAAGCAGCTCAACCACTAAAACCACATTTAAGGGGTCCAGAGACTTGTCCCAGTCCCAGACTGGGCCAGGCTGGATGGCAGCACACCCCATTGCTCCACTTTTCCTACCTTAATTCCCACTTTTTTTAAGGATTTCAAAGGTCCCTGCTGAGCTGGGGCTTGGTTTTGCGTTTGAACACTCGCAGCAATCCCTCAGCACAGATTTTGCTTGATTTCTCGCTGTATATATGGAAATAAAAATGCAGAATTATCCCGATCCAGCTCTTCCCAGGCCATTCCCTCCCACCCAGGCCATTTTCCCAAGCCGAAAGCGTTCTGTCCTCTCCTGGAACCATTCCTTCCCTCCCAAATTTCCACACAAAACCTCGGAATAATTGACAAACCCCCAGAAAAGCAAAGCCGTGCAGCTGCTCTGATTTCACAAAACTCCCAAACCGGGAGGGATTTCCATGCGAAAAAATCCCTGAGGAGTTCTCCCAGGATTTAATCCACCCAGGGAGGCCGAACCCACCCGCCCTGGAGCGGCAGGAAGCAAAACCTCGGCGCTGATAAAGGGCCCTGTCACCGGTGTTGATGTTAAAAGTTGGCTTTTTCCAGCTCCAGGACCACGGGATTTGCGGAGATCGGATTTTTCATTAATTAACCCCGCTCCTCCCAGCACCCAAACACCGCTGGGGCCTCCACCAGGCCTCCCAACAAAAGTTGTTTTGTTTTCTCTTCGTCTCCCCCCGTGTTTTGACATCTCCAGGGCCGGAGCTTTGGTGTTTATAAACGCAGGGAATTCCACGCATGGCGACGGGGCTGGAGATTCGAACAATGTGTTCCAAACCCTGTCAATCCCAAGCTTTTTTTCCTGCTGCTTCCAAACACATCATAAATCCAGGCCGGGTTTGCAGGCCTGAACCCTGCTCAGCAAAGCCGGAGCCTCCCGGCATGAGCCAAAGAGGGCTTTTTATAAATAAAACTTCCTAAAATCACCGAGCACTCCATTAATTCCGGGACACTCCGGCTCGGCTTCAAAGGGAATCTTTGCAGCAAAAGGGGTTTGGGGTTTTTTTTTTTTTGCTGCTTTAATGATTTGCTACTTGTCCTTGTCATAACTACACGGAGCAAAAATGCGGGAGCAGGGAGAGGGTTGGGGAAGCGCGAGGTTCCGGCTCCCATCCAGCTCCAGCTCCATGGATTTGGGGCTTTAGAGGGGAAAAAAGGGCTCCATAAATCAGGTTTTGAAGGCTTTTTGGGATGCTGTTCCCGAGGGGAGGGGACAGGGATGGACATTCCCCGTGGGCTCTGCCACAGCTCCCACAGGATCCCGGGAGGGACTCGGAGTTTTACTCTGAGCCGGAATAAAAAAAAGGATCTGAGAAATGGAGAAAAGGGAGATAAAAAATAATTTTTACCAAAAAATGAGACCAAAAAATTTGATACAAACACCACCTAAACAGGGCCTACTACGAGGTGAGGCCTACCAAGGCCTGAGGGCCGACTCCAGCTTTCCACACAATTATTTAATCCTTTTCATTAACAAGGCTCCCAATTTTTAAATCGTAATTCATCCCTCCCTTCTCCACATTTATATTGATTGCTCCTGGCTCCAGGAGGTTGGAATTTTCTGGGGTTAAGGCACAGAGCTGGGATGAGCAGGAGTTCTGGATACAATCCCTGTGGATGCATATTTTGTGAGCCTCAATTTTCCCAAATTTCATAAAAGGGAAGAGCCATCCTCTCTCTCCCGAATGTTTTGACTACTTATGAATATTTTAAGGAATTCTGCTGTTCAGCAGTTCAGGGAAAACCATTTGGGATGAATTTTGGATGGGAAAATAAAAGCCTTGTCATCAGCTCCCCGGAAATAAATCTGGGTTTATTCATCTACTCGGGGTTGTTTTCTACAGAATAAAGGGGAAACTCATCACCTCCCACTGCATCCACCGGGGATTTGAGTGGGAATGAATCCCTGGAGCTCTCCGAGCACAGCTGTGCGCACGGAACACCCACCCAGGTTATCCCACGGGAAGATTGGGAGGGATAATTCCATGTCTGGAGACCTGGGCTGGGAGGGCAGAGCCACATTTTCCATCTCCGAGGGTCTTCAAGAAGAGATTACAGAGTCACCCGAGCTCCTGAGCATCAAAAAAATCAGGGAATCACGGAATGGTTTGGGTTGGAAGGAGCTCAAAGCCCATCCAGTCCCACTCCAAACCTGGCCTGGGATACTTAAAAAATCCTGGAGAGACACCAATAAACTAAAGCCAGCCCCAAACACATCGATGATTTCAGCTGAATTCGGCCACAGTGGGGTTTCCTACACCTGCGCATCTTTGGGATTGGGACTGGGATTGATGGGACACAGCACTGGCATTTAATGCCAGTTCCCACTCCAGCAATGCCCATTTCCCTCACGAATTCCCTCACAAATTCCTACTCCAGCAATGCCCGTTCCCCTCACGAGTTTCCCTCACGAATTCCCACTCCAGCAATACCTGTTCCCCTCACGAGTTTCCCTCATGAATTCCCACTCCAGCAATGCCCGTTTCCCTCACAAATTCCCACTCCAGCAATGCCTGTTTCCCTCACAAATTTCCCACAAAAATTCCCACTCCAGCAATGCCCGTTTCCCGCACGAATTCCCCTCAGGAAATCCCGCTCCAGCAATGCCCGTTTCCCGCACGAATTCCCCTCAGGAAATCCCGCTCCAGCAATGCCCGTTTCCCGCACGAATTCCCCTCAGGAAATCCCGCTCCAGCAATGCCCGTTTCCCGCACGAATTCCCCTCAGGAAATCCCGCTCCAGCAATGCCCGTTTCCCGCACGAATTCCCCTCAGGAAATCCCGCTCCAGCAATGCCCGTTTCCCGCACGAATTCCCCTCAGGAAATCCCGCTCCAGCAATGCCCGTTTCCCGCACGAATTCCCCTCAGGAAATCCCGCTCCAGCAATGCCCGTTTCCCGCACGAATTCCCCTCAGGAAATCCCGCTCCAGCAATGCCCGTTTCCCGCACGAATTCCCCTCAGGAAATCCCGCTCCAGCAATGCCCGTTTCCCGCACGAATTCCCCTCAGGAAATCCCGCTCCAGCAATGCCCGTTTCCCGCACGAATTCCCCTCAGGAAATCCCGCTCCAGCAATGCCCGTTTCCCGCACGAATTCCCCTCAGGAAATCCCGCTCCAGCAATGCCCGTTTCCCGCACGAATTCCCCTCAGGAAATCCCGCTCCAGCAATGCCCGTTTCCCGCACGAATTCCCCTCAGGAAATCCCGCTCCAGCAATGCCCGTTTCCCGCACGAATTCCCCTCAGGAAATCCCGCTCCAGCAATGCCCGTTTCCCGCACGAATTCCCCTCAGGAAATCCCGCTCCAGCAATGCCCGTTTCCCGCACGAATTCCCCTCAGGAAATCCCGCTCCAGCAATGCCCGTTTCCCTCACGAATTTCCCTCAGGAATTCCCGCTCCAGCAATGCCAAACTTCCCGCCCTGACCCACGGATCTCTTCCCTCTTTATCCCTTCCTTTTCCCGCTCCCCGTCTCTCCATCCTCATCCCACACTCCCAGCCCTCTCCCGGTTTCCCTCTGCTCCCCTGCAGTACCCCAGGCCGGCCTCTCGCCGCTCCCTCAGACCATTCCCTCCTTCCCTCCCTCCCAAATCCCAGCCGCTGCCTAGCGTTTTCCCTGGAAACGGCGCCCAGGAGCTCGGGGCAGGGCTCCAGCTCCCCACTTTCCTTCCCAAATTCCCCTCTTTTTTCCCCAAGGAGAGCATTCCGAATGAAATACATGGAATTACAATACTTCACCCCGGCAATTCCAAACGGGAGTTCGACTCCTGCTGGGGCTCTGTTCCAAGAGCACCTATGGAATAAGGTAAAAATAAACTCCAGCGTTTGGAGCCAGGGATTTTGGGAAGGGCAATTCCTGCTCCGGATCCTTAAATCCTGCTCTGTCACATCCACCCTCACATCCCAACCCCTCTCTGGAACTCCTGGTTTGGATCAATGTTTTCGATCCCAAGATGGGTTCGGTTCGTTCCAGCCAATCCTGGGAACCCGCAGGCTGGGATAGCCGGAATCCCTGGGATTTTGCTCTCCCGAGCGATTCCCAGAGCTCTGCCTTTGTCGGATCTGGCACAGGCCGTGCTTAAAATCCTTCGGAAAAATATTCCCTAAATATTCCAAGGAAAGCCTTGGAAGGAACCTCTTCCTTCGCCACACCAACCTGTTCCTGAAATCCAGCGAAGCGGCTCCTCCATCCCTGCATTTCCCAGCCCTCTCATCCAGGTGTTCAGATTTAATTCTATCCCTAAAAATCAACCCCAGCTTCGCAATTCCCTGGCTCTTTCCCTTCCAGGACACCCCAAATTCCCATTCCCACCTCTCCTCTCTCCACAAGGATCGCGCTGAGCCTCTCTGGACATCAAACCCACGTTCCCTCCCTCTAATTGTCCCGTTTCCTTGGAATGTTTTGTCCCAACAATATTCATTCCTAAGGGACACATCTAGAGAAGACCCAGGAATTCCCAGCGGGAATCTGAAGCCAGGAATTCCCAGCGGGAATTTGAAGCGAGCCGGGCGCTCCTTCACAAATCCCTGCCCGGCTCCACATCCCGATTTTCCTACTTCCACTTCAGCTTCCGACTCCATAAAAAAAAAATATTCCAAGGAACAAAAGCCTCCCTCCTCCTCCTCCCTTGAAATTCCATGAACTTTCCCGATTGAAAAGCCTCATTTGGAGCCTTTTATGTGCTCGGATCCTCTCTCCTTCCCATTTTTTGTTTTTAATTTCCCACCCAGCTGTCCGCTGGACTTTTCCAAATGGTGCCAGATGCTGGATTCATCGGGAAAACAATGCCTGGGAAGCAATTAAAGCTCCGAGGCTCAGATTAAAACGGGATAACGCTGCTCCCGGTGGGAATTGCGGGGCTGCTGCATTCCTGGCATTTCCAGGATGGGCTGGAAGCAGGCCCTGAGCGAGGGGGGAACATGCTGGAATTTGTTCCAGGGGGAAAGGAAGGATTGGAGGGGTTGGAATGCCGGGAAGGGGATTAATTCCTGGAGTAAAGGATTGGAGGGGTTGGAATGCCAGGAAAGGGGATTTATTCCTGGAGGAAAAGAGGGATTGAAGGAGCTGGAACACCAGGAAGGCATTTTATTCCAGCAGCTCCCACCTCGGCCAAACTCTGGGAGATCCCCATGGATCCCAACCATTTTTTAAGGAAAAAGGACAAATCCACCAATCCCTGTGCTGTTCCCAACGCTCCGAATCGGGAATTCCATCCATTGATCCACCAGAGCCAAAGGAGCTCCAACTCAGCTCCGAGCAATCCCACATCCATCAGCTGTCCCGGAGATCCGGAATTCCCCCCTTGGGACCCTCGGGCATCCCGGGAAGTTCAGATCCTCACTCCCATTATGGAGAAAATGAGGAGCGAAGTCAAGATTTCCCGAATTTTTAACAAGGAACGGTCATTCCCGGAAAATTCCCGGCCTGATCCTGGACTCTGCTCCCACTCCAAGTTCACCCCGGAATCTTTGCTCCCACTCAATTCTCCACGGGAATACACTGCCCTTCCCAAGCTTCCCCAACTTGTCCAAATTTCCGGAGGCAGGAGTTTTCCAGAGAAAACTTCCCGGACCAGGAATCGATGCCAGAGCCGCAGAAACGGTGGGATTTGCTCTCCAGGATGAGATTCCTGCTGCGGAATTTTCCCAGCCCAAAAGCTGCCCCACGCTTCCGTGAATTCCCTCTAAACTCTTCTCCCTGCGGATCCGGCACCGGGAACGTCTCCCAGTCCAACCCTTCCCAGGCCTTTTCCCAGGCGGACTCACCTCGGGATGGGAATTCCAGGTGGAACCTGAAAAACCAAACAGGAAAAGAGACAAAATTCAGGATTCTCCCCAAGGATTATTCCAGCCTGAGGAATTCGGGATGGATGGGAAAATCCAGGAACCCAGGGAACGGGAAACACATCTGGGGCAAGGAATTCCAAGAGGAATTGGGATGTGCCAGCCCTGGAACAACCCAGGATAACGGGAAGGGGTGGGAGTGGATGGGATTTAAGGCCCTTCCCAACCATAATTCCATGGATTTCCATTCATGGGAACAGATCCTTCTCCAAACACAAAGATTCCTGTGGCCTTTTTCCCCCTCCAATCCTTTAAAGGCCACTTCCAACCCCAAAATATTCCAGGATTTTTGCCGAGCTCATTCCCAGCAGCCGGAGGGTGAGCCACGCTCTGCTCATTCCCCCAAAAAAATAAGGATTTCATATTTTAAAAAAAAAAAAAAAATCGGGATTCTTCTCCTCTCTCCCACTTCGGGCAAACCTTGGGAGTCATTTTAATCCGGGAACAGCACCGGGAAGTTTGGGAATCCGACCAAGGATTGGGAATAAAGCACAAAGGGCCCATCCCAAGATGGGCTCCGGTGGCAGGAATCCAATGTGGAAAAATCCAATCAATTCGGATCCTCGTTAAAAGCTTTCATGGAGAAAATGATTTCTCGGGAACATCCGAGCTCCCGGACGCACAGATTGATCGGGAAACAATCCCGGAATTCTGATGCAGGGCCTGGAATTGTTTGCTTTGGATTAAAAAAAACCCACCAGGAAAAACTCAAAATATCCACAGGGAGGAGAAGCTTTCCCAGGATATCAGATTGGGAAGAGCCTTCTGGAGGGAAAAATCAGGAATTTCTCGGGATGCTCTTGGGAACGGATCCTGAATTCCACAAGGAATTTTTTCTCCATCCTGTGGCTGCTGCGTCTTATCCCTAAATCCCAAAATTCCAGCCCCACCCGGCCCAGGAGAGGGCAAAGCAGCTCCAGCTTTTTTTCCATCCTTAAATCCCAACATTTCCATGGAAAACTCCAATTATTCAACGCTGAAGCGGAGAAACAACAGCTCTAAGAGACCCCTGTATTCCCCCAATCCCAAAAAATCCAGCATTCCCAAAAACCGGAATATTTCTCTCTCCTGAACAAACAAGAGCAGCAAAAATCCCGGGGTTTTTTCCGGGAATTTTTGCCTCGGGAGCCTTCCCTGGCCACGTTTTAGCGCCAGCATTCCCTGAATGATTTTCTGTCACTCGCAATTCCCGCTCCGTGAAAGCGCCGGGGCTTTGTTCCCGACCTCTGTCATTTTTAATCCCGGGAAATGGCCTAAAAAAAACGGGAAAATTGAGTTCCGTTCCCTCCCGGAGCAGCTCCAGGAAGGCAGAGGGAAAAGGCCGAGAAAGAAATGCTTGGGTTTTCCCTGCTTTTTTCCATTCTTTAGGATCAAGAAACAGCAAAAATCCCAATTTTAGCTCAAGGATTTGGTTTTAATTCCACGCTGGGAAGGAAAAGTTGGGATAAAATCGAACTGGGAATGGGGGAAGAGAAGTTTTTCGAGCTCATTCCGGCCTCAGCCAACGGAAATCTTATCAACGGATAAATCCGATAAATGACGGATCCTGGGAGTACTCGGATTTCCGGGAAGTTCACCCACGGAATTTTGCTCTTTTCCCAATATTTTCCCCAAATTTGGCGTTTCCCCCACCCCTTCCTGTGGAAAACTTCAGCCACAGCTCATCCCAAATTCTTCTTTCCCAATTTTCCGGGACATTCCCGGATTTTTGGGGCCCGCAACACCCAAGAAATGCAACAATTCCGGCAAACTTGGGTTTAATGGGACTTGAGCAGCTGGAAAATCCCAAAATCCAAACCCCCCTTCCCTCTGAGCCAGATCCATAAAACCCAGGCGGCTTCCAATCGAATTCCCGGTGTTTTCCCAGTTTAATGGAGAGCTGATATTCCCAAGGGATAGGGTGGAATGGGATCTTTGGAGCCGGGATTTGAACGGCTGGGAAAAGAAAGATGAAAAAACAAAAATCATTTAAGAATCGATGCTGGATGAGATTTCCAGCAGGGAAAAAAAACAAAAAAAAAAACCAGGAGATGGGAAAATGGGATTGGGAATTCTCCATTAGGGAAGAAACCAATCCAAATCCATTTTCCAGCTCAGTATCAGACAGCCGAGGCTCTCGGCTTTCAGGTTAATGATGGATCCAGGAGGAAATGGATGGGGAAAAGCGGGATAATTCCATCAGGCGGGCTGGGAAAGGCTGGAAAATTCCGGAAAGGAACAACCCAGGAGGCTCCAAAGGGAATTAGCGGTGGGAGTGAGTTCGGGGATCAAAGGAGGTGAAAATGGGATTAATTTAATTGGGGTTGGTGGGAAGAATTCCTTCCTTACAAGAAAAAGGGTTGGAAAAATCCCCATCCGGAAGAAATCAGGAATATCCGAGAATTCCTTCCTCAAAAAAATAAAAAGGAGGAAAAAAATCCCCATCCTGGAATTAGGGAATAAATCAGAAATATCCAAGAATTCCTTCCTCAATAAAAGGAAAAAATTCCCATCCTGGAATTAGGGAATAAATCAGGAGTAGCCAGGAATTTGCTCCTCAAAAGGACGAAAAAATCCCATCCTGAGATTGCGGAATAAAT
>VZTI01005250.1:66667-79104 GCA_013397865.1 Struthidea cinerea | reverse complement strand
AGAATATTTCGTTAATTAATTCCCAAGTCCACGTGAACCACCAGGATGAGTTTTCCTGCTCTTGGAAAAGCTCCTCCAGGGACACCTCCCATTATCCCCGATCGCTCCAGCCCCGCCTCGGGCACTGCCAGGGACCCAGGGGCAGCCGCGGCTGCTCCGGGAATTCCCTCCCAGCCCCTCCCAGGGAGGAATTCCTTCCCAAGATCCCATCTGACCGTTCTCTCTGCCGTTCCCTGTGTCCTGTCCCTCCGGGCCTTATCCCAAATCCCTCTCCGTGGTTTTTGCCGGCTCCTTCAGGGACCGAAGGCCTCAGCAACGAGGTCACCCCAAAACCTTCTCCAGGCTCAGAATCCAGAGCATAAAATAGAAAATAAATTAAAATAACGTATTTAAGCTCCTTCCTTTCCAGCCTGGGAAGAGCCGGGAGCCTCCAGAACCCCTGGAAGGCCTCAGGATTATCAAAACCTGGCAAAGTTTGATCCCAAATCCCTCTCCGTGTTTTTTTTTTTTTGCCGGCTCCTTCAGGGACCGAAGGCCTCAACAACGAGATCACCCCGAAACCTTCTCCGGGCTCAGAATCCACAAGGTAAAACATAAAAAACGCGTTTCAGTTCCTTCCTTCCCGGCCTGGGGAGAGCCGGGAGCCTCCGCGAGGCCTGGAAATCTCCTCAGGCCCTGGAAGGCCTCGGGATTGTCAAGAGGCGGCAAAGTTTGATGCCGAGCTCTGTGACACACCATTAATCTCCATTGGCGGCCGGCTCCACCTGTCAGCGAACACAGGCCGGGCTCGGCGGGGAGATCTGAAGCCTTCAATTAAAAGCAGGCAGCTAACGAGGAAACGATCCCGCGGAAAAGCGGGAATGAGGCGCTGCCGGAGGCGGCAGCTCGGAACGGCCGAGCGCCGTGCGTCAAAAACGTCACCAGGGCTGAGCTCGGCCTGAGCCGAGGGGAGAATTCCCACCTCCACCTGGGGGAAAGACGCCGGGAATTCGGGAAGGAGACGGTTGGGATGCAGGAGGTGGAAGGGGGGCGTTGGGAGAGGCTCATCCTGACGGACGGGGCTGGAAGTTCTCCGGCGCTTGGGAGGGGGAGGGACGAGCTTGGCGCTGCCGCGGCAGGAAACGCGGGCTCCGAACCCCGAGAACACCGAGAGGGGTCACAGCTGCTTCCTCAGCACGCGGGGGCTCCGCGGGCACGGGGTCCAGGGATGGATGGAATCCCTGCTCCAGCCTAAAGCTGCTGCCAGGGATGGATTTATGGCTTGACGGGCAGCTGGGCACGGCAGAACTTCTCTCCCCACGAGATTTAGGTTTTCGAAGCTCAAAACCTCAAAAACAGCGGCCCTGAGCAGCGAGAGGTGCAAAAGCACCCTCGAAATGTGGGGGTGCCACAGGCAGGGATGGATCGAATCCCTGCTCCGGCTGCTGCTGGGGATGGATTTATGGATTTACGGGCAGCTGGGCACCGCGGAACTTCTCTCCCCACGCCACGCTGCAAAAATCCCCACAAGATCCAGGGGTTTGAAGCAGCTTTGAACAGAGCTGAGCAGGGTTTGTGCTTGGCCGAGCCCCCGCAGTCGGAGTTTGGGAGGAAAGCCGGGAAAAGCAGCTTCGGGAGCCTCCTGGCACTCCCGGGATCAGCAGGGCTGGAAGGGGAATGGATCCAGCCCGATCCCGCACCCAGGCTGGGGACACAGGGATTCACCCAGGAGGGTTTGGGATGGCTCCAGAGGGAAATCCCACCAGCCCCCGGGGACGTCTCACCCCAGTCTCATCCGCGAGGCCAGCACAGCTCTCCTGGCTTTTCCCACATTTTTGGGATTAAAGTTTCCCTGAGGATGCAGCTCCACCAAACACCCCCAGAGAGCCCCAAACCCAGCAGACCCCACAGCCCCGACCCCACAGAGGCTGAGGGGGCTCAGCCCAGAAGCTTCTCGGGCCCTCGGCTGAGACGTCGCAGTTCGGGCCCCGTTCTGACCCCACCACAAACCCCTCGATATTCCCGACTTTAGGACCACCGGGAAGTTTGGCCCGGCCCTAAAACTCCCGCACACGCAGCCACAGCCCCTAAACCCCCCTTGGGGCCGGGGACAGGGAGGTCCCACCGCAGCCGAGGACCCCAAACCCTTCCCAGCTCCACCCCACAGCCGCTTTTCCCTGCGGGGCAGGGAGGGGCGGGGACGAGGAGGGATTAGTCACCTTCCAGGAGCCTCTGGATCTCCTCCGGGATCCTGGGATCCATGGGATTCCTTCCCAGGGTGCCAAACCCAAACCCGCTGCGACAGCCCCGGGGCAGGGATGGAGCGGGGAGGAAGCGGAGAGGGCGGGGACGCCCCAAAAAGAGGAGGAGGAGGAGGAACCTTTAGGGCGCTGAGCCCTCCTTCTTTTAAACCCCGGCGGACGCCCCCGGAGCGTTCCCAGCTGGCCGGGGTGCTCCCGAAAATTCCAGGTGGGAAAAGCTCAGCTTTTCCCAGTCGCAGCTGGGCCTGGATGAGCTTTTCCAGCGGGAATCTCCGCCCGGAGCTCGGCTCAGCTCACCTGGAGCCGCCTGGGCTCCTGGGCCCACCTGGAGCCGGGATTGGGGTTTTTTCCCGGTTTTCCCCCGAATCCGCAGGGGAAGGAGGTGGTGCTTGGATGTTCTGGGATGAAACTTCCCCCCTTTCCCGTTTCCTGTGCGGGAGAAAGGCTTGGATTGTAAAAATCCCTGGGATGTGGGAGCTGGGCTGGCAGAGCCGGGGGGAAAAGAGGGAAAAACTCCTGGGAATACGGAGATTTCCACACGGGAATGTGGGAAATGTTCCCGGGAATACGGTGATTTCCATATGGGAATGTGGGAAATACTCCTGGAAATTGAGATTTCCATATAGAAATATGGAAAATATTCCCAGAAATATGGAGATTTCCATACGGAAATATTCCTGGAAACGTGGTGATTTCCGTATGGGAATATGGGAAATACTCCTGGAAATTGAGATTTCCATATAGAAATATGGAAAATATTCCCAGAAATATGGAGATTTCCATACGGAAATATTCCTGGAAACGTGGTGATTTCCGTATGGGAATATGGGAAATACTCCTGGAAATTGAGATTTCCACATGGAAATATGGGAAATGTTCCTGGAAATACAGTGATATCCATATAGAAATACAGAAATATTCCCAGAAATACAGAGATTTCCACATGGAAATCCTCCTGGGAATCCGGAGCTGCTCCTCCAGACCTTCCGAGTGTTTTGGGAGGGCGAAACAAAGGAAAAAATTCCAATTTTCTTTCAGCTCTCGGCACAAACCAGACCAGGACCCGGTGCCAGGAGGGTCCCGACCGGGATTTGGGGTCATGGAGCGAAAGGAGAAACCCCAAAGCAGCTCCGGAGTTTTTCCGGGGCCTTTTTGGGTCAGGATTTGCGGGACCAGCGCCGCAGCCGGGGCCCATTTTTCAGGGGGGGTGATTTTATGGAGAAGGGACCATCAAGGGGGGATTTCCAGGGAAATTCCCTGCTGGATTTTGGGGATTTGGGGTTTCTGCGAGGCAGCAGCGGCCGTTTGGGGTCTGGGGACAGAGGAAGGAGCGGGGATTCATCCAGATCCGCATCCAGACACCCCGGAGCTGCCGCTCCCGCCTCATTTCCAGGCCAGGAGGTTTCACATTCCCACCCCGTTTTGTCGGTTTCTCGCTCAGATTAAGCTCGGTTTTTCCCCCCCTCCCCCTCGAGCCTTTTTAGGCTCAGCCCTGCGGCAGCTCAGGCTCGGTTTTAGGATGAAAAGTGCCCGAAATCGAGCATTTGTGGCGGATGCCGAGGCCTCAAAGCACAGGAAACGCTGCAGCTCAGGGGCCCCACGCCGCAGACGGAGAACAAAAATATCACAGGAGCCGCTCCTCGAATCTCCCGGCCAGGTAGGGCCTCCTGAGCCAGGATTTAGGGAATTCTCAGCCTCTTCCGGGAGCAAAATCTGGATTTCCCCCTGGCAGTGCCTCCCCTTACATCCCCCAGCCAGGATTTAGGGAATTCTGAGCCTCTTTTGGGAGTGAAATCTGGATTTTTCTCTGCCAGTGCCTGCTCCTTGCATCCCCCAGCCAGGATTTAGGGAATTCTGAGCCTCTTTTGGGGGAAAATGTGGATTTCTCCCTGTCAATACCTCTCCTTAAGTCCCCCAGCCAGGATTTAGGGAATTCTGAGCCTCTTTTGGGGTCAAAATGTGGATTTCTCCGTGTCTGAGCGGTCCCGGGTGTACAGAAACCCCGGGATGCGCAGGGGGACGCTGGATCCGTGTCCGTGCCCTCCCCTGGAGCTGTTTTGGGATGAACGTTTGCCCAGGGCTGTGAAAATCCCTCCTCATTCCATGGAAAATGAGCGCGGGGAGCCACCGGCTCCGAAAACGAGTTCGGAAAGGAACGGAGCGGGGCCTGCAGAGGGAGGAGGATTCCTCCGGATGCGCCGGAGGATCCACGGGAGCGGATCCACGCAGAGCTCGGAGCTGGGAATGTTCCCTGGGAATCTCACGCGCTCCTTGGAGCTCCCGCAGGGGTGGGAAAAGGGAACCAGGAGATGCTGCCCAGTGGGATTTTCCCGGGAATTGAAGCGATTTGTCGGATTTAGGGCCTGGAAAGGATTTTTCCCTCACTCCAAGGTGGCAGGGGTTTGTTTTCCAGGGATTTTCCAAGGTCCTTCGGTGCCCTGGGTGTCACCAGTGCTGGAAAGGGACTTCACCCTAAAACTTCCTGCTCTTCCAGAGTTTCTGGCATCACCAAATCCCTGGATCCTTCCTGCTCTTCCTTCCTGGCTCTTCCCTTCTATTTCAGGGTGGTTTGGGGGTATTTTTTTGCTCCAGAATTCCAGGTTTTCCTGAGGAATTGGAAGTGGCATCGCCACTCGGGGGCCTCTCATCCATCCCATGGTTCTGGGAATGGGATCCGGGATGGGAACAGCACCCAAAACATGGAATATCCCCCTCAGACTTCCTATTTTTAAGACCCTGTGTGGTTACTAAATCCATTTTCCCGAGGAATTCCGAGGCGTGGAGCCTCAGCTGCCACGGGGCCATCGGATCTCTCACCCCAAATCTGCTCCCTCAAGGATTTTCCCGATTTCCAGGGAAATTACTTTTTTTTTTCCTTTTCTTTTTTTGCTTTCCCTTCCCTTTTTTCCTCACCACTCCAATTTTGGGATGCGTGGAACGGCCACAGATTCGGATTTGGGATCGGCTGGGAGGGGAATGGGGGAGCCCGGCACCTTCCAGGGCCCATCCCTGCCCTGCAGCATCCCAAACCTGGGCATCCCGGATTTAAAGCCGCCTCTCCAGCGGAGAAAATTCCCACCTGGATCCTGCCAGGTCCCGACCAGCAGCCGGGCTGTGCCCTGCTGACATCCTCTGGAAATCCAATTTCCCAGGAAACGGACGCTGGGTTGGGGGTAACCATGGAAACGGAGCCGGGCGGCCTTGGAGGAGCTGGGGGGAAACGGGAGAGGCAGAGCCCTTTTCCTACCGGGAATATCTCAGGATTTGGGGGAAAAACGGGAGAGACAGAGCCCTTTTCCTGCCAGGAATATCCCAGGATTTGGGGGGAAAATGGGAGAGGCAGAGCCCTTTTCCTGCCAGGAATATCCCAGGATTTGGGGGGAAAACGGGAGAGACAGAGCCCTTTTCCTACCGGGAATATCTCAGGATTTGGGGGAAAAACGGGAGAGACAGAGCCCTTTTCCTGCCAGGAATATCCCAGGATTTGGGGGGAAAACGGGAGAGACAGAGCCCTTTTCCTACCGGGAATATCTCAGGATTTGGGGGAAAAACGGGAGAGGCAGAGCCCTTTTCCTGCCAGGAATATCCCCGGCCAGGCTCAAATTCAAGTATTCCCATTTCTGCTCCAAATATTCCCATTCAAGAAACAAGGAATTCCCATTCCTGCTCCGGAGCTGGTCGCAGCATCCCCATGGTTCGGTGGCATTCCCGTTGTCAGGAAATCCGGGAATGCTGGGGGATGTCCCAAGGAATGAGGCTGCCGTTGGGAAATCCAAAGTGGTGCTCCAAGTTCCTTACGGAATTCAGGGATAAAACTCGGAGATGTGGGAAAATTCGGCTTGGGAAACATACCAGGTGTTTTTGGGATGTTCTCGTGTTGCCCTCTTCTTCCAGGGGCGGATCCAAACATCCCGGAGCCGCTCCCAAGGCGGAATCCTGGAAAGGAGTTGGAGCCCTTGGCTCTCCCTCTCTCCGTGCACAGATTTTGGGACATTCCAAGCACAAAATTCCCCATTCCATTGAAGAGGAAAACGAGGCCGAAGGGAGGGAATCGCTTTCCGTGCCTGGAGCCACTGGAAAATTGAGGAGCAGGCCCCAAATCCCGGGAGTTTCAGCTCTTCCCGTCACTTCAATTAATTTGAAAGTTTAATCCCGGAGTCCCTTTCCGGGCACTGGGAATCCTCCGAGGATTCTGTGGAGCGCTGGGCGCCCTTGGACTCCTTCCAGGGAAGCACTTAAAGTCTGGGATGAGCTCCGGGTTTGTCCCATCGGAAACGGTGGAATCGGGGCTTTGGAAAGAAAATAACCCCGGGAATATCGGTGCTTCCCGCCTCGGGAAAAGGCGGGGAGCAAAAGCATCCGGATCGGGAGCGGGGTCGCTCCGGGCTCTGTCCGCTTGTGGCTCCGAATTTCTCGGAGGGGTGTCCCTGGTGCTGCCCTGCCGCCCCATTCCCTCTCTCCCTGCATTTCCATGGATTTGGGGGCTGTTTGCGCACACGAAAGGCTCCGGAGGTGTTATCCCGTGGGATTACAAGGGTTTAAAATTCCAGGGTTATTTACAATTCCAGGGTTATTTACGCTCCCAGGATTACAAGGGTTACAATTCCAGGATTATTTACAATTCCAGGATTACAAGGGTTTAGAATTCCAGGATTATTTACAGTTCCAGGATTACAAAGGGTTACAATCCCAAACCAAAGCGCTCCAAAGGTCCTGGATCCGACCCCGGGCAGGCTGAGCTGGAATCCCAGCTTTTTTCCTCCTGAACCAACGGATCCCTGCATCCCCTGGCTGCAGCATTCCCGGGAATGCCCCGAACAGTGGATCCCTGACCCTGAGCCGGGCTCCGGGAATGCTGGGCTGGAATTCCTTTGTGGAGCCTCTTCCCAGGGCTTCGAGACCAGGGAAATTACTTTTTTTTTTCTGAAGAGCTGGGCCTAAGAGGGGTCTGCAGAGTCGGGCCTAAGAGGGGTCTGCAGTCTGTTCTTAGGGCAGGGAACAGGACAGGGAATAAAGGGGCGGCACTTCCCGGGATGCAGGGATGGAAAATCCAGCCTCCCTGGATCCCCACGTCCAAAGGAGCTCCTCCCTCTGATTCCCACTCCCAGCCCGAGTCCATCCCTGGGCTCAGCTGTGCCACGCTCCCCTGGTGGGCTCAATCCGTGACATTCCCATGTTGGCTCCGTTGGGATCGGGATCGGGATCAGGGCAGGAATGTCCAGGCCCTGCTCCTCTCTGTCTGTGGCGAACGGAGCCTGCAGGAATTGGTGCCCCAAGGGTGGCAGCTCCTTTAAATCGATCCACAAAAACCCATGGAATGACCTGGAACTGCACCGCTCTCCTCCCTGATCCCAAGAAAAGCTCCTGCTCCAGACTCCCCACTGAGACCACACAAAGAGTCGTGGAATAACCTGGAATTGCACCTCCCATCCCAAGAAAAGCTCCTGCTCCAGACTCCCCACTGAGACCACACAAAGAGTCGTGGAATAACCTGGAATTGCACCTCCCATCCCAAGAAAAGCTCCAGCTCCAGACTCCGCTTCCCAGCCCCTTCCCTCGTCCCCACCAGCGCCTTTCTCCTGCTGTTTATTCCCTTGGAAAATGCAATTCCCAGCTCCCAGCCCTCCTCCAGCTCCTTCCAGCCGGGAATCGCGGCCGCGGGAAGAGCAGGGACGGAAGGAGGGATGGAGGGAAGGAGGAAGGTGTCACTTTTATTTACCTTCAGCGCCCTGCCTGCCGTGCCTGAGCGGAATATCGGGAGCAGGGAAAATTGGGAGTTAAGTGGTTCCCTGTCAGGTGGCGGCTGTCACCCGCCTGAGGAGCTGACAGCTCCGCCGGCAGCGAATTCCCGGCTCCGGAGCCCTGCCGGAGCTCTCCCCGCGCTGGGATTTGTGCCACTCGTTCCCGGGTATCTTGTAGAGGTGGAATTATTGGGATGCGAACCCCGGTGTTGGAGGGGATCCCACTGCTCACTCGGGAGCTGAGGATTTCTCCATCCCCACCCCCCCGATTTCAGGGAACGCCGCTGAATTCCGGCTCCAGGGGTGGATATACGGGAGAAGGAGATGTAGGGGAAAAATGGGAAATCTCCTTTAGCATCAGGGCAGAGCGGGAGCGGGGATCTGAGTGGGGTGGCAGGGATACAAATCCCGTTTGGGAAGGAGGGAATGATGGATTTTGATGGATGCCTACAAGCGCTGGGTTCCACACCGAGCTCAACACACAAATTCCCTCCCCTGTGGAGGAGAATTCCTTGGCGAAGATGAGCGAATCCTCCTCCTTCTTCCCCCTCCTCCTCCTTCTCACTCCTTTCCCTGCCACCCCCTCAGCAAATCCTGGAATTCCGGTGGAGATCAGGAGGTGTCCGAGGCAGGGAAATGAATTTTCCCACTCGGCTGCTCCCGAACTCTGGATTTTCCAGCGCCGCCGCCTCCACCTTTAAATCTCAGCATCCCCAGGAACAACCTGGCAGCGGGAAGCGTTTCCATGGCAACGGGATGCGGGTCACAACCCCTGGAAATGGAATCGCAGCTTGGATTTGTCCGGGAGTGGGAGCGCAGGGACACGGGAACAGCCAGCCTGTCACCCCGGGGTGGCACCGCCCGGCGTTCCCGCCGCTCCCGGTGGGATCGGGGCATGGATGGGGCGGTTCCTGCTGGGATCCAGCCTGGAAGGGGCAACCCCTTGGAATCCTTGGCTGAGGGAATGCTTTGAGATCATTCCAGGTTTCCAGGATGTGACTAGGAGTTCCTAACCCCTGGCTTGTGCTTCCCTTGCTCCGGAGCAGATTCCAGCCGGTCTCCGGCCTTTTCCCTCCGCTATCCCGGGTTTTTCCGAGCGCTCCAGAGGGAATTTGCTGCGGGAATTTCACTCGAGAGCTCTCGGAGAGCACAAATCGATGGGATCAGGAGCAGAAATCTCCGTCCCTGCCATCTCTATGTTGCTATCCTTCATTCCCCACCCCGTGCACAGACAGAGCCTGGAAGCTCTGCCAGGAATCCGCCGCATCCCGGGAAATCCTGTGCCCTGCAATCCCAGGGTTTGGGCAGGGAGGAGCTGTGGAATGTTCTGGGCACACCTGGAGACGGGAATTCCCATTTGGGATAAATCTCACCCCCAAAGCGGGGAGCGGAGTTCTCCATCCCTGGCTCGCCAAACCCTGGGGGGAGCGAGGCGGGAGGGGTGGGCTGGGTGGGGCCGGGTTAGGCGAGGCTTTTCCCGCTTTGATCCGCGCTCTGCTGAGCGGAACACAAAGCACGGGCGGCTCGGAGCGGAGGCAGCGGGCGAGACGGACGGAGTGACACGGGCAGAATGAGCTGTCACCTCCCATTTGTCACCGCGCGGGGACGCGAATCGCGCCTTGCAGCCGCTTCCCGAGGGAGCCCCGCGGCTCCCAAACCCCTGGAATGTCGGAGTTCATTCCCGGCTGGCGGGTCCCGAGTCGATCAGTCCCGGAGCCGCGGGAAATTCGCCCCCTCGGAGCTGATTTTCCCTTCTCCGCCTCTCCCTCCTCCCGCCGCTCGCCGCGGTTTGTACCCGGAAAGGTTTGGAATTAATCTCCCGAAGGATCCGGCGGGATCTGGGCAGGGATTGGCGGAGGGCTTGTCCCCAAACCGGGCTGGCTCCAAGGGGCAGCAATTCCTGTCCCAAATTTGTCGCCATCCGAAGCACCCAAAACCAGCCGGGGCAGCCCCATTCCCTAACAGGGAATTTGGAAGCTTCCCAGGATTTCCTGGGAAGTCTGGAAGCTGCCCAGGATCCAGGGAATCCTGCCGCGGCAGCTCCAAAGGACAGCAGTTCCTGTGCCCGGTTTGTCCCAAACCTGCCCGGTTCAGCCCCATTCCATGTGTTTGGCAGGATCCAGGGAGCCCAGCCGTGCTGGGAATCGGGATGGATTGGGGTTGGGATGGACTGGGAGAAGCCGGAGGGGTTGGGGTCAGAGGTGGATCCTGACTCCGGGATTCTGTGGGATCGGAGGTGCCGGGAGCCAGGGCTCTTCCCACCGCTCCGTGTCCCACTTGTTTGATCCAAGCAGCATTCCCAGCCCATTCCCAGCCCATTCCCAGCCCATTCCATGTCCATTCCATTCCCAGCCGTGTTTCTGCCCCTTCATTCCCTCAAAAATCCGTTCCTTGGCTTTTCAAACTCACGCCGGGACGCTTTTTTTTCCCGGGATTCGGGAAATCCGGACACCCCCACATCCCGAATCCTGAAATCGCGGTGCCGGCGGCGACACAGGGGTTGGGATGTCACCAGTCCTGGCGGCAGATGACACCGAGGGTCGGGATTGATCCTTGGGCTGGGTGAAAAACGTGGATAAAAACGCCGGGGAAAAGCGGGATTTCATCAACGCCTCCCTCATCCCGCATCCGGCCGGGATTAAATTAAGTTTTTAACCCTCCAGGCTCTCCTGTCGGGTGTTGTTAGGGAATTAATGGGAAGGCTGGGATGCAGATGGGCCGCCTGTCAATTCCAGGGCGGGATTTTCCTGATCCTCGCCGACGTTTCCAGCATTTTTCATTAAACGCTCGTGTTCCAATTTGTCACCGGAGCCGGGCAGGGGGAGGAAAACTCCCGGTGAACCCGGCTCGGGCGTTGGGATTGAATCCAGCAGGAGAAATCCTAAAGGGCAGCCCTGCTCGGGTGGGGAGGGGGATTTTGGGATGCTCCAGAACTCGCTGGAATCGGCGTTAAAAGGGGTTTAACAACAGGAATGGGAGCAGCCTCCAGATCTGTCGGGATTCCTGAGAGTGATCACCAAAAAAAATGATGTTTTCAAGCAGAAATAAAGAATAATGTCATGGAAAGGGGTTTAATTCCCTTTTTATCGCTTTAATTTTGATGGAAATCGAGGTTTTCAAGGGGTGGTCAAGGCTGGGGGAGAAGAATCTTCGGAATTGGCCCCAAACCAACCCGAATGTCAAGGTTTGGAGGAGGAAATGGCCAATTCCTGTGGAAAAGTGGGATCAGGGAGCACGGGAAGAGCCCCGGAGGTTCATTTGGAGGGCCCTGGGTCTGTGACATCCGGAGCTCCCTGGAAAAGGCACCTGGAGATGGGAAAGAGCCAAAACCGGGATTTCTGGGAGCACAGGAACGGCCTCGGGCGGAGGCTCTGCCTCGTGCTGGTCCCAGGGAAGGCTGGGGCAGCAGAGCCCGGCAGAGGAACATTCCCAGAGGGGGAAAATCCTTGGAAAATCAGGAAGATGGGCCCAGGAGGAGTTGCCCAGGCCCTTTCCCTCTTTCCCGCTGCCTGGGGCTGGGAAGGGCTCGGTGGGGGAGCAGCTGCTCCCGCCGTCAGCAGAAGGTGAAGTTCAGCTCCCCAGGACTCATCCAGAGGGAATTTTTCCTTTTCATTCCCAAATTTCTTCTGATTTTACTTCCCAGAAAGGTAAAACTGACCCACACTGAAATAAAGTCGGGGTTTGGACCAGGAATTCTTTTTTTTTTATCTGTGTCAGGGTGTTTTAAAGAGTTTTAAGCCCAGCCAGAGCCGGTTTTAAACCGAATTAGTTTGATCCTAAACCACCGGGATCAGGGTGAGTTTTTCCACGGATTCCCACAGGCAGGGATCAGGCTGAGTGGTGATGAGGGGAACCAATGGGATCAAACGAAAACTCCAAGGAAAACCGGGGTGAAAATTCCCTAAGGGATGGAGAGGGGTGGCTCCAGGCATGGTGGGAACTCCTCCCTTCCTGAGGGATGGATCCGAAGGCAGGAGAACTCATCCTGACGGTTCGCACAGACTTGGGAATGGCCGGCGGGAAACCGCGAGGGCTTTATGTGCCCGAAATTCCATCAATGGCTGCTCATCCCCATCAATTCTTCCCTGGGAGGGGCTGGGCTGGGATTCCCAGGGAAGCTGCGGCTGCCCCTGGATCCCTGGAATGTCCCAGGCCGGGCTGGAGCAGCCTGGGGCGGTGGGAGGTGGCCCTGGATGGGATTTGAGCTCCTTCCCACCCAAACCATTCCATGGCTCCGTAATTCCCCAATTCCCGGCACTGGGAATGGGAAAAGCCCAACCAAACCTTCCCGGTGGGAACATTCCCAGGCTGGAAAAACCCCTCTGGAGCAGGCTGAGTTCATGAGGAGCTCGTTAGGGAGCGAGGAGCCGCAGGCTGGGGCTGGCCCAGCCGGAATTATGGCCCTGGAGCAGGGAGTGGGCAGGAATTCCGGCAGCGATTATTGGGAATTGTCATC
>VZTI01005250.1:49955-62558 GCA_013397865.1 Struthidea cinerea | reverse complement strand
AGGGAAAAGAACCCATTTTTGAGGGAAAAGAGGCATTTTCGAGGGGAAAAGAGTGATTTTTGAGGGCAAAAGTGCCCATTTTCGAGGGAAAGAGAGCCCAAGTTTGAGAGAAGAAGAGCCATCTTTTGAGGGAAAGAGAGCCCCAGTTTGGGGTGAAAAGAGGCATTTTTTGAGGGGAAAAGTAGGATTTTTGAGGGGAAGAGAGCGATTTTTGAGGGAAAAGTGCCTATTCTTGAGGGAAAAGAGTGATTTTTGAGGGGAAAAGAGCAATTTTTGAGGGGAAAGTGCCCGTTTTTGAGGGAAAAGAGCCCATTTCTGAGGGGAAGGTGCCCATTCTTCAGGAAAAAGAGTGATTTTTGAGGGGAAAGTGCCCATTTCTGAGGGGAAAGAGTGATTTCTGAGGGGAAAGCGCCCATTTCTGAGGGGAAAGAGTGATTTCTGAGGGGAAAGCGCCCATTTCTGAGGGGAAAGAGTGATTTCTGAGGGGAAAGCGCCCATTTCTGAGGGGAAAGAGTGATTTCTGAGGGGAAAGCGCCCATTTCTGAGGGGAAAGAGTGATTTCTGAGGGGAAAGCGCCCATTTCTGAGGGGAAAGAGTGATTTCTGAGGGGAAAGCGCCCATTTCTGAGGGGAAAGAGTGATTTCTGAGGGGAAAGCGCCCATTTCTGAGGGGAAAGAGTGATTTCTGAGGGGGAAGTGCCCATTTCTGAGGGGTCCCTGGTGGGGACGCGGGACCCGACCCCTCTGTGCTCCATGAATCCTGCTGGGCTCTGGCTTCCCCCTTCGCGGGAGATTTAAAGCCCGGGCCCAGGCAGGACCTTGAGGATTTAAACCAGGCCTAAGAGGCAGAGCCAGCCCTGGGAAAGGCCTGGAGCAGGCCCAGCGGCCGCTGGAATTTACCCTCCGTTAAAAACCGAGGGAGACTTTCCCCGATTATTTCCCAACGGGTGCTAATTCCGCTGGTGCCAACCCCTCGTCCTGCTCGCGCCACCAGCCGAGGACCGGGACCGGCTGAGGGCACCGAGGAGAACCCGACCCCATTTCCCTGCGGAGCCGGGCGGGCACGGCAGGAGGAGCACGGAAAACCCTCCAGGGGCAGATGCTTCTCCTCTCACACCCTCCCTGCCCGCACATTCCCTGGAGTCTCCCGGCTCCCGACCTGCTTCCAAACAAATCCCCTCTTCCTGCCGCTCGCCACGGCTCAGATGGCTCCCGGGAACTGAGCTGGCGCTGCCCCCTTCCCACAGGAATTGTTCCCGTGGCTCTGAGGGGCTGGCCCGGATCCCTCCTTTCCCGCCGCATCCATCGGAGCCGCTCCTGGATGGCGACCTGGGAATGTTTCCCCTCCACCAGCCCTCGGAGCCGTCAATTTATTCCAGATTAGCGCAAAAAAACTCCGGGATCAGCGCAGATGGCTCCCAGCTGGAGGGGGAAACAGGCACCGACCGCTGCTGGCTGCGGCTCCAGCCTGGCCCGGGAGAATTCCCTCCTCCTGTTCCTGCTGGGAGAAGGGGTGCAGCTCTTCCCTTCCCAGAAGGGGGAACACGAGGGCTGGATTGGGGCAAAAACGGGAGCAGAATGAAGCAAGCACAGAAGTCTCCTGGCCTTTCTCCTTTTCTTCCCTTTTTTTCCCCCTTCCCCCCCCTTTTTATTCCACTTTTTTCCCTTTTTTCCTTTTTTTTTCCCCTTCCCCCCCTTTTTTTCCCTTCCTCCCCCCATTTTTTTCCCTTTTTTCCCTTTTTCCCCCTTTTTCCCCTTTTTTCCCCTTTCTTCTTCTTCCATTCCCTTGATTTTTCCCATCAGGGATGCAGTCCCGGCTCCTGGTCAAACCCAATCGGATCCAGGATTCTGTGTTTGCAAAAAAACAACGATTAACAAACCCCAAAACTCTGGTATCTCCCAGCAGACAGGGACCCAGATTTCCTGCCCGTGGAATTCCCCGGCATTATCTCCTCCGTGCTCTCCTGGTGCATCTGGACTCGCTCCCTTATCTCTTAGATAGGAGGAACGCTCTGATTTACAAATTCTGGGGGAGCCAGAAATGGATCAAAGGTTGGGGATGGGGTTGGGAATGCCGAGAGATCCAAGGGACAATCGGGATCGGGGTGGGGTGTTGGTGTAGGGAAAGATTTGGGGGAGAAGAGGCTGTTCCTGCTCCCCCTGAGAGCAGATCCTTCCGAGCTGGATCCAACAGGGTGAGGTTTTTTGGGAATCTTCAACCCCTCAGCAGGACTGGGGGGGTTCTGCTCCTTTGGATTTGGTTTTCCTGGGATTTTTGATGCGATTTCCCTTCCAGGGGGTGAGGCTGGATGGGAAGGGCTGGATGCTCCGCTAGGGAGCACCTGTGGGCCGGGATCTCTGGAGGGCGCTGGATGTCCGGAGGGGGTTTTCCAGCGCCAGCTCCGGGCCTTGGGAATGGTTTCCACTGGAACTGTAATTAGGGGAAGGGGGGCTCTTTGTTTATTTAGGCTGAGAGTGCCGAGATAAATGACAGCTCCGAAGATGCTTTTCAGCACTTCATAAATCACCTGCCAGCTGGGCAGCTTCACCTCGGAAACGTCTCCTGCTTTTTTTTCCCTTCCCTCCATTCTTTTTTTTCCCTCCCCTCCCAGCTTTGGAAAGATGGCCCATCTGGAATAAAAAAGGAAAGAAATATTCCAGGGGAACGGCTCTGCTGAGGAATATTGTGCATTCGGGGGAGGGGGATGACTTCACCCTTGGAAAGCTCGAGGTGGTGGAGATCCTTGGCTGCTGCCTCGTTGCAGTTCTTGGATTCGGAGCCGTTGGAAGGCTGGGAATTTCCAGGGACGCCCATCAGCCTGACCGACACCTCCCCGGGCATTCTTCTGCCTTCATTCCGTGCCTCTTTTCGCTGCCTCACTCAGCGCTTCCAGGGATTTCCTGGAGCTCCTTTTCCTCGGCTGAGCCACCCGGATTCCTGCGCAGCTCCCAGGAATGTCGGTGCCCCTTTCCCTGGAGTGAGCCAAGATTCCTGCTGGGAGCTTGTTGACAGCCTGGAAGTCCCTGTGGGCAGAATTTGAGTTCCAAGAGGCTCGGGAAGGCTCTGGATCCTTCTCCAAGCTCTTGCCAGGCCTGGAATTGCCTTTTGGCTCCAGGGGTTTTGTCTCTGGGTGAGGGAGATGGGGCGGAGTGTTGCTGAGGCCTTTGGATTCTCAGGGAATAGGACGGGATTGGAATGGAATGGAATGGAATGGAATGGAATGGAATGGAATGGAATGGAACGGAATGGAATGGGTTAAGTTGGAACGGACCTCAGAGCTCACCCAGCCCTGTCCATTATTATCCAGACACTTCCCATTATCCCAGGTGGCTCCAGCCTGGCCTTGGACAATCCCAGGGATCCAGGGGCAGCCACAGCTTCTCCGGGAATCCCATCCCAGGCCCTCCCCAACCCCACAGGGAATAATCCCAACATCCCACCTAAATTCCCGCTCTTTCAGTTTGAACCCGTTACTCCTTGTCCCGTACCTCCAGTTCCTGAGGACAAAAACACTGACAAAATCCGTGCCACTGGAATTTTGGGATCCCAGGTCATGGATCCTCCCCATCTCCAAACACTCCCTGGGGCAGAACATCAGGGAATGGTGGGAAAGGGCCTGGATTGGTCTGGTGGACACTGGGATGGAGGCAAGGAAAGGGAATGAGTGAAAGATCCTGCTCAGATCCTAAACAGGCCAAGCTGGGATCTGGATTTGTTCCTGGATGGATAAACCTGGTGTGAATGTGGGGCAAAATGTGGGGTTTTGGGGCATCTGAATCTCCCCACGGATGGAGCAGCTCTGGAGCAACAGGAAGGCAGCAGAGACAAAAGGAAGGAGCAGAACGGGAAGGAAAGGGGATAAAGAGGAGATAAAGGCCTAAAGAAAGCGCAGCTTTTAGATCCTCAGGGGCTGGAAAATTGGGAATCTCAGGTGTGGGTCCCAACATTCCCGAGAAAACTGCCCCGAAATCGGCCCAGACCTCGTGTGAAACGCGGCGGGGAGAATTCCTCGTCGAAGTAGGAGCAGCGAGGGCGAGATGTTCAACAAAAGGGCCTGGAACAGCTCCAAGGCCCCACCTGGGAGCTTTTTTCCAACATTTTTCCAACTCCAGCCCCGCTTTAATCCCGGCTCCAGTTCCCAATTCCCTGGGATGATGTCCAAAGGATCGCACGGAGCTGAGCAGGACCTTGATGTGGCTTTTAAAGAAGCCCAGGCCCCTGAACTGCTGAGGCTCAGGGATTTTTTTGGCTCCTCAGCAGATGTTCGAGGGGTTCTGGGGCTTGGCAAACGTCTGCAGGCGTGGAAAATGTTCCTGCATGGAAAATGTTCCTGCATGGAAAATGTTCCTGCTGAGGGGCTGAGCCTCGCTCGGGGGAGGCTGCAGCGCTCGGGTTTGGGAAAAAACGCCTTCGAATCGTGCGAGAAAGCGATTTGTGGAACAGGGCTGGAGCAGGGGGGAAATCAGGCTGCCAGGCCAGGCAGGAGGGGATTGGGAATGCAGGAATTCCCGAGGAATAGAGAAATGCAGGAATAGAGAAACAGAGAAATGGAGAAATGGAGACATATATTTGACGTTCGAGATTCCCACCAGGAATCAGAAACTCCGTGGCGGGCCTTGGAACCACGCCAGACTCCCAAAACAAGGAATAATTCCCAACCTTGTGCATCCTGATTCTGCCGGGATGGGTTAAGCGGAAGCAGCCTCATCCCTGCTTTGTCCACAGAATTATTTCCGTGGTTTCTAACTTCGGGAAGAGGAGGGGAAGGGCGGAATGTGTTTTTCCAAGCTTTGAGGCGTTCCCTCGCGGGCTGGGCACGGCACGAGTGGTGACAGATTATCTGGAGGTGCTGCCGGGCTCGTGACGAGGAGCTGCTGCCGTTTATCTGCCTCGTGTCTGCGGAATCGGGCGTCCCGAACCCAAACCCTCGGCGCTGTCAGCAAGCTGCGGTGCCGGCGCGGGCAGGGGGAGGTTCACAGGAGCTCGCCCAAACCCTGACGTCCTTTCTGGGAGATGCTGTTCCCACAAAAAAGCTTTGGGAAACCATGAGAACTCTGGGGGGAAAAAAAATCTCCTTTTCCACCCAAACCATCAGAAATATGAAAAAATGAAAAGAAAAATCCCCTTTTCCACCCAAAATTTAGAGGGTCTCACTCAACCCCTAAAGCCGTTTCTGGGAGATGCTGCTCCTGCAAAAATCTGTGGTGGTGGAAGGGAAAACGTCAGAATTTGGGGGGAAAAACAGCTCCTTTTCCACCCAAAACTGCCCCAGGAAACGACCAGAAAATGTTTAAAGCCTTGGAGCAACTTCCAGAACACAAATTTAGGCAGACTGGTGCCTCCAAATGGAGCAAAATGAGCCCTGCCACAGGTGAGGTCTCTGAGCTGGGGTTTTATGGATTTTTTTTATAATAACTCGAGGGAAAAATGCACTTTTAAGGATCAGCTGAGTCCTCCTGAGCCAAAGTTCAGCTCAGCTGTGCTCTGACAGGAGCCCGAGTGGCTGGACTGGATAAAAACCTAATTTTAAGCTTCTAAAGTTAGCCGAGATGAGTCCCCCAGGTGAAATCTGCTGCTCCATTTGCTCTGGCTGCTTGTTCTTAGGCAAAAGGCTTCCAGTTATTCCGGGGACGGGCAGCGTCTCAAATCCCAACCCAGAGCCCTGTTGCTTTTCCCTCTTTAATCGTGCTCGGGAAGAGGCCGGCACTAAAAATAGAGCAGCAGGTGGATGAAACAGCCCCGGGGCTGAACCGGTTCCTCTCAGTCCTTTAAATTGCGTTGTTTGCTCGGAGAAACGGGCCCAGGGTATAAACAGGAACGAGATTTAACCTCCACAGAACTCCAGTTTTTAGCGTTTGGGGATTCTCAGCCCTCTGCCCGGAGCCCTGCGAGGACACCGTGCCGTGCTGCTGCTGTGGCTCCCAGGTTTTCCGTGCAGAAATCCCGGGATTCCCAGCGCTTCCCAGCCCCACGTGTGACGGTGACAGTGGCTTTTCCTGCAGAAATCCCCACGGCCCTTCCTCACAGCAGGAATTCTCCCCCGATCCCTCCTTTCCCCTTCGCAGCTCTAAATCCCGCCCTGCCCCTTCGCCCAACTGCTCAAATCTTTGGGAAGTGACCCGGCAGCTGCTCAAACCTATAAAATTCATCTTTTTGAACGAGACGAGGCTGCGTTTTTGGGGTGGAAATGCCCCTTTTTGTCACTCTCCTGACACAGCTGCTTTTTTCTCAACGGGAACAAACGGGCCGGGCCCGCTCTGCGGATTTGCCATTTTTCTCCCTGGGAAACGCCACAAAGTGACAAAATAATGAGTCACTCGGAGCTTTCAGAGCTCCTCCAGCAGCCAAGAGCACTTGTGAGGAAAGGGGAAATCAATAGGATGAGAGAAGCGATGTGGGATTGAAAATAAAACATTTTCAAGGCGCCCGGCCCGGGCCTCTGCGGCCTTGTCCTTTCTGTGGGATCTGCTTTGACCGAGGGGAATGGGAATTTCCTGGATAAAAATGCTGCCAGAGAGGGAAAGGACAGCAGGGGGCTGAGCTCTCGAGGTGTTTGTGGATGCTTTTTATTGCTGGAAAATTATCCCAGCCTCTCCAGAATATTCCGTGTGCTGGTTTGGGATAATTGTCCCTCGTCCGTCACCTTGTCCGGGTACTGCTGCCCCCGTCCCGGAGCAGTGAACTCCAAATAATTTAAAATAAATGTATCTGAGGCCAGCCTGGCTGCAAATTCAGCAAAATCCTGGAAAATATCCTGCAGAACAACCCTTAAATGGAGCTTTTCCAGCACCATCCCTGTAAGATCTTATGACAGAGCCCAGAAAAGAGCAAAGAACAGCATTTGCAGCATCATGAAACTGGAACTGCATCAAATCCTTGTTTCTCCTGCTCCGAGACTCTCCCCAGGAGAGACAGCACCAGCTGCTGGGCTGGAAGGTGGAAGAAACCTCTGCAAATCCAATTATCAGGTCATTTACCCCGCAAAGAAACCCCTTCCCTGACCCCCATTAGTTAGAGGTGAGTTTAAACCCTTCAGCCTGAGGGTTTATAAACTTCACAGACCTCTGGGTGTGGATGGTTCCTTTCCCTCTGCCTCCTTTGCTGGGTTATCAGATGTGGATGACGATTTTTTACTTGTCTTTTTTCTTTTTTTCCTAACAGCAATTGATTTAAAATTCCATATCCAAGGCTGAGCCGGGTTCGCCCAACTTTGGAAAGCCCGGAATAAGCAAAGGGAGTTTAAATCAGTGCCGAGACACAAACAATTCCTTTCCATTCTCTCCGACGTTTTTCTTAGGGCGGGGTGTGGGGCGAAAAAAAAAAAAAAAAAAGAAAGAAAAAAAGAAAAGAAAAAAAAATTTAGAGGGAAAAAAAAAAGGAGGAAGAAAAAGGGAAAAAAATAGAGCAAATCCCCCCCTATTTCATATCTCTGGCTGCCTTGAACACAAGAACCACTTGACCCTGTGGCACAAACTGCTGTTAGCCCCCGCCAGCTGCATCCCGTGTCCCGCCTGCCCCCAGCGCGGGGGGGAGCAGGAAAAGCCGGGACCGTGCGAGCCCTTATCAGGAGCTGCCCCTGCGGCCGGCAGCGGGGCAGCGACAGCCGCGCCTGCCCGCGGAACGCGGCCGGGGGAGATGATGGATCGGCCTCACCCCGGCGGCGCGGCCCAGACACGAACCAGGTGGAGGGAGCGGAGGGGGGCGGCAGCTCCCGTAAACAATCCCGGCTTCGGCTGGAGCAGCTCCAGGCTGGGATGCTGGGTCGGGAAAGCGGTTCCTGCCTGCCCCGCACGCCGAGTGAAAGGGCAGCGGTGGCCAAAGGTGGCCGGGGGGACGTGGCCATTACTCAGCGGTGCTTCAGCGAGCTGGCAGGGGAACATGCGATATCTAAACAGTCGCGCTCCTCCCGGAGCGCTCAGGAACGCCCGACATTAAATATTTGATGGCCTCGTTTGATAATGTTTATTTGGCTTTCTCCCCACCTGCGCCAGGGGAGGACACGGGGCAGCAAATACCAGAGATAAACCCCTCGCGGGGGATCTCTGGGGACAGAGATTTATGGCACCGACCGTGAGGCCGAGTGGGCAACAAGAGGAGAGGATTCGCTGCAGGGAGCGGTTCTGCGCTGGCTCAGCGGCAGCGGGGAAGCCCCCGGTTTGTGCTTCGTAAGAAGCTTTGCGCAAATCACGGCACACTCACTCGAGCCGTGATTTAATACCTGGGTTTTGATCGGCCTCGTCTGGGGATCAGCTCCTCCACTCCCGCCTGGATGGGAGGGGAGGGGGAAAAAGGTGGATGGAAGTCAGCCTCACTTGCCCGCATCTGAGTCAGCTCCATTCCCATTCCCTGCCCCTCCCTAAGCCAAACCAGTTGTGGTGTCTGGGTGGTCTGAACTCTCTGCTCCCTCCTGGGGTGAGTTGGTAGGAATTGGTGGTCCAGAAACCCTTTACAGCCGGCAGGGATCTGCTCAGTGGAATCCAGAGGGTCATTCCTCAGAGCAGACAGAGCTGGACGCGCCCTGGGCCCTGCTCAGTGGAATCCAGAGATCCATTCCCCTGTCCAGACCCTCTCCAGACAGAGCCGGACGTGCCCTGGATCTGCTCAGTGGAATCCAGAGATCCATTCCCCTGTCCAGACCTTCTCCAGACAGAGCCGGACGTGCCCTGGATCTGCTCAGTGGAATCCAGAGATCCATTCCCCTGTCCAGACCTTCTCCAGACAGAGCCGGACGCGCCCTGGGCTCTGCTCCCTCTCCACACCACAATTCCAGGAACTGGGAAGGGAAAGCAGCCCGGACCGAGGGGATGCTGTTCCACCTTTAACACAGCAAGTCCCGCCCAAGAGACAGCGATTCAAGGAGCGGGATTGCCCCTGGGTTTGTAAATTAATTCAGTTTTAACCCAAAAAGCCTCCATGGACCAATTCCTGGAGGTTCCGTGACCCTGCCAGCCCCAAAACCAGTTGGAACAACAACTCCTGCAGCTCCCCCGAGCTCTCCAGGACCCTCCATGGCCCACCCAGCACTTAAATAAGAAGCAAAACTTTCTGTTTTGTGTCCCTTTCCAAACCCAGCCCCTCCCCAACAGTTTTCATATCAAGGCCTTCACCCCACGGGAGGAGAAACCCTCGTGGGAGCTGCCTTCTCTCTCTGCCTCATTCGGAAACATTTTGGGGCTTTTTTAGCTGTCGTTCACCTGTTTTGGACGGGAGGTCTCGGCCTCGGGGCTGAGGCGTTTCCTTTGCGGACAGAAATTCTTCTGAGAGTTGCCACTGTCTGATATTTACTTCTAAAAACCAGAAATCCTCCGGTTTCCTTCTCATTTTGCCCCCGTGCTAAAAATTTCATGGATTTTACCCCAACTTCCCGGCTGGAAAACCCCAAGCACTGCCCCGGTGATTTCCCATCCCCAAATTCACGTTTAAAACCTCTTTTTAATAATAATAATAATTTTTTAAAAGCTGCTAATCACTTCTTAACCCCCCCCAAAAAATAGGGCAGACACCAGAGGTGATCCCGGCGCTCTCGATCCGAGATAAAGCCGGGCTTATCTGCCGGGCGATTAGGAGCACACCTCGGCTTGTGAAGGCCCAGGTGAAACGGGGATAAAAGCTGGGAAGGAGCGGGGCCGGGAGCGTGTTCCAGGCGTTATCTGCTCTTTCTCAAAGGAGCTCAGGTATTTGCACTGCGATAACCTCCGGGGCCCGAAAGAGAGGAGCCGTCGGTGCCTCGTATTTCAAAAACCTGATAAGGGACTGAAAGATGTGGAGCCTCCAAGAAATGTTATGGAAAACAACCTCACGCTGCTTTTTTTCTTCTTCTTTTATTTATTTTTTTTTTTAATTTTTCCCCCCCAAAAAATAATTGTTCAACACGGAATTTCTGGAAATTATTTGCGGAGGGAAATTCTTTTGGCCCCGGAGAAGGAGACGGAGCTTTGAGGGTGGAGGAGAGGAGAAGAAATGCTTTTCGTTATCCCAGAATTTGGGGGTGTTTTTTGCTGCCTTTGATGTGCCGCTCTGGAGGATTCCTCCCTATCAGCAGATCAAGGAGAATTTTTATCTCGCTGGGAGCCCTGGCGTGGCCGCTGCTCTGTTTTATTAAAATCCCCTTCGCGGTGATGCCGGGAGAAGTTTCGCAACCCTCTCCGTCTGCCTGGTGGAACAGACAAGAAAAATTCCGAGTTTTTTGGGGTTTTTTTGATGTTCTGGATGTGCTGGCGAGGAAATGTCCCCGGAATGTTCCCCCTCCCACCCCCCGCCGCCGCTCTGAAGCGGCCACATCATAGGAAAGGGTTTACAAGAAGCAGAAATTCAGGAATGCTGCGCTTATCTGGCAGCAGGAAAGCAGAAAAAAAAACCGAACCCCCCCCTGATTTTGCTGCTCGACTCTTCCCCAGCTGGCGGAAATCGGGAGGGAACTTTCTCTGATCTTATGCAAAGCGAGCTCGGCGGCTCCGAGGGGCAGCGGAGTCACAAAACAAACAAATCCCCGAACAAACCCCGCCGCAAGCGCGTCCGGCCCGGGCTGCGGGCCAGGGAGCTGCTGGATTCCCGTCCTGGGGCTCGGGAAGGGACCTCGGCCGGGGAAAAACTGCCCCGGGAATTCCCCCGCCTCGGGAACGAGCACAGCGCCTCCTCCTCCCGCTGCCCCTCCCAGAATCTCTCCCAAAATCTTCATTTGCGGGGCCAGAATGAGAGAATTTGAGGCTTAAGCGCGGTTCTGGGTCTAAAACTCGAGGCTTAAACGCAGCTCTGGGTTTAAAACTTGAGTTAGACTCAGCTCTGAGTTTGAAATGTGAGGGTTGGACACAGGTCTGGGTTTAAAATGTGAGGATTAGACCCGGCTCTGAATTAAAAATTTAAAGGTTGGGAAAAGAAAAGAAAAATGGGAATGGAATGGAATGGAATGGAATGGAATGGAATGGAATGGAATGGAATGGAATGGAATAAAATAAAATAAAATAAAATAAGACACTAAATGAAATGAAATTTAAAAATTAAATAAAATATGACATAATATATAACTNCCTCCCCTAGAAGCCTTTTTATAACTTTATGGGCAGCCAACCCCCACAGTGGAGTCTCGCAACCCAGCTCGCGACTCCATAAAATCCCGATCCATCATAAAAAGGGGCAGATTAAAATAATTTGTATCAGTAGGGGCTGATTTAGAGCCCGGCTCCTCATCCATCAAGGAGCTGCTTCCCATTCGCCCGCGGATTTCTCCGAACTCCGCCAAATCCATCCCTAACGAGGGGAAGGAGCCTTCCCGGAGCCAGCGGCCGAAGGGAAAAGCGGGAATTCGCCCTCAAAAACGCCTTTTCCTGCAAAAAATCCCCTCCGACAATAACCACGGGAGGGAAATTCGATTGGGGAATAATTTAGGATGAATTTTAATGCACGGAAATTACATTTTTATTGGGTTATTTTTTGCTTTTCCGATGGGATCAGAGGGGATAAAACCTTAAAGGAGGGAGTGGTTGGGGGGAAAAAAGCGGGAGGGGGAGAACCCGAAGTTTTCCACCAGGGAATGATTTATCCATTGGAAAACTGCTCAAGCTGGTGATGCTGAGGGGCAAATTCCAATTTTCCCCCACTTTTCCCAATTTTTCGGGCCGGGACGTGCCCGGGCTCTGCAGGAAGGGGGAGCCGGGGGTGTCCCAGCTCCATCAGCATCGCCCCAAATCCATTCTGGGAGCGTTTCATCCCCAAAAATCCGCGTTTCCCTGGAATCAGGAGAGTTTCCAAACCTCCGCGGCCGCTGGGAGCGGCTTTTATTTTCTCCGCTCTGCCAGGCGGGGTTTAAATGTGAATTATCTGCGCTCCTTCCGCAGGAAACGCAATTAAAAAGTCATTTAAAAAGCGTTTTTCTCCCGTCCTCGCCCGCAATAAACGGAGTTTCCGCGGTAAATCCGCGGGGATCTGACACCCTAACGGCAGCAAAAAGGGGGGAAATCGGCAGCGGGATTCCAAATCCCGCCGCTTTTCCTGCCGGCAATTCCACGATTTTCGGGTGTGGCGTTCAGGGGGACTCAGAGAAAGAGCAGCTAAAAAATAAAATTATTCCCTTTTTTATTCGAGCCGGATTAAAATAAAACCGAGGTTAAAAGCCAATTATTTTTAATTTGGGGGGGATTTTTTCCCCTCTGGAATACGGGAATTCCTTAGGAAAGGCGTTTTTTGGGTCTTTTTGACCTCTCAGCCTGGCGGGAACTGGGAATTCTGGACTTTTAATGAAAGTGGCGAGGGCAGGGACAGAATTCTGCGGCGGTTTTTTTTTTTTTTTTGGTGCCAACCTCTCGGTTTGAAATAAAACCTCCACGTTTCCCTCTGGAAAAGCCGCTCCTCGCTGTCCTCCCATCTTTTCTTGCTTTTTCCAACCAAAAAAACCCCAAACCCTTGGAAAATTCGCACAAAAAACCCGCGGGCGGCTCCGAGCAGCCGCTGGGAAACCAAAAAATTCGGGTGGAATTGGTGAAAAAAGGGAGAAAAGAAATAAAGGCAGAGTGAGGTGAGGTTTTCCCAAGGTAACAATTCTTTGGATTAACTCCAGGGGAAAAACCAGGAGAATCCCGTGAGATTCCCAACACCCCCCGCCCCCCC
>VZTI01005250.1:35340-47013 GCA_013397865.1 Struthidea cinerea | reverse complement strand
CATGGAATCCATGGAATCCATGGAATACAGGGAATATATGGAATACATGGAATATAGGGAGTACATGGAATACATGGAATACATGGAATACATGGAATACATGGAATACATGGAATCCATGGAATATAAAGTCTCGTGTATCATTTGTACAAAAAGAGGGATGCGTGTAAATGAAATATTTGTGATAAACCCAGCGGGGGCGACGAGGCCAAGTCTCGGCTGAAGCTTCTGCCCCATCTTCCCACCCGTTCCCGTCCCGCATGGATGCACCTGCGCGCCTCCCGAAATCCCAGGATGTCCCTCAGCCCTTGCCAGGAGCATCTGCCCCCAGCCCAGGCAGCTCCAGCCGCGGCTTCCCGGCGCGGCCTTTCCGGGCGGCTCCCGCTGCTTCCCGGGCTGCGTTTGGGGCTCCCGGGACAAAGGGGAGCGTGAGAAACTCCGGGGGGGTTACCGAAGGGATGAGCCGGGAGCGCTGCGAGAGGAACGCGGCCCGAAAGCCCCGGGGGGGGCAGGGACCGGGCTGGGGGGACCCCGGGGGGTGTCCGTGGGGAAGGAAGGACGCGGTGGGAGCGGCTCCGGGGGATCTTCCGGAGGGTCCCTTTGAGTTTCAAATGGGAGCTGGGAGCCTCTGTAGTGCCCGGCGCGGCCGTGCCCCGCTTCTCATCCCTCCCTTGCCGCCCTCCTCACCTGGCACCGGGCCTAATCCCGGGCCTAGCCCGCTCCTAGCCCTATCCCTGTGCAGAACAGGGCACAGGGATGCCTGGGCGCGGTTTTTTGGTTTGTTTTGGTGTTTTTCTCCTGACCTTTAGCAAACCGCCACTCTAAGAAAATCCCCTTTTCCCCTTTTCCCCTCTATTTTTTCCCCCTCTTATCTCTGAGCTAATTGGGCACTCTAAAACCTTTTCTTTGGAGCAAATCCCGGGCCTATCCCGGGCCTATCCCGGTCCCAGCCCCACGGCAGCAGAGCAGGGCTCAGGGATGCTCCGGGATGCCCAAATCAGTGGGAAGCCCCGAGGTTGCTGAGCACGACGCCGTTTCCAGGAGAGCTGAAACCACCCAGGTTCAAGGAAACCTTCACTCCCAGCCTTCAGCCCAGCCGGCTCACACCCAACAGGTTTTAAAGTCAGTTTGAGCTGCCTGGGCGCCTTTTTTGGGTTTGTTTTAGTGTTTTTCTCCCGACCTTCAGCAAACTGCGGCTCTAAGAAAATCACCTTTTCACCTTTCCCCCTCTGTTGTTTTTTTTCCCCCCTCTTATCTCTGAGCTAATTGGGCACTCCAAAACCTTTTCTTCGCGGCGAGAGGAGTGTATTAGAGCGGGGAAGATTTTATCTGCGGGGCCAGAGCGATGCCCAGGGCCCCGCAGGAGCGCCGGGGCCGGGCCGCAGCCGCAGCAGGTACTGCCCTCATCCCTCACCCCTCGTCCCCCTGCCTCCCCCGCCCAGGAGATTTGCAAATTTGCCCAAGCCCGAACAATGGCTCCTCCTGGCAGCCCCTCTGTTTACTTGTTTAGAAATCCCAGAGGCGTTTCGAGGTAAAAAGGTCAGAGCTGGACCGGGCCCTCTGTTGCTCCCTCCCCGCCGGCCCCGCGCCGTCCCTCCCTGGAGGTAAAACCTGGAGGTTTTATTTATTCTCTGGAAAATCCCCTTTTAGGGCTCGTCTTGGGAGAGCTGAAGGGAATAAACCACATTTGACGGCGTAAATCCTCCGGAAAAATCAGAAACTCCTCCCGTCCCCACCCCGAGCCCGTCCCGGTTTCTGTGGCAGCTCCAGGGATGCAGAATTCCCGGGATTTTCACACCCAGGATGATTTCCTGCCCTCATCAGGTCTCGCTGCGCTGGGAAGCGAGTGGAGAACTCCAAGCGGGAAGGGTTTTTATCCCGCCTGGCTTTGGGAAGCGGGGCCCGATCCTGCGGCTGCCGGGGCGGGGCTCGGGATGCGCCCGCAGGAAAAGGGATGGGCCCCTTTGTTTGGGAGCTCTGGAAGCAGCCGGGGACTCCTTCCTTCCTTCCTCCTCCTCCTCCTCCTTCTCCCTCCGAGCCCCGCGTCCCGCAGTTCCCAGAGATTCCCATTGGGTTGAAAAGCCGGGAGTTGTGGAAAAAGTAAACTTTATTGGGCTGAGGTAGTTCCATGTCGGGGTAGGGAGCGGGAGGGGGAACGGGAGATTCCGCCGGAGGAACCGCTAGGGTTTTCCCGATAATTCGAACCATTTTTCACAGCAGTCGCCCTGGTTCTCACTCCTTAATCTCCTCGCGAGGGAGGGAGGGCGCTTGCGTTGGAGAGCGGCTTTATCTGGCTCTGACAAGCCTGAGAGGGTGCGGGGTGCGAGGAGCGCGCTCGGAGCTTTGAGGCTGTCGGGAGCGCCAATAAATCGCGGCCCCCCCGCAGCCCTGTCCCCATCCGCCCTCACAGCTCCTGCCACAGCCCCCGAAGCCCCCGAGCTCAGCCGGGGCTCCTTTCCTCTGATAACACAAGTCACACATCCCCCCCCTCCCGCTCCTTCCTCCTCCGCCGGCAGCAGCAAAAATCGCGTGGACGAAAAAATAAAAACCCTGTAAATAGAAATAGTGCAAAATGGGAGCAGAAATTTGCTTTTTTTTTCTTTTTTTTTTCTTTTTTCTTTTTTTTTTTCCCTCGGGGTTTGGGTCTTTGCAGAGGCCTCGAGCGTCTCGGGCACCTCAGGTCTCGTTCCAAGATATACAAACAGGAAATAAAAGGGAAAGGAAGGGAAAAAAAATGCCCCAAAACTTTTTTTTCCCGTCTTGTTGTTTTTTTTTTTTTTTACAATCTCGTAAGGAGGAAAAACGCATCGAGCGAGGGGTTCGGGCAGGGGAGGGGGGGGAAAAAATCGTTGTGCGCGTTTTTCAAAAGGGGAGAGAACTAAATTCGTTTTCAAGTTTGTCTGTAGTTGAAAGTGCAGCTCCTAAAGGGGAGGGAAGAGGAGAAACGTCCCTGAGACACGGGAATTGCTACGGACACAGGACACGGCCGCTCCTTGGGAGTCCAGCGCTTTCCAGAGGGGCTATAAATTAAGAGAGAGAGATGCGAGCGGGACCATCGGTGTCACACGCGTGGGGACAGCCGGGGGATGCTCGGAGGGACGCGTGGCTCCCCTCGCACGGGGCCGGGGCTGGGCGTGGGGGGCTCGTGTTCTTGCGGGGGGGCGCCGCGGCCCGTCGGGGACAGCGGCGGGTCCGGGTTTCAGGAGGAGCCGGAGCTGGGGGAGGCCTCAGGTGAGGTGCAGTTGGACTGATCCGAGGCTTCGGCCGCTTCCTTCGCCGCCCTGGAGGCAGCGGCCGGGGCGAGCCCTTCCTTTTCCCTCTTCTTCTGCTTCATGCGCCTGTTCTGGAACCAGATCTTGACCTGGGTTTCGTTGAGCTCCAGGGTGGCGGCGATCTCCACCCTGCGGGCCCGGGTCAGGTACTTGTTGAAGTGGAACTCCTTCTCCAGCTCCGTCAGCTGCTTGGTGCTGAAGTTGGTGCGGATGGCGTTGGGCTGCCCCAGGAGCCCGAACTCGGACGTTTTGCCTGCGAAGGACCCAAAAACACCAGGGCAGGAGCGGCCGGAGGAACCCTCTGCCTGTGGAGTCTCCCCGGCTCCCCTTCTCCCTCCTCCTCCTCCTCCTCCAGCGCCCGCAGCTCCGCGCTCCCTCCCGGCCCCTCACAGCCACCCCCGGCTCCCACCCCGCCCCAGGCTCCGCTTTTCCCCTTGGAACCATCCCCTGCATCCTCCCGGACCCCGCGGGAGCGCTGGACGTGCGTGGGAAGGGTGGGAGGGAGAGGCTGGTGATGGCGGGGGGAGGAGGAGGGAAGGCCGTGATTTAAGGAAGATCGTGGGGAAGGAAGTTGAACAATAGAGGAGGGGATGGAAGCCACGGCTGCGGAAGGAGCAGGAAGCGCCGAGCGTTTCCTACTCCGAGCTGGGCTTAAATCAGCCTTGGGCCTGCGGGAAACCGAGCTCAGGGACGCTCCATCGGATGTGGCTGGGAAATCTCCGGGTGGGATTTACAAAAATGACCCCAAAACCCAAACAAAGCCAACCCAAACCCAAACCCGCGCTCCCCTGGAAGATGAGTCCAGATCCCGGGGAAGGCAACTTCTCCCGGCCCCCCACCAGCCCGGGGTGGGGTCCCCGTCCCCAAACTCACCTGTTTTGGGGGGGTTCCTCTTCACCCTCATCCAGTCGAAGGTCTGCGCGGCGCTGGCGTTGGGGCACGGCTCGGGGGGGCCCGGCGGCTCCTGCTCCTCGTGCAGAGAAGGCGAGAGGCCGCCGTAAAGGCCGGGCAGGTACCCGGGCTGCTCCTGCCCGAACAGCGGCTGCTGCTGGAACTGCCCCGCGGCCCCGCAGTAGCTCTCGGCCAGGCCCGATCCCAGTCCCGTGCCCGAGGGATACCCGGCCGCTTGGAAGTACAGCCCGTCCGCGTCCTGCTGGCCGAGGTAGAGCTGCTGGTGGCCGTAGCCGCCGGCCTGGGCTGGGTAGCCCGGGGTAGTCCCAGCGAAGGGGCCGGAGCGGCCGGAGGAGGGAGGGTGGAAGCTCTGCTGGGGCAGATGCGCGACGGCGGCCGCTGTTCCCGGCAGGCCGAAGCGACCGTCCCCGCTCAAAGTGTCACTGCCGGGGCTACCTGAGCACGGGGGGAAGGAAGGGGAGCCCGGCTCTAAGTGGTGGTAGGCGCCCGTCCCGCGGTTACAAATTGCGTACTCTAAGAAGGAGTTCATCCTGGTATTGTCCATCTGCCACTGATGGAGGAGGGTCAGCCTGTTTTGGGGGGGATCCCGCCTGCCCTACAACCTTTGGGTAGTATGTCAAAGCTGTAAAACTTCCTTCCAGGCATCGCCGGCCCGCGAACCCCGCAGCCCTCGGCGGGGCCGGGGGGGACCCGCGGGCGGGGCGGGCACGGAGCGGGACCAGCCCAATGAGCGCGGGGCTCCCGAAGTTTGTCCCAGCTCCGGGCTCATCCATCAAGGGCCTGACATTTGCATGACAAAGGGGCTTCAATCAAACCCTGCCCATCAATCTGATAACAACACGGACGCGTCAAAATCTTTCCTCAAAGACTTTAAAAGAGAGCAGCGAGGTGGGGTGCGGGGAGGTGCAGAGGGGCTGGGGGAAGGATTGGAATGACCCGCAAGTGTTTTAAGTGCTAAAAAGGCCCCCGAGTTATGCGAGGAGCCGATTTCAGGCAGAACTTCCCCTCGCCCCGACTTAAAAAGGTTTTCCCCGATGCCGGCTCCGTGTGAGAAAAAGAAAAGAGGAAGAGGGGATGGGGAGGTGTGACCGCCCTGTGCCCATAAACACAAAGAGATGCTCTTTTATTCACTTGGAAACTTCTCCCGACGAAGTGCCTTGGGTCGCGCTTGGCCCTTTCCGGCGTGAGGAGTCCGCTAAAAGCTCCTAAGAAAAATCCGCTCCATTTTCGCTTCAATTTCGCCACGCGGGCTTTGTGTCCGGGGTAAAAGCACCGTAATTAGATCAATATTCTAATGAGGCGGCAAAATAAAGTTACGAGGAGACAGAATGGCTTTTGTTGGAGCCGTGCCATGGCCCGGCCTGGCAATTACGGGAACGGAGCTGAAACCGATCCCCGCGCCCGCCTCGGGACCTGCCCTTCCCTCCACGCACCCACGCGCTTCCTACCAACAGCAATTTTCAGGGGTTTTAAGCAATTCTGGGGCACTAAGCTCGGCTTTTGCCGGTTTGATCTCGGCTGGGATGCGCGGCCAGGCCGGAGCAGGGTCCAGCTGAGGAGGAGGTGGGCAGAGGCGGCCTCCAGCCCGGCCGCTCGGGCGCTCAGAGAATGGGAACATAGGTAGGCAACATTTATTTACTTGTTCGCGCAAGGGAGACAAGAGCACCCAACAATCCGACGCCCACAGTCATTTGTTACTTGTCAGGATATTTACTGCTCGGCCACGCTCCCAGAAGGACCCAGGAGGGCTCCGCTCCCTCTCTCTCCTCTCTCTCTCTTTTTTACCCCGGGCCAAAAGTTCACTTTGAAAGGCAAACCCGCGTCCTTTCGCTGGGAGCTTCGGCTGATGCAACACGTTGGGGGAACATTTGGTGAGAAATTTCAACCCAGGCAGCCCCGGCATCAACATTTTCCCTTCCTTTCAATCCCCCCCGAAGGAAAACTTGATTTTCAGCCAGTTGCAGCTCCCATCCTTCAATAAAAGAATAAAATTCTCCAGAGCTGTGCGCCCATTTATTCATTTATTCATTTATTCCGCCGACTTTGCTGATGCTGAGAGACTCGGCAATAAAATATTTGGGGTTGCAAACGTTCTCTGCCTCCTTCTTTGCATAAAGTGAATGTAAAGATTCAGAGCAACTCTCCCGTCGTTCCCCTCGCAAGAGAAATCGATTTCTAATTTGATTCCTTTTATATTTCGTTGCACCCGCGTTTAAATGGATGTATTGGAGATGATTCATGGCTCTAAAATGAAAAAAAGAAAAGGGTGGATGTTTGTTTCGGCCTCGAATCAATCGGTTCGTGCCGTCTGATGATTTTCCGCCCTGATCCCACTCCGCTGGTGCAGCAGGGGGATGTTTGATGCCATTAAAATCGGGAGAAATCGCTGATCCCGAGCTGTGGAGGGGAAACTTCTGCCGGCCGTCCTCTCAGCGAAGCCTAAATTAGAGCTGAGGCGGCCCTGGGGTGAAAACACCGAATTTCTCTGGTGGCTGGAGAGATTGGATGGGACCGGGGTCAGAATTTGAGCCAGAATTGCTCAAACTCCGCAAAATTCTGCAAAGCTCCCGGGCCGGGGACGAGCTGCGGGCCCGGGGCTGGGGACGTGGAATTTTGGGAACGGATTCCCTGGAATCACTTCGGGAAAGGCTTTTTTTGGTCCCTCCGTGGAGGTGACGGTCGGATGAGGGCTGAGGAGGGGTGGAGGTGGAGACGGAGCCGAGGAGGGGAAGCGGGGCTGGAATCGCTTTGGGAAAGTCGCTTTTTTTGGGCCCTCTGTGGGTGTAGCCCCAGACGAGGGGGAAAGGGGCCGATTTCTCCCCAGAAATGGTCGCCACCTCGTCCCCGCTGCTCGCCCCCGGCTGCTCCTCCCCGCAGCCCCTCGGGCCGTACCTGCCGGGGGCAGGGAACACCGGGACAAGCCGGGATGGAAGACGGGGCCGGGTTCCCAACCCTCTCCCGGGGCCTGGGGATCCCTTCCCGGGGCTGCCAGGATGCTCCGTTCCCCCCGCGCTCCTCTCCGGCCCCGGCTGCCCCAAAATCACCTATTCTGCCCCAAAACGGTGGCTTGTGGGGACAGTTTTGGGAAGCCGCAGCACCCAAGTGGGTGCAGAGATTCTGGGAATCACTTGGGAATTGAAATTTCCTTTGTGTCCTCTTGCCCTGTAGCAAATTTCTGCTGTTATTATTATTGTTGTTGTTGTTATTGTTATTATTATTATTATTTATTAGTTTTAATTGCCCTTGCGGAGGTGCGAAACTTCAGACCTTCATAACCCTCTGAACAAAGAAATATCCACTGATTTTAACAATCAAGCCCTGGCTGAGCCTCTCTCTGTCCCTGACACTTTTGTTTCTCCCTTTCACACCTCCTTTCCGGGGAGCTGAGAGAGGGAAGGCGGTCAAGGAAAAAAGTGTGGCTGGAGATCCCCAACTGCCCAGAGCTCTGTCCTACCCTCCCTCGGCCTCTCATTTATCGA
The DNA here is from genome assembly GCA_013397865.1 of Struthidea cinerea. Lineage (NCBI taxonomy): Eukaryota > Metazoa > Chordata > Aves > Passeriformes > Corcoracidae > Struthidea > Struthidea cinerea. The sequence continues at coordinate 39,350 of VZTI01005250.1, read as the reverse complement.
TTCCTTGATTTTCACCGCAGCACCGAGGGTGATGGGGAATTATCCCTCCTCTCCGGCACGGTTTGGGGATTCAAACAAAATATCTGGGCCTGGATGAGGATGAGAGGCAGGTGAATTCCCAGCTCTGGTACCCGCCAGGAGAAGCTGCGCTGTCCCGGAGCGCGCTGGGATGGTCCGTGGGAGGCAGAGGGGGAAAATTCCCTGCTCCAGATCCCACGGAGCCGCTTCCCCACAGCTGAGGAGGGCCCGGAGCTGCCACCCCAAACCTGGGGCTTCGATCCGTGCGCGGGCAGGGGATGAGGAGGGCACGAGGGGCACGGCAGCGTTTTGGGGCGGAGCTCTGGGTGCCACCAAAGCCACCCCCTGTCCCTGTCCCCTCCGTCCAGCCCGGGCCACTCGCTCTGACAAAAATCTTCGCTGTCCCCGAGTGGAAACGCTACCCCGTCTCTCCTAAATCAGCCAGAGGGGTTTTAGCCCTGGGGGAGATCCCCCCGCTTTTGTTTCAACCCCATGGAAGCATCTGGGTTTTAAATCTGGATTCTAAACCTGGGTTTTAAATCTTTATTCTAAATCTGGATTTTTAAATCTTGAGTTTAAAATCTTGAGTTTAAAATCTTGATTTTAAATCTTGATTTTAAATATTTTAATCAAGCTTTTCCTGAGAGCAGCTTCTCCCCTTGAGGGGCACGAAGCGACTCCCCGGACCCCGAGGCTGCAGCATCCCGGGGGGAAAGAGGGAGGGAAGGTCCTAAAAGGGGCTTAATTTGCTTTTAAACCACTCTCCTGGCGCGGGGGAGAACCGCGTTCCCCCAAAGGAAATTTGGGGGAGCACCTCCCGTAGGAAATCTTTCCCCGAGACAGACCAGGGAGGTTTTTCGCGCAGGCGACAGAGGAGGAACGAGGCATTTCCAAAGGCTCCGGAGTGCTCGGAGAGCGTTCAGAGGCTTCGGTTTTGGAGTTAAAAATAACTCTCGGCGGAGAAAGTCGGTGTGGTGCGTAAGAAATGTCACTCGTGGCTCCTGCCGGGGTGATTTATAACGAGCGGGGCTGCGAGTTTGGCTGAGGACCCGGTGCTCACCAAAAGGACTTGACAGCGGAATTTATGGCCCCGGTGTGGGGCTGGGCGAGCTCCCGGCCCGCTCGGCTGCTTTTGGGGGGAAAAACCGGAGAGGGGGAATAAAAGGAGCGCATCGGGGAAATGCTGCGGGGTTCGGGAGCCCGAAGAGGCGCAGGAGGGATTTAATGAGTTACAAACTCCGGGTTCTCCGCAGGAAAAACCCGGGTGATTAGGAGAACGTAGAAGAATTGTTATCGGCCCGAGCCAGGGGGCCGGGCTGGGACAGCAGGAGCGTCCCGGGGTCCCCGCACAGGGACCCTCCACTGGTGCTCAGCATCCCCCGGGACGGGTGGGACCCCTGGGACAGGGCCGGGGCCGCGCCGTGAGCTCTGCGCTTCCCCAACAGCGCTCGGAAGGGAAGACTGGGTGAAAATCTCTCGGTTTTTCCATTTTTCCCCTTTTCAGGGTGGCCCAGACCCCTCAAACCCCGCCTCCTTCAGCGCCAGGGGATCAAATCCCTCCTCCGCCGGCTCGGGGAATCCTGTCCTGCTTCCCGGGAAATCCCGTCGGCCTTTTCCAGGGCTGGAGTGAGGCTGGAGCCCGGCTCGCCCCGTTAATGAGGTTCATTTGCATATTTTTTACTGGGCGAGAGTGGAGAGGAGGGGTCTGGAGCTGCTTTGGGACCCGGGACGATCCCAAATCCCTCGGGATTCATCCAGATCCCGAATCCAGGCCCTGCCACGCTCGCTCCTTACCCCGCCCTCCAACAAGTGCATGAATTAATTAACATCTTCATCAATCGCTGGTATCAGCAGCTCGGCTTTATCGATATCAAACAGCGCTGGGGTAACCGGGACCCCGCTGGGGTGGAGAACCCGATCCAGTGGGACGAGCTGGGGCCAATCTTTGCTTTCTTCCCATTTTTTTCTCTCTATTTTCACCTTCCAGCGAGGAAAAAATCACCGGGATGGATCCAGGAGGTTCTGGGACGCGAGCAGGGCAAGGTCGGCTCTCCCAGTTCCTCCTTTTATTGGTGGAGGAGCTTTGGGAGAGTTGAGGACTGGGGTGCGATGAAAAACTGGAAAACGATGCCGCGGCTCAGCCGGGGAGACGGATATTCCCGAAAAGCAGCAGAATTCCCAGGAGAAGTCAACTCTTCCCGCCTCCCAGGCCCGATTCCCGATTGGCCTTTTCCTCCAACACCTCCAGGGCTTCGAGGAGCTCCTCAGCAAACACATCCCCCGCCCGGAGCAGCACAAAATAAATATTACCTCAGCAGCCCCTCGAACACGTGCGGGCGCCGCTCATTTGCATATTCCCGGCTTAATAATCGCCAGGCAATTGCGGTGTTTTGACAACAATCAAGGGCTGAATATGCTTAATACGCTTAATTCGCTTAATATATGCCCTCCAGTTGCGCGGAACAGAAGGGCAGGGCTGCAAATATTCGCTCCCCATTTGTTTGACATTTCGAAGAAGGTAAAGAATGGCTGAACTAATGGCGGAATCTCACAGCCATTCAATAATTTAGATTTTATTGAATATTCCCCTTCTCCTCTCCGACATTTCAGTCTTGCTAATTAGGACAAATAAGAAGGGGCCTGCTGTTAGCAGGGATAATAACTGGCGAGCTTCCATTTATTAAGTCACTTTCCGTGGGTGTAGAATTGATCTGTGGCTGTGACTGGCATCCCTTCCCCAGACCTGCAGCGACTTCGGGAAGTCATTGCAGGCCCCTCGTTAGGGATTTGTATCGATGAGGGCTCGGGGTTTAATTTGGGCGGGGGGTCCTGGGACCCCCTTTCCCGCCCCCCTCCATCCCTCTCCCTTTGCCGGGGGCGGGGGGGGTTCCGTGCAGGGGGATCCCTCTTGTCCCCTCCCTCGGCCTCGCCCTTCCCCTCCTCCCTTCCCCGCGGGAAGGGCGTGCGCGTGTGGAAATCCGCTGTTTTAGGGTATTTCCCCTCGTTTTTGAGGCTGGATAAGGAGGCGCCGTCCCTGGGGAGGCCAAAGGGACGCGCAGACCCCCAGAGCCAGCCCAGGGCAGGGCCGAGCTGCCCCCGAGCCTCCCGTTCCCTGCTCCCGGCGCTCCCAGCACGCCTGGAATGGGGCTGGCGAAGGGGAGGAGGAGGCGAGAGGGGAAATCTGGGAAGCGCTGGAACAAATGGCGCTTTGATAGACAACGTCTGGCAGTGCCAACGCCGCCGCCGAGCGCGTTCCAGAAGCCGGAGATATTAAATAAACTTAAAGATAATGAATAGCCTTCTGTGGCGCTGCTCGGGCTGCGCCCGGGCTCTCCTGCCCCCCGCAACTCGTGACTCGGGGACTCTCGGAGCGGAGAGGAGGCGCTGAGAGAGGGCAGGCGGGTGCTGATGGCTCCCAGGCGGGGATGCGAGGGCAAACGCGGCTCCAGCAGCGCCAGCCGCGCACCAGGCGCTGCCTTTTATTGATGGGAAGGTGTTAAGCGACGTTGGCGTGAATATTTAATCGCCACCCGCGCCGGTGCTCCGGAGAAACCCCGCTCCTTTCCCGGGAGCCGCCGGCTCGTTCCGTGGGAAAAGCGCCTGGCGAGATTATCGGGAATAAAAAGGTGGCCGTAAAAGCCACCCCCCCCCTCCTCTTTGTTAGAGCGGAAAGGGAGAATCCGCAGCTTCCAACAGCAATTTCCAAAACATCTGTCGAGGCTTCGCTTTCTTTATTTCACTTTTAATTCTTTTTACGGCCCGGAGTGGGGATCCAGCCCGGCTCTGCTGCTTTTAACACCAAATAAAAGATCAGGCGGTCACGCCGAAGTTTTCCGCTCTCCAAGCGTTCCCTGGAGAGGGGGGATGACCCCACCCAGCCACCGAAAACACCAAATCCAGCCCAAAAATCTGTGGGGAGACCCCCCAAAGGCAGCAGAAGCCGAACCGGGGGCCTGGGCTTTGCTTAACCCTACAAAAAGGGGCTGGGAGCA
>VZTI01005247.1:76715-95223 GCA_013397865.1 Struthidea cinerea | reverse complement strand
GGACACCGGGAGGGCCCCGGGGCTGGGCCGCCCCCGGCCCGCGGCGGGGCCCGGCTGCCGGTGCTGACGTGCCGGTTGCCATGGCGAGCGCGGCGGCTGGAGAGGATGCTTTTCTCCCACGATGGTCGCCATGGGACCCCGCCAATTGAAAGGAACGGAGCGAATGAATAAGGGGAGCGAGGTGGAGAGAATATTTAACTAGCTTCCTCCCGGAATTTGTGCCCTTTTTTCTTTTTCTTTTTTCTTTTTTTTTAAAATTCCCATGTGTAAACTGAAACTCCGACAGCTTGGTCCGTTCCCCTGCTTCCCCCTCATTTAAAACTGGGCACCTTTTTTATTTTGTGGGGAATGGCACCGACACCATTTCCTTATGTTCTCTGTCACATACACTTTGTTAAGCAAGTTGGAATAATAACAACCCTCCCCAAATCTTAATCTGTCCTCTCTCACAAACGTTTTTCCCGCAGAATTACAACAGCTCCATAAATTATATTGCACTGCAAGCCTAAGGAAGGAAGGGATCGTTTTAGTCCTGACAAACTTTCTGCCTGTGAACTAAGCAAGAAATTTTTTGGAGTATGGATTTCTATTATTTTGGGCTTTCTGACTTGAAATGCATTGGTAAACTGAACTGACAAAGGGTGGATATTTTCCTTTGTTTTCCCTCATTTTTCAGTGGTAAACTCCAAATATATATATTTTTTTTTTTTTTTTACTAGTTGTCTTCAGTGGAGAAAAAGTACAGCTGTATATTGAAAAATACAATCAAGGAAGAAATAATCAACGTGTTTTTTTCACACTCATTACTGTGGTGTAGTCCAGTTTCCTATATTTTACACTTTAAAGTTACACTACATGCAGTTACATTACATACAGTGGAGTGGGCACGCTGGGAATTAGGTCAGAAACATAGACTAACTTTATACAAAGATTAGACTAGGCTAGAAATAGGTAAGGTGTGGGAAGATTTTTTAGACTGAATGACATGGAGAGTGTCAACAGGAATTGTCTGTTCATCTTCCAATGGGAGAACTTGGAAGGGAGCATCAGATGAAGGAACCTGGTTCAGAACACGAAGAAGGGGGTAGGGGGGAATTCCTCAAAGTGTGGGTGCAGCCTCCTGGGGTTCCTTGCCAGAGGATGGTGTGGGTGCAGAATTTCACGTGAAACTGAGGAGAGGTTGAACAAATGTTTAGAAAAATGCCAAATAGAACTGAAGTCTCTAAACTAATAAAACCCACTGCTTTCAGAAAATCATCCGAGCTCCGTGCATTGGAGGTTGGAAAAACTCCTGGAGAAGGGATTGTACCGAGGTTCAGTGAAAGGTATTTTTACAAAAAAACCAATAATTTTATGAAGTTTGGGCTGGGAGTGTGACTTTCTAAACACACCTACAGTATACCTTTGCTCTGTTAGAGAATGGCAATAGTAGTGGCAGCTTGGGCGTACACCAGCCTCATTGCCAGGTACTTCACACAGTGTATTTCAAAGTTTGCCGGGTTTTTTCCCTGCAATCTGGGTTTTATGTTTTGTTTTGGGTAGGTTTTTTTTTGTTTTGTTCTTTGGTTTTGGTTTTTTTTTTATCGTTTTCCTCCCTGTGCTTGTCAGTTTTAGAGGAAAGTAATCTTAATTCTCACCTTCTTTCCAACTTGGTTTTCCTGACAGTGCAGGATGGTGAAGGAAATCTGCCCGACACCTGTGTTGAGGAAGTGTTGCCCAGGGAGATGGAAACTGCTCGGCTGACTCAGCTCAGTTCCTCCAGTTCAGGGGTGGAACCTTTGGCAGTTGTAAATGCACCATGTTTTGAAGGAAGTCATAAAACCCTGACAGTTGTTTTGGGGTTCACTTTCTCCTTCTCACCACATAGACAGAAGGATGAGGGCTTGAAATGTTTAGTGATACTAGTTTTTCATGAGCTTTGCTCTTATTATCTTCTCCAGTGGCTGTTGGATTGATCACGCCTTTGTAAAACCCGAGCGCATCATTTTGGTATTGATAAACTGGAAGAGTGTGAGGATGTACACCTCATTCAGCATATCCAGAGAGCCTGAGGCATGAGTCCTTATTGCTTGGAGACTGGTTTCTCTGACAAGACCTAAGCATTTTCTCAAATTTGTCCCAAACAACTCACGTTATTCCAAATCTGATGTCAGCTGTTGCCAGAGCCACAGTTGCTGTTGATAATTTTGGAACTGGTTTTTCAGGGCAAAGTAATTTTCATTCAGCATTGATTTGATTTTATTGTGTGGTTTTTTGACCAAACCAGGAAGTAGTAAATCTCTGATTTTTTTTTTTTTTTTTGGACACCCGTTCCATTCCTGGTATTAAAGAAGCTTTTATTCCTGCCAATGAATGCAGAGACAAACCCAGACAGAGGTGGCAAGTACCAACCGACACTTGACAAGTGACAAAAGGGTTCACCACCAGAAAGTTTGCTGTGGGGAGGGGGAGCAGAGAAATAAATCCTTTGAAGGGATGAGAGATAATAGGTGCAAATCGAAATGTGGGGAGGGTTGTGCCTTTGACGCAAACGGGTGCAATTGCGATCATTATGGCTGAGTTATTCCCTGGGGTGCGACTCCACGTGGAGTCTGTGTTTGCAGGGGCAGGCAGGGGGAAAGCGTTGTCATTTTTGCACAGGGCCAGGCCCTGAGCTGGCCTTGATAATCCCTATGGGTCCCTTCCAACTCAGGATATTCTCTCATCCTGAGTTTTCCATTTTATTCAGGGGGATCAGGCTCTGGGGCTCAGGACACAAAGGTGACCAGCCCTGGGGGGCTGGAGGCAGCTCTGGGGTTGCACCAGGAAAAGTCTGTCCTTAATTCCTGCCTCTGCTAGTGCCTCAGAGGTGTGGTTCTGGATTCATCATTTAACGTCTCTGGGCCAAATTCTGATCAGGGCAATCTGCACTGGGTTAAAGTGAAGTCCACTGAAGCCACATGGCAAAGCCCAGCCTGTTACCAGTTAAACACATCTCCACTGGTTGTCCTGGGGCTGAATTTGGCTCAGGACCTCGAGAATGAACAGTGCATGAATGACTCCAGGTTCTCTAAGAATGCTGCATTTCAGCCTGGTTTTTTTCCAGGGATGGACAAGGATCCCTCAGTGTGAATTTCGCCACTAAAGGGTAGCCCACCAAGAGCAGGGTTTTTTGTTTTGTTTTGTTTGTTGTTTTCACCTGTTTAAATCCCAACAGTGGTTCAGAGAGTAGTGAGAAATGCCCCACAGCTGAGTTAAAACCATATCTTTTCTCAGCTGTGCTCAGACCCCTCTAAGGTCTGACCTTGCCCCTCTGGGGTCTGAGCACAGACGTGAATAGAAAGTGAAATTCTGGGATAACAAGCTCCAGGGACACCTTATATGTGCTTAGTGTGGAAAATAGTAACTTGCCTGGAGGAAATATGACTCACTCTCAGTGGTGTTTGGAAAAGTAGGGGGAGTTCTAGGTTTCTGTTCAATTAAAGCTTATTATGAACTCATTTACTTTGCCTCCTCCCCAAGCATTGCATGCAAAGCAGGAGTCACTGGCCCTTGGAGCGAGTATACTGTACTGCGCATCCTGATGGATGTCACTGCATGTGACCTGCATGCACAGAGAGCAGCTGGGATGAGTCAGGTCTCTGTGGCTGAGGCTGCCACAGCTCCTGCACTCTTGAATTAATGCATGTGTTTGAAAGAGAGCAGGACTGATGTCGAACCATTCATTGAGAAGCAGCAGTAAGATCTGTAGCAGCTTTAAAGAGGAACTCATTCCCTGGAGACACTGATCCTTTGCCTCTTAGAGAGAGTTTCCAATCATGGTGATGTCAAAGTCAGGTCAAGAGGATCAGGACAGAAAGGATTGCTGGCAATGCCGTCAGGGAATCCTGAACAGGGAGGGAGGTATGGCAAGCACAGCAAACATGGATAATCCAGTGCTAAGGAAAACAGTCGCAATTTATTATTTCAAATAAGTACACACTCTTGGCTGACCATGACTGAGTGGGACATCCTTTTTGATTGTTGGGGTGGCTACCTCCTGCTCAGCAGAACAAAAGCTGTGTTACTTTCCTGATAGGGCCAGAGAACCCAGGATGGCTCAGACTTGGTCAGTGTAGGTTGGGGGCCCTGTACAGAGCAGAACTGGTGATGTCAGCTTGCCTTAAACCAAACCAAAGCAAAACAACACCACCGACCTCCAAATTTATAAATTGCTCTCATCTGCCTACCTTCAGGTAAGAAGACTGGATCCCTGCAGACTTCCATGGCTCCCCTTGAAAGAACTGTCCTCATTAGAAGTTTAACATGTTCATCAATAGGCAGGACTAGTTCCCCACAGTGCTAACCCTGCTTTATAGCAGCATCCCCTGAGGGGCTGCGGAGATGGGAACTGGCTCTACATCCACACTGCAAAATTTAATACTCTTTCCAGCAGCAGATCTGATTTCCCAGGGACATGGAAGGTGAGAGGAGTTGCTTTTTAGCTGCTGTGTTACATGCCCTTGGTCAGGTCAGGGTCATGTCCAGCCCTGAGCGTGTGCTCCAGCTTGGCACAGCAGCGCAGGGCTCAGCCTGGCTCAGTGCCGTGGGCAGGGGCCCCAAAAGGACTGGTATTTAAACACAGAATCTTACCACAAAGCTGTCTCTTGTACCACAAGTACCTGCTGCAGCCATAAAAGCATCCTGCCACATCCTAGCCCTTAGTCCTCAGCCTCTTTCACTCAGTTAAGACTTTTACATAAAATTTTGCCCATTGAGGCAAAAATGAACTAGGCATTGAAGAGACCAAGCCTTCCTTGCAGTAGAGGTAATGAGTCTCTTTAGTGCTGAAGTGTCTCCCAAAAATGAAATGAGAGGCTTGCTGTGTGACAAGAGCAATGGTAAAATAGATTGCCAAAATCTGGGCTAAATTCTAATGAGCTCTGTCTTGTGCTTGGGGAAACAGAAGCAAAAGGAAGTGAAATGGTAGAGCTGTGAATTGAGCCCTTATCATCCAGGCCAATGTAGAGAATGTGCTTCTCACTGGGCCTAGGGAAATAAAGAAATAGGACTTCCTTGGAAACCTGAAATTTTGCTCTTTTGAATAATCACCAAGATTCTTCATATAAAAATTCCCATAAACACTTTTACATGCTCACATTTAATGCATTGGCTACTTTCAGGTATTTTTTAGAAAATCCTTGCCTCGTCTCATCTTTGGTGAAGGAGGGCCAGCACTTTGTCCTCTTATGTGCTTTCCTTTCTCATGCTGCTTTTTAAACATGAAAACATTTGCTGGTGCTGTGATGGAGTCTGCTTAGCAGATCTGGTACTGGGCTTGGGAATTCCATGTGCTCCAACTTGTCCTTGTTCACACTCCTCTGGCCAAGCCAGATCCACCTGTTCCCTTCAAAAGAGGCAATAGGGTGACTTTACGTGGTAAACACACCCAAGAAGTGCTACAGGTGTGTTTGCTCTGAGCCTGATGGCAATCTCATTAAAACCATTAAAAAGGCTCCCCCTGACTCCAGGAGGGAGATCATTTCCTCCTCTGGAGTTGCCCGCTTGGGTTACGCAAAGGAAACAAGGTCAGGCTTTATCTTAAAGTTGCTTATATAAATAACTTACTCTAGGGTTAATAACTGATGAGCCAATTCTTGCAGAGCCCCTGAGGTCAAAGGGTTGCTTATGACAGCTGATAAACCACCCCTGAGAGGTGCTCTCCCAGCATCCCTGATAAGACTGCTGATAGGCATATCATGCTTATCCATCAGCCCTTTATGGGCTGCTTATAAATGCCACATGGCTGTGAATCTCAGCTAGCAAAACAAGCAACTTCTGTGTCAGAAATCTGCACACAAAGCTGGGAAACTCGAGTGATTCTCGGCATTTGCAGAATGCTTGATTGGTGGATTGAATGTTGTGTAGTGTATTTCTGGGAGAATATGAGAGATGCTCCAGCCACAAGGGTCCCTAATGTGTCATTAGAAAGTCAATTTATTTGCTGGCTTAACTTTACCATTGTAAACACAAAAAAAGTGGGGGGAGGGGATAACTTACTTATTTCAAACAGAAATACAACACATGTTGGACAAGCCCGAACAATGGACACCAGGTTTTCCCACATATCGGCTGGTTTTCCCCGTCACCTCTGAATTTGCTTTTAAAAATGACTGTGAGGCCATTGTATGTGTCTGTTATAAAAATAGCCATCATCTGTCACTCACTAGGGACACTGGATTTTCTCACTTGAAGAGCTATGGTAACTTCTTTCCCCCCACTGTGCAAAGAGCTGAGGTTATCTGTGGAGCACTGCAGCCCTTCGTTTGAATCCTCTCTGTCTGGGAGCAGCCTAAATGGAGTCACCCTCGGAAGTGTCAACGGTGGCACTGCTGGACTGGGACCCTTTGTCTTCTCTGGGTGAAGCAGTAGCTGCACACCCAATCGCAGTGCCAAAGGGAGGATGGGATGGTGCAGGAAGATGGGGGTGACTGTGGGGACACGGGCTCTGCCCCTCCCTGAGTCAAGCCCAGGCGGCAGTGGGGCTTTGGGAAGTGGTGATCCCAGAGTGACCTCACAGAGCAGGGGAATTTGGTGAGGACACACCTGTGTCAGGATGTAAATTCCTCCCTGAGCATTATCTGAGCACCCAGGTCATTAATCCTTTTTGGGACAGGTTCAGGTTTTACTGCTCGAGCTGGGAGAGCTCACAGACATCTGTGGCTCTTGGGAACGGCTGCAGCAGGGCCCTGGCAGCTCTCAGCTTGCCTGGGGGAGGGACAGAGAAGGATGCACATTGCAGGGACTTCCACCTCTCCCCTGTCTTCCCAACGGATATTCACAATCGTGGCAGAGAAGATTCCCACATGAATAAAGCTGTATGAGAGAGAAATGTATTATTCCAAAGAGACAGAGAAAATAGTGGCCACAGGTGGTTTTTTGTCATTTACTGTCTATAGTAAGGTTGCTTTTGGGAAAATGATGTTCAAAGGGATCTATTCCTTGTCCCAGCCTCCTGGCCAAGAAGGCTCCACCACCAGGAATTTGGCTCGAAGGATTTAGAAACCAGAAGAGAGATGCAGCAGAAATCTGCCAAGGCTGCGCTTCCTTGGTGACACTCCGCTGTAACTTTTCTCACGTTCACCCGGACAGGAACCCGCGGCAGTTTCGCATGGTTCGTCTTTAACACGCTCCCTGCGTGAAGAATGGAGCTCCCGGAGCTCCCCCGCGTTTCGGAGCGCGAATCGCTGCTGCCCTCCCGCGGCCCCGGCTCGGCGCGCCGGGAGGATGCTCCGGGCGTCCCGCGGCATCCCCGCTCGGATCCTCTGCTCCGCAGGCACGAGGGAGAGCCACCAGGCACGGCGATCTCCACACCGGGGCTTTTCGCACCTCCCCACCTCTGACACCTGGATTCGAAGCCTCATTTTTTAAATCAAAGAGCAGCAACAGCTTAACTGGGTTGGTCGTTTCCCCTTGGAGAAACATGCTTTTCCCTTGAGAAGGTGGTGAAGTCAAGACTGTCAATGTAAGGTCGCTGAATCTGTGCAATGACAGTGCCAACCACGACCAGGTTTCCCTGAAACACATTTTTTCCCCTGCGTTTGCCTGTTTAGGCCTTCCCAGTGACTGGTTGGAGGAGGGGATGACTCTTCAAGAGGCCGTGTTGTCTCATTTATCTTCCCTATCTCACATACACACTTTTTTCTAGCACCAAGGGCCAGAGACGCCTGTGCTGCCACAGTGAGACTTCAGGAAAGGAGGATTATTATTGAAGGAACGTTGAGACAACAGCAGTTGCAGATTGAACAAATGTACTGTGCTGGGTGGCAGCTGGGGAGGTGGGGATGTGTTAAACGGGGCTAAATTCTGTACTAAGTCTGGAGCAACCACCCCAAAATAAGTGAAGTTACTTTGGTCTGACTCCAGCGTATTGGAGAGCAAAATTGGCCTCGCAATTACATGAAGAAGTGCAGCAGATGAGGAGTTTCAGGTAAATCTCAGTCAAGGGAAGGTTGGTCAAAGCTGTTGGATTTCACTCTGTCTTCTCTTTTCTGATAGCATTTCTGGGTCTGGCTTCTCATACCACATTTCTCCATGTATAGAGGGATTTTTGGATTTGCTTTTATAAAAGAGGCCTGGACTCTGCTCTTACTTACACTGTCTATGCTTATTTCAATGTAGTTCAGCTCTATTTGAGCTTTCATAAGCAAGAAAAAATAAATCACAATTGGTCTTATTGTAGCTGAGCAGCAGGCGAGCCATGGTGGGCTCAACAGACACCTTGGATGCTGTGAACAGAAAGACTTGGGGCTGACTTCTGTCCTCACACACAAAGCCTGCTGACATCAACATCTGAGGGTAAAATTTTCCATCTCTTGCCTCTGCCTGTCCCTCAGCTTCGTAGCTGGGAAAACAAGCCAATAGTCGTGAGGAATGTCTCCAGAGGGCAAGAGTACTCTTGCAGGAGTAAATTTTCTGGTTTTTTGACTGGATTTTAGTGCTTATCAGATGCGAAGTGCACAGGAGGAACAATGAAGCCCCAGCAGGGTGTCAGTTCTGCTGAGAAATGACCAGGCGTGTAGATGTGCTCATGCTGAGGGACCGTACTTGTAGGAGATTACAGTGCATTACATAAAGTACTATATACAGTTAGGGCTGCAGGTAAAGCTGCTTTGGGGTTTGAAATGAAAAGGGCACATCAGCCACATGACTGCTGTGCATACTCTGCATGTGTGCACTGGCTTTAAGAATAGAGGACAAATCTCACTGCTGGCAACCTTGTGCTGGGGCCATGGCAGGAATTACCTGTGCCACCTCACCTCTTCCTCCGGGCCCCGCATATTCTGATGAAATTCAGCACGATGACGGTGCTACTTCTCTTCTTCCAAACCTCTGCTGATATCAGTCTTGGTTTGCAAATGGACCCAAGTTTGGCCCAAGTGGGTAGTGCTGCGTTGGTTTGTGCAGCTGGAGCTCTGGAGCACCGAAGTTATGGGAATTTTTAAGTTCTCGGGAAAGGAAAGTTGAGGCGGATGTCTCCGCTGTTGTTACTGTCTGACCTTTTTTCCTGTACGTTCTCCAGTGTATCATTTAGCACGTGAGCACCTCAGGGAAGAGAGGAAGGAAGTATCCTTAATGGGCTCTTTTGTGAAATGAGGTAGATTTGGTGACTGGTTTTTTTCCCCATGGAAGACTGTAGATGTAACACTGCAGACTTTACTCTTTTCAGTGTTCAGCCCTCCTTTAAACTGTGAACTTGGCTTAGAAAGGATGAAAAGGTTGCAGCGCTTACACCTGAGTGAGGTTGAACCCTACCTTTGCACTTGCCCTGGATGGTAGATTTTTTAGTCAATATGCCTGAAATCTGCGTGGAGGAACATGGCCTGTCAGCTATGAGTCTCTGCAGATGGAAATGATGGATAATGTTATTGGAAGGGATTGAAAATGATTGGTGCTTCTGAAATAGACTGGTCCCAAGACGCTGCAGTGTTGTTCTACCCAACATTAGTACATTGTTTGTGTTCTTGGACTGACCTGCAACCACTTTGCCAGCATGGAGAGACAGCTGGTAAGGGTATTTAGGGGGCAATGCTGCTTTTATAAACAAGCTGTGAGGCCCATGGTGAGTATCTTTAGAGATCTGGACTAAGTAATTGAATGGTGCAGGTATAATCAAGTTGCCCTGCTCCGGGCTGGAGGTGGCTGCCTGCAGCAGGGTGATGGATGTGACTCACTTGTGCAGAACCCTGTTCCTGAAGTGGTGAGCTAATGAAATGTCGGTGGCAGTGATGGACTGAGTTAGAGGCAGATGGGATTTTGAACCTGCTCCTGACAGTGCTCTCCTGTTATCTGCAGTGAATCATGCACAGCTGCGGCTGCTGGAAGATGAGCTCTGGGATCTGGGCTAAAAAAGGAGCAACGAGAAGTTCTCAGTTCCTGCTCTTCAGGCAGGATTCAATTTTTTTATATGGTGAGCGAGCTGTGTTGCCTTGTGCTGAGTTACCCAGAGGAGGGAACAGAATACAACTCTTACTTTTTTTTTAATGACTCCTCGCGGGGAGTCAAGGCCTGGCAGCCCTGGGAACGGGGGGTCTAAACACTCCTTCAGTCTTCCAAATCACAGAAATGTAAGCCTCTTACAGATGCCTCGGTAGGTAGTTTAACTATAGCCTTTAATCCTCCTGTGCCTCAGCTCCCTCTTTTTTAGGATACAGAGACATTTTGCAGCCATGCTGGCAGTATAAATATCTCAGGGACTGTGATGTTTTCTGCTACCTCATTGCTTGTGGTGGCAAAATATAGAGGCAGGGCATTGCTATTTACTGTTAAATTTCCCAAGCTGGCGTTTAACCTGGTGTATGTTTTGGGAACAGAGTGGGGGAGGGCTAGAGACGGAGAGGACTTGCTCTGCCTGGGCAGGGAATGGGCAAAAAGGCTGCTCCCAATCTTCCTCTCTGCTTATGGGACCACGTTGGTGGATTTTGAGGGGAAAACCTGTTTGACTCCAGGCAGTCTGCTGCTGCAGCACTGAGCTCTGAAGGTCTGGAGCTGAGGAACAGAGCTGTCAGAAAGCTTGTCAAAAACCACCATGAATCTGCTCAAAGAGCCTTCATGAAATTATAAAAGATGCACCTTGACATTTCTGAGCATGAGGGATGAGAGGAGGTCACAGAGATTTGGGGTCCTGCAGCAATGCTCTTACGGGCAGCAGTATTTTGGAGCTTTCCTGTTTTGTGCTGTACCCTGTGGAAGGCATGCGATTAATCCACTTAACTTGTGGGTACCAAATGCTCAACTTAAGGAGAGAAAGGATCTAATACGGGGCTTAACACCACAAGTGGGTTTCCTGGCAAGCCTAGGCATGAGATTTTCCTTACAGAGATTTGTTAGATTGTTTGGTAGAAATGGAAATCAGAAGACCTGGGCATGGTTAAAGGAGGAAACAGGCAAAGGATGGCGTAACTTCAGGGCTATGGGAAGATAAGAATGTATTTTGGGAAGTGGAAGGCACTTGTTTTAGTGATGGGAAAGGACTGTGCTTTGAAAAGCCATGATGTGAGAGGCATGGAATGGAGGATATGTAGAAATAAAAGGCTCTGAGGCCAGGAGAGTACATTTATGAAGTGTAGCCAAGTGAGGAATAATATCACAGTGAGGGAAAAAAGAGCTCAGCATGGTCAGCAGCTCATTCTTACTTTTCTTGAACATTTTCCTGGCAGAACATGGAAGAATCACAAAATGAAATTGCCAGTTCATGCTATGTTTCAGCTTCTATCTGGGACAACACTTGTTCTGCATCTGATACAGAAGCCTCCAAAATCTGCTATGAAACTGAGGGGTCATTTGATGCCTGTGTTGGTGACAGCATCTCTGCAGGTGACCAGAGGGGTGTTTGAGCAGCTGCTGGCAGTCCCACAGCCCAGGCAGGGAGGCTGACTGAGCCTCATCCTTCAGTGGAGCTGCACCAGTGCTCTTTAACGCGAATTTGGAGATGTCCAAGTGTTCACAGCACAGTACATGCACACACACGTACCCGCTTATCCAAGGAGAATTTCCCCCAGCGCGGGGGAAACAGCTACTCCAGCTCTTTCTCCCCTGGTGGAGAAGGGTGACAGGTCCTCCTCTGGCTGCTGCCTGCGTGGAGGGCGAGATGAAGGTTTTGAACCCCTCGGTGAGCTGGATGCTGCAGACATCAGTTGTGTGGCAGACTCAGCAGAGGGAGCCTCGCGTTCAGTCCTGCAGCTGAGGAGGGAGCAGACCTGATGCCGCTCGGAAAGAAAAGGTCGCCTTCCTTTTCCTCCCTCCCCGGGGAGCCTGAGCTTGCCGCTGGAACGGGAATGCCTCGGCAGGATCGCACTGTTCCCTGTGTGAGTGCTTTATGCTGCCCGTGCAGGTTTTTGAAGCACCCAGAGCCTGTCCCCGTGACGCTGCGCTCCCAAACTCAGCTCTCCCACCACATCCCTGGGGCAGCTGTCATTCCGCTGGAAAAAGCGATGGAGGAGGAGGGGAACTCTGTACAGAGTTGGTCTGCATTGTCCGAGCTTGTTTGCAGTTCTGTTACTCTGGAACTGCCCAAAGATCCAGCTGCCTGGCAGTGGCTGGGCTGTGTGCAGGCTGGGGAGGGAGGCGTGCCTCTTGTGTGGCAGCTCCTGAACAGCCTCCCCGTGTTAAATATTAACCTGTCGCTGCTGATCTTCCAGGCCATTTCACTCTATCTCCAGTTCTGTTGACACACAAGGAGAATATTTGGAGTGTAATGTGAATTTTCCATGCTTGGCTGCTTCATTGTTAATTTTTTTGACTGAAAAATCAGGTTTTCAGCTAAGTGAGTATTTTTAAGGAAACACCTTACTACTCATAAAATACTTTTGGTCAAAACCTAACATGTTTTAGCTTTCATATGCAAGGCTTTCGTATTTGTGACAGTCATTGTGTGAAAACGTTTGCTTCCCATGTTAACAGGTTTTTTTTCCCCCAACAACAATTAGGACTTTATTTCAGAAACTTCCTGTTTTCCAAGGAGTTTTCTGTTTGAGCAGCCTGTGTGCCCAGCCCTGCTTCAACAAAAGCTGTTCATGTTCCAGGCCAAGAGGCAGAGGAGAGGATGGGCAGCAGTGGTGTTTTTGTGGCTGTGCATTGTTCAGGACAGCAGCAGTTAAGAAAAGATGACTTTAAAACAGAACAAGCAAAGAACCAACTTCGGCAATGTATGTCATGAAAACCATTTCCTGCTTCTTTATCCCAGAACTTCAGGGTCTGAGACATTTTCAGGTGGGTCTGTTTTGTTTGTTTACGTGTCCATGACTTACCTGGGCTGAAGGAATTCCTGTGTCCCACGTGGGCAGGAGATGAAGCCCCAGCCCAAGGCATCAGACGTGATGTTCCTGTGAGCTCAATTTTTGTTTTCTTCTCTTCTTCCCTCTCTTTCCTCTTCGCAGTGAAGGAGGAGCCTGTCCCCTGTGGGGTCCCAAACTGAGTTTTGACACAGTCACCCTGCAACTTGAGCTAAAACTGGTTTGCCTGTTCCAATAGGTAAGAGTGAAGAAAACAACCCCTGCTAGAAAATGTATTGGCCTTGCCTATGATTTTAAACACCATTTGGCATGTAATTTGATTCCCTTTCAAACAGGCCAGCTGGTAAAAGTCTGGCTCTAACAGGCACTTGAGAGGAATCTCAGCAAGTTAACATGCTTTTAACACATCCTGCTCCATCATTCATAAAGACCTGCTGGAGAGCCAGCAATTGTGCTCTCTAATGGGTGCTGTCTAATCTGCTGGAACACGCGGGGCACCTCCCAGTCTCTACCGCCACCCTCTCTTCTGAAACAGAGAGCAATAAACCCGAGGAACAGCTCGGGAGCCTCTGTCTCATGTGCAGTTGTGACCTAACTGAACAGGACCGTTTCCACCCCTGAGAAGTGGCATCCATGCAGGGGTGGCTGCTTTGGTGGATAGACCTCCCTGCAGAGGTTTCACCCTTGATCAGAGCAAGTCAGTCATGACCATCGTGGGCAATTGCTGTCCTGGGAGGACAGTAAGTGCTCCAAAATGCTGGTGGGAGAAAAGAGGGACCTTGAAGCCCCTGCCCTCTCTAGAGTAATACAATTTGATTTTCCCTGCAAGCACACCAGATCTCCTCAGGGGACCACAGCAGCTCTCTTACGTTGAGCTGGCTGAGCCCACAGGCTAAAACCCTCATGGGCACTCCTGCCTGGGCTGGCAGGCAGCTCATCCCTCAGAGAGTTACAGCTTCGTGGCTTTCCTTCCTGGATATGGAGAACTAGCAGGGGTTTCTCCCACAGAACAGGTGAAGTGGGAACACGGAGGTGGGCTGTATGGGAAACAGAGGAAATTCAGAGGGGCTGCTTGGATAAATAGGAGTGAACAGCTTTTTCTCCCAGAGCCCTGCAGGTGCTGTGCTCCCTTGGCAGAGGAGCTGTCTGAGGCAGGACATCTCTGCCAGCCCTTCACCACCTGCTCTTCCCCCAACCCAGCCAACGTGCAGCGCAAGGATGCCTTTGAATTTCACCCATGCCAGTCCAAAAACCAAACTGAAGATCTGTAGGGCTGACTTGCACCCTGGACTCCACCCCCATGCCCTCCATATCCCCTGCACTGATGGGCAGACCCCCAGGCACTGCTGGCAGGCCCTGCAGCTGTACTGCTTTGGGGTGAAGAGCACAGCAGTCGGGTGGATCTGGGTCCAGGGCTATGGTGGTGTGGTCAGCCAGCTCCCAAGCCCCCATATATGACAGTCATGTAGCTGAATTACTGCTGGAAGCCCCCGAGCTGAAGGAGACCAAACCACTCTCTGGGTCCTGGAAAATGTGAGGATGTGACCAACAGTTCCAGGAGGAAGACAGGAGCATTTCGAGGTGAATAGCAGTGCATACCACCAGCCCAAATTACTTTCTTTAGCCAGGCTGACTACCAAGGGTGAAGATGACGGGCTTGAACCAGGGAGACCAGTCTCCCCAGCTGCCTGCAGCGAGAGCAGCCCCCCTGGGCACCCCAGGGCTGGCAGGGCTGGTTTCCAGCTCCCTGCCTCACGGGAGAGTGCCTGCTGCTCTTGCTCGAGGGGTGCTCAGGGTGTGCAGCCCAGCTGGCTGAGGCCCCAGCAGGGTGTGGGAGGGTTTCATGGCACCAGCACGGGAAGGGGGAGCAGCTGCGGGGCGGGTGCCACCTCTGAGGAGTGCTGGTGGGAGGCTGAGACCCGCTGAGGGTGCTTGGCCCGGAGCCTGGTGGCTGCATTGAGCGCAGCCACTGGGAGGCCATTTATCATCCCCTGTGCAACCGGCCGCCCATCGGCAGCAATTACTGCTCTCTAACAGCTTCCAAACAATGTTCCCTGCAAGCTGTGCTTGCTGTCAGAACCCAAAAAACAGACAGAGGGTGAAAAACCCCAAACCTAACCAAACAAAAACCACAGCTTTGCAGGGATTTTGTGCTTTTCTTTTAAAGTCAACAGGTGTTCCTGGTCACCCTGCAAAACCACAGGGAAAATATCTGCATACCACTGAAATGAAGCAACTCCAAACCAAACTCTGTGAAGATAATCCCATCTTTTGCTTTTGTTTGGTAGAAATGAATGGGGGCGGGGAAAAAAAAGCTTAAACTCTGGGTTTTCATGATGCTAGAGTGGGAGCTTTCACCGCCATCCCGGTCTTGAACTGCATCTGATGCAGGCTCATGGAGACAGGGGACTGTTATTAGAGCTGCGTGAATAATCTACAGCAAGTAACTGAATGGAAGTGTTTGGCCTTTTATCTGTTTGCAAACTATCTGTGAGCCTGCCTGGATGTTCTTGAATGTGTTTGTTGTTTGAAATAATACTGCCCGTAATTTCTGTGAATAATCATTTATTTGTAGCCTGCCTACAAGCATTTAGATAGTCAAAATGTCATTTCTGTTCCATGGTTACATGAGTGCAACCCTGAGATTCCCCCCAAGAGCACCCACAGTCAGGAGTGGTAAATTCACTTTCTGTAAAAACCTATTGAAATCTTCTCAGGAAATGTGAGTTCATCTGCAATATTTGTGGGGAAAAAAGGGAGGAAAATGCAGTTAAATAACAGGGAGGGCTTGGTAAAGTGTTAAAAAGCATTTCCTGTAATTCTTTCTATGGCTGATTGGATGATTTATGTTTTTATGGTTTGCAGTCTGGAACCACTCAATCAGAAGTAAGTTTGCTTAGAAGATTTCTGCTTGAGCCAGACACGGTGGCCTGGCCCTATGACTCTAAAAGTGTCTCTGCATGGCTTAGTCCAGATCTGATCCTCTTCCAGATTCCAGAAGTTGTGTGCTGACACGCTCAGGTCTCCAGCTGCTGAAGGACTGTTCAAAGCTCAAAAGAAGAACTCACCACCTGGTTTCTGAGCAGGGCCATCCTGGCTGTTGATGTGTATCGGATTTGTGTGGCCTGGCTTTGGTGGCAGAGGGGACTATAGGGGTGGGTTCTCTGAGAAGCTGCTGGAAGCTTCCCCCATGCCCAGCAGAGCCAATGCTGTGGGCTCCAGGATGGACCTGCCACTGACCAAGGCTGGACCAGTCAGGGATGGTGGTAACACCTCTGGGATAATGTATTTAAGAAGAAGAAGAATAAAACTGATTGTGCGGTTGTGGTTGTGGCCAGAGAAGAGGAGGGTGCGAACATGTGAGAGGAACAGCGCTGCAGACACCAAGGGCAGTGAGGAAGGAGGGGCAGGAGCTGCTCCAGGCACACAGGAGATTCCCCTGTGTTCCTGCAGCCCATGGAGGTCCTTGGGGACGCAGAGATGCACTTGCAGCCTCTGGAGGAGCCCACACTGGAGCAGGTTTGCTGGCAGGATTTGGGACCCTGTGGGGGACCCAGGCTGGAGCAGCAGTTCCTGGGGGACTGACCCTGTGGAAGGGTGATCATCGTGGCAGCAGTTTGTGCAGGGCTGTTGCCCGTGAGATGGACTCACACTGGAGCAGCTCATGGAGAGCTGCCTCCCGTGGGAGGCAGCCCATGGTGGAGCAGAGGAAGGACTCCTCAGCCTGAGCAGCAGCAGGAGCAATGTATGATGAACTGACGGAACCATTCCCTGTCTCCCTGCAGCTCTGGGGGAGGGGAGGAGGTACAGCTGGGAAGGAGGAAGCGATAGGGGGAAGGTATTTTTTAAGGTTTTATTTAACTTCTCTACTGTCCTGCTCTGACCTTGTGAGGAGTAAAGCCAGTTAAGATCTCCAATTCAAGCCTCTTTTGCCTGTGGTGGTGTTTGGGGAGTGATCCCTCTCTGCCCTTACCTCAACCCATGAACCCTCTGTTACATTTCCTCTCCCCTGTCCAGCTGTGGAGGGGAAAGAGAAGGGGCTCTGGTGGGTACCTGGAATCCAGCCAGGGTTGGAGCCGTACGCGGGGTGCTGGTGTCCCAGCAGAGGCTGCTGCCTCCTGTGCTCCCCAGGTCCGGGCACGGGCACCGCCGGCAGGTGACCCAGCTCAGCTCGGCACCAGAACCACAGCTCGCTGCTGCTCCTGGCCACGCTTTTGGGAGCAGGGAGCGTTTCCTGCCCTGCAGGAACCTGCTGTACCAGGGTGACTGCCATGTGCTCACGGGCCCAGGGCAGAGACAGAGCGAACAGTCCTCCCACGTGCTCCATGAGCCACCCAAAAGGGTTTTATAACCATTTTGTTCTCCAAAAAATTGGTGCAAACTCCATGCCGGGAACACTCCAAGCCCTGCCATGCTGTGACCACCTGTCCAGGAGCACCCCAGCCAGGTCTTTGACAGCCACCAAACTCTGCTAGCAGCTCTGAGAGGCGTTTCTTTGGCAGCAGTGCAGACAGGACCAAGAAAATTTTGCAGGAACCCCTCTTGTGTTTGTCTTCCTCCACAGTTCATGGGTCCCCCTGTGTGGCCGGATGGTTTTGTGATAAGGACACCTTGAGAGATAAACTGCATAGGGGTATTAAGGAAAAAATAGTCAATGCTATAGGCAGGCTAAGTACCTGCACCACAAATGGAGAATGATTTTCAGGGGAAAACCAATATTTTGCAAACAAAACAGGGCATGAATCCATTTTGGGTGTCTGTAAAACTTTCTTCTTTAATTCCTTCAACAGAGGCTTGTTGTTTATCCATTGCATTCTGAAAGAAATGTACTACAGAAAGTTATTCCTTCTGCAAATGTTTCCCAACTCGTGAACCCTCTGTTTCCAAACAGCTTTTTTCTGAACTATTGTATGTGGGTAGGCATTTCCAAAATATTAGATCTCTTTCGGCTCCTCAAACAGCAGCGTGGGCTCCACCTTTCTGTTATCTTGTTACAGGCTGCTTAGAAAGCTAATGGGCAGCACATCAGTGACAGCAAAACCTAAAGCAGTGTGGGCAAAGGTGTGGGCTCGGGTTTGGGAGCTGAAACAGGCTGTGACCTCATGCAACTCTACTCTGTTTCCTTTCCCAGGCTTTGTCTTTACCACTTAAAACCATAAACATGTGGGGTTTTCTACAACAGATGAAGAAAAGAAAATTAAACTTTCTGTAATGGAAGGGGGAGAAAAAAATAGCACTGCTCTTTCTTCACCCTTCCTGCTCTCCCTCTCTGTGTCATTTTGCTGAGTACTTTCATCCTCTTTTCTTCTGTTCTACCCCTCATTGTGACTCCTTTATTGTCCCCCTTCCTTGTCTTATTCTTCCTTCTCCAGGCAGATTTTAGTGGAGGGGAGTCATTTTAGGGAGTAAATATCTGCCCATCCAGCTTGTGACCAGTACAGACTGAAATGAGAGATGCACTGAAGATGAGATTTTTTGTGGAAAATGAAAACAACAATAACTTTTTCCCATATTATTGACATTTTTCAGAGGGTGTCGTCATTGGTAGAGTGAACTAAAGCCAGAATTTAGGCTTTGGCTATTGAAATATTTAGACGAAAATTTGCCAAACTCTTAATTTATTTTTCCAATTCTCCAATTAAGGAAAAAACCCCCCACGATTATTTAAAGAATTTTTCCCACACAGCTCCCACAGCTCCCTCCTTCCCCTGTTTTTTTTTTTTTTTTTTTTTTTTTTCTTTTTTTTTTTTTTTTTG
>VZTI01005247.1:10224-76664 GCA_013397865.1 Struthidea cinerea | reverse complement strand
CCCTCCTTCCCCTGTTTTTTTTTTTCTTTTTTTTTTTTTCCTTTTTTTTTTCTTTTTTGGTCAAAGAACCAATTTTCCACTTGCACTAATTCAATACACTTGTTTTGTTTCAGAAGCCACATTGCAGTAATGCTGAGAAAGAAGCCCAGAACCAGCTGATTTACTGCTTTGCTCAGGACTGTTTGTACCCTTTTGACTTTGCTTTACCTGTTTCTGAGATGCATTTGGTGGGGAGTGTTTTATATGCTCAAGTACAGGCAGCAATTCTGTACTTTACAATTCTGCTTTAATGCTGAGCTGTATCACCTGAGCTGTATCACCTGAGCTGTATCACCTGAGCTGTGGCTGCAGGGGTGCACTGAGGTCACCCCATGCCTCAGCCAGATGACAGCTGGTGGTGGAGGTTCATGTATGCATGATCTGGGTTTTTTTTCCTCCTCTGGAGGAGAAAATAAATCTTTTAAAATTGTTCTCAACGAGTTAGGCTGAAAGACAGTGTGTCATTTTGGGCTCTACATGATGTGTGTGTGTGGAGGGTAACGGAGGGCTGGGATTGATTTAGACCTGACAAAAAATAGTGTGAGAGTTTGGTAGTGAAGTCATGGAGCTCCAGACCAGTAATTAAGCTGTGTGAAGGCTTCATCCTTTCCCCTCCTGCAGAGGAGATTAATTAATGTAATTTACTTTGAAAATCTCAGGTTCTGTTTCTTAAGTGATAAAAGGTCTTGGGGTCTTGTTTAAAAGTGAGTGCTGTGGAGGGATGTGGTGATGGGATCCGAAGCTGTTGTAAAGGACTGCAGAGGATCCTCGGGCACAGCATTTCCATGGGAGATGAAGAAGATGTATTTAAAACCAGCATTGATTTGCACCTTAGACATGCTGCTGGTGTGCAGCCTGTCTGTCCTTGCTTTGCTCCAGCACATCACCAGCTCCCAGCACCCAGCCTGGTTCCAGGCTCTGGGCTCTGCCTCAGCCTTACAACACACGGAACATGCACGTTCTTCAAGCAAGATAAAGGATACTGGTTCTGGGGAAGGTGGGGCGCTCCTTTCTTGGTTGTAACCCCGAGGGATTTGGGAAGAGAGACCTGAAGTGGAGCACAGCCTGAGTGCAGGAAATGTGAGGAGGCAGCAGCAAGGGGGGAGTAGGGGCTCACTGCCAGAATGTCCTTAGCCACTGTTGATATTTAACAATATATTGGACTGAACCATCCCCAGGATAGACCTCTTTGTCCCAGTGAGTTGGGAGCAGTGCTTGAATGAGGCTGCAGCCAGGTTACAGAGCTTTACCCAGGTCCTAAGGCATTAAGTCACCTTCATTTGCAGCTAGGACAATGAGGCCAGTGTCATTTTGCAAAGAAAGAAATGAGCTGGCTGGTTGGCTTAGTGCACCTAGGCACACCTTGTTTGTGGGGATGCCACGGTTAAGTCACCAGGAAGGGTAATTCAATTTCTTAGGCATGGCAGAGACTCGGCCCAAGATGCCTGCAGGGTCTGGCAGCACCCAGGACAGGGAGTTGACAATGGAGCTGGGAAAGTGGGTGTCTGGCTGCTTCCTTGTCATGAATTAGGGACACCTGGTCACAGCAGGGCAACTCCGGCCAGGCTAGGAGAGTCAGCTATGGAAAAAGGTTTGACTTTAACCCCTGCTAAGAATAACTGTTTCTTTCACAGGGAATATGCAAGACTGAAGCAGATTTGGTATGGAAAGTGTTCTTCATCTTTGTAACCTTAGGGATCTGTGGCACTATCTGGAAATACAACAAGGAGCACTCTGGGTGCCTCTGTGTTCCTGTGACTCTGAAGCAGTATTTAAACCCTGCCCAATTCCTGACTCTTGCAACATCGTAAATTTTCTTAATATGAATCTAAATATCACAAACTTCTGTCTTAAGCTGCCACTGATTAGTTAAAGACACAGTCCTGGATCAGAGTCAGAACACATGGGCAGGATGGTCAAGGCCAAGATATTCAACAGTTCTCGTGGTTCTGTCTCCAGACTTTCTCCTCACAGCCTGTCCCAGCACGGGCATTCTGTAAATGGGCACTTAGGACGTGCCCAGCACGGGAAGAATCTGGAATAATAGTTCATGTTGCAGTCCTCCTACCAGATGTATTTACAGCTGGACAACAAGCTTTGTTATCCTTCTGGTCGCTATCTAGGTGAGGCTATGCAGACAAGATTTATGTACCTGCAGTTATATCTCCCAGACCTACAGTTTTCAGCTGCAAAGACACAAATCCGTGGCTGAAATGCTCCTCCTGAAGACCCTACAGATCTTGTGTGTTGGCACTTCATGATCCTAGAAATGCTGCTGAGCTTGGCAGGACTGGCGTAAAACCAGCAGTGCCTCAGACCAGGGTGAAAGTTCTCTGACCAAACAATGTGCTTTAATTTACTGTCTTGCACTGCTAGCAAAGCTAGGTGCATAAATCATAGTGATTAATAAATCTGTTATGTCCTCCTTTATTTCCTATTTACAAACTGCCCAAGCAATTTTCTCAACTGCATTTGTTATTGAGATTTTTTCACTGAGTAATTTCTGGAGATAATTCTTGTGTTTTTATCTTGTCTGGGAAGTTGTGCTGAGTCTGACATTGGAGCTGTTTTCATTAGAGACATAAATCTTTCTTTTGTTGTTTCAAAATCACATTTCCCATGCTACCATTTGCAATTACAGATATGAAACTTGCTTTTTTTGACTGCTCTTCAACATCCATTTATCACTGGCTGCTTCAGCTGCTGTTGAAATGGTGGTAAACTGTATCACCCTCACATTTGGGACCAAACACCATACACAGAGGCATGAATTTACTTGCACAGAGGTTAAAAGGAGTGAATTAGCATCAGTGAAATTTTGGGGATGGGGCGGTGGGTAAAGAAAAAAGAAAGTGAACATGGGCTACTACTTCATTCTGTACTATAAAAGAAAGTGTTGGCCACCATGGCCTTCTGGAGGGAGGAGAATCCTGAAAATATACCCTGAGAATGGTTACTAGGTCAGGAGCCTCAGGGAAAAGCAGAGGAGAAACGTTTTGGTCCTTGCCCATAACTCGGCTTAGGCACTAACCTGCTCAGAGAATTTTGGGAATGCAGAAGTGGAGATGACTTGTTTCTGGGGTCAGGATTCAGCTGAGAAAAATGTTCTCCAAGACAGTTTTTGTAACTGGGTGCCCAAATTCCCCTGATGTCTCACTGCTACAGCCTCTTTGACCTTGTCTGATACAAGTGTAAGGCTTTTGGGCACATTGTTGTGAAAGGAGAGGCTGAGACAGAAAAACTGCAGGAAAACACCTTAGTGGAGGAATTTTATCATTGCATATTTTAATGGGGTAATAGAGGGGAGATTTCCTGACAAGCTTGAATTCTAGGGCTTTCACCTCGAATTAAGCCAAGGGTGGCAGCAGCAGCTGGTGGAATAAGAGTCTCTGAACTCAAAAGCAAGCCAATGCATGCATGCATGAAAAAACATTTGCAATTGTTTAGTGGAACAACGACAGCCTTAATAGTACAGGCCTTAATAGGCAGAGGGCCAAGAGGCAAAAATATTTGTAAATAGGGTTTGCTAATTTTTTCCACTGGCAAACATAGCAAAAGAAGGAGGGGGGAGTTGGTGCTCTGAAGAGACAGTCAGACTGGGAGCACAGGTCCCTCTAGGTTTTTGAACAGAATCCCTCTGCAATCCACTTCCCAAATGCAAACAACTAGTTTGTCTCTGGGTGTTTGTGGGGTTTTTATTTGTGTCTGTGTGTGTGTGCATATCAGGGGGTTGTAAAGAAGACATGGTAAGGAGACATTCCTCCAGCTGAGAAACAGGAGCTGTAGGATAGCAAGGAATATAGAAGGAACTTTCCTTTCCCTAAAAGGATGTCAAGGACTGATTGTGAAGCAGGCAATGCTGGATATTTCTTCCTGGAGACCTGTCCTTTGGAAGGTTATCTCATGTGTTGGTGGTGGGGAGCTGATGGGGTGGCTGTGTCCCTACTCCAGCTCTCCTCCCTCCCCTCCACGGCTTCCTCCTGGCTGTGGCTGTGGAAGGAACTCTCCTCCTAGAGAGGCACTCTGGAGCACACTGAGATGAAGCGATTTGGGAGATCTGCAGCAGAACCCCTCAGCAACTGGGCCTGGGGAAGGTTTTCTGCCTCCCTCCGACACATGGCTCAGAGATGTTTCTTCCACAACCCCTTTTCATTTAGAAAGAAAATCCTCTGCGCAGGTTCTGTCTGCTCTGTGGCTGCTGCTGCTGCTCACACCTGCGTGGTGAACCCCAGCTCTGTGCTGTGGGCAGAGAAACTCATGGAAGTCATCGGGGTGTCACCTCTGTAGAAATCAAGAGATAATCAGCCTTTGAGTACAAGCCAACAGAGCTCTTCCAGTTTGTGTATGGTCACAAATAGAAGGGCTTTTCAGAGGGAGTATCAAAGTATGGGCTGAAATTTTATAAGAACATTCATTTTTCTCCATTCTGACTTGCTCATCAGATGTACTTTTGCACCCATCTGTTGCTACTTGCCACAGTAAGAATCGGCTCGACTACAGAAAGCACAATTTTACTGCAGAAAAGAACAGGCTATAAAGATTTTTTAAAAAAAAATTGAACTATCTCCTCAAATTCAACATCCTACTGTTAATGTTTCTTCTTGACCTTGAGGCACAATCATTCATCTCTTTGATCTGCACACACTTCAGTATCCACGCAGGTGATAGTTGTATCTGAACTGGACAAACTGAAGTCTTTTGAGGTTCCCTTTTGAGGTGGAGCTTATCTGAAGACTGAAATCCATTTGGCTTCAGATTAGACAAAACTCAAGCTGTGAATAATTTGTATCTAAACAGTGAAAAAAGGAATCTTGCAACACACACTGTTCGTGTGAATAATATAAACTCTTACAAAAACCCAAAGGTGGTTAATGATAAACCTCCTGTTAACATTTACCTAAAAAAAAAAAAAGCAGCATCTTAAAGGTGATGAGAAGGAACTAATGGGTGTTTTACACAAATAATGCCAGTAGTTCAGCAGAACTCTCTAAATCAGAGTCTGCCATTCTTCCTTCCTCTGAAATAGTCCGACCACATGCAAGTGAAAAAAAAGAAGGAAAGAAGAGTCCAAGGGAGAGCTTGCATATGTAGCAGCACTTTCAGAGGAGACTGGGAGCAGAGTAAAACCAAAATGTGTTGAGCTAAAATCACCATATGATGGCTAACAAAGTCCTGCTGGCATGTTTAGGTTTTCTGTAAAATGTTTGGCACCACAAAGTCATCACTTGCACAAGAGCCGAGAAAATGTGTGACTGTGTGGAAGGGCTTTGGGTGCCCCTCCTTTTTGAAACCAAACACTGTGCTGCATCCTCGACAGTGTATGGAAGTGAGGAGTGGGTTCTTGGGGCAGTCAGACAGCTTGATGAAGGTTCAGGCACAGGTTTTTACATCTCCTTTTCAACTTCTCTGCCGCATGACTGAAGACTTCATGTTTTACCCATCTGGTTGTGGGAGGATGAGCCAAGCTCCCTCTCCAGTTCACTGATGTTGCACTAATTAGGTGAACATGCAGCATCTTCGCACCTTCCTGATTTGGGAGGGGATGTGGGAGCCATGCAGGAATCAGGCAAGGTAGCTGAAACACGTCTGGTCTCCACCAGACCTCTCCTGTTCCTCCTGTTTGGTCTGCGGGCTCTGCCACTCGTGTTTGCCTGCAGACTGGGGCTGCAGAAACCTAGATCTAGATCCTAGGAATTCAAGTTGTACTTATTTAATAATACATATAATAAATATTGAAAGAGGAAAAGGTCATGGGCTGACTCTGACGTGAAGGTTGTGCTCTTTTCAGAGAGTACAGAAAGTTGCTTACAAGGAGATTGAGAAGTAACCCCCCAGCTCACTGCTTTTGTGGCTTGTGACTGAATCCCACTAAAAACAACTTGTGATTTATTTCAGCTGCATAATAATATTACAAAGTAATAAAAATAAAGGCATATTTAATGATGTCCTCCCATTAAATGGTACGCCCTGGCTGTCTACCAATGGCTCCACAGACCAACTGGCGTCTGTGTCAAGACTCTTTCAGCGTGGGGAGAGACATTAAATACCATGACAGAGTCCTGCGTACCACCCGGTTATGCTGCACAATTCATTTCCATTAGGCAGGTCATTTCTTCCTTTCCTTGGCATTGCCACTTCGTTATGCTAATAAATACGTCTGTGCAGTGGGACCCAATTTAAACAGAGACTTGACATAGTAACTTTGCTGGACACATCCAGAATGGGACATCTGGGTCTCATCACAGCCAAAGGTCTCTCCCCTCACCCTCTCATCTTCACAGCATATCAGTGCTCTCAAGCACAGCTCTCTTCAAGTCTCCAGAACGCATTTGTTATTTTCATTATTAGCTGGAAAAAAATCAGGCAATCCCCGCTCAGAAGAGGACAGGAAGAAGGATTTTCAATTGTAGAGGAAACTGGAGAAAAAATGATGAGAGGAATTACAAAAGTGGGATAGAAATAATTTATTGACATCCTCCTTCTCAAAGGTTTCAGAAGCATTTTATAAACTGCATCATATAATTTCTCCAAAACACAAAATGCTGCTACCTCTTGGGCAAGAGCACAAGGGCTGTGCTTACTGTCCTGGTGTACAATGGGATGCATGAGGTGGATCCTACCCCAAACAGCAGTTCAGCAGGGGAGGGCTGAGCAGGCAGGATTACAACTCACCAAATGTTCCGAGTGCCAAAAGCCAGTTTCTGGGGAAAGTGCACTTGCTTGTGCTTGTTAGAATCTCCATTTTCTGTCTTCTCTGAGCTATTTGGGGAAGGCTGGAAGTTTCTCTCAAGCAGTCAGAGTGAGGTGAGCAGCTTGTACTCCCATGTGCTGACTGGCTGCAGAAAGAAATGGAGTTGTGTGTGCTCACATCATCACATCACATCATCACATCACATCACATCACATCACATCACATCACATCACATCATCACATCACATCACATCATCACATCACATCATCACATCACATCACATCACATCACATCACATCACATCACATCACATCACATCACATCACATCACATCACATCACATCACATCACATCACATCACATCACATCACATCACATCACATCACATCACATCACATCACATCACATCACATCACATCACATCACATCACATCACATCACATCACATCACATCACATCACATCACATCACATCACATCACATCACATCACATCACATCACATCACATCACATCACATCACATCACATCACATCACATCACATCACATCACATCACATCACATCACATCACATCACATCACATCACATCACATCACATCACATCACATCACATCACATCACATCACATCACATCACATCACATCACATCACATCACATCACATCACATCACATCACATCACATCACATCACATCACATCACATCACATCACATCACATCACATCACATCACATCACATCACATCACATCACATCACATCACATCACATCACATCACATCACATCACATCACATCACATCACATCACATCACATCACATCACATCACATCACATCACATCACAATCTGCTGTGTCCCACCTGGACAGCACCCAGCATCCCTCACTAAAGCTGCCCAAGCCATGGGGTTGAGCTGCTTGACCAGCCTGCTCTGTTCTGAGGGGCAGCACAGCAGACAGGGAGGTGCGGGGGTACCTGAGGTCAGAAACAGAGTGTCTGAGGATGGCTGTGCTGCACTCCCGCCACCTGACCAAACACAAATGCATGGAGGAGGGAGGCAGGGAAGAGGGCAGGCAAAGGTGGGTGGATCACACACAAAACCTCAGCAGAGTTTCCTGGAGCTGCTGTGGGGGTTTTGTGGTGTAGCTGTGCAGTGCGAGGTTAAAGCTACCGCCAGGAATGGTAGTGCCATGAAGGTCCTTTCTGCTGTAGGAAGGACTCGGTTCATCTCTGACTCAGGGATGGTTCCCCACAGAGTTACCAGAACCACTTTGGCAGCGCTTGTGCTTTTCTTGAAGGTTTCCCATCCAAGGATCCTGCAATGTTGACCGTGGTTAATTATTCCCAGAGGGAGCCTACATACACAGCATCCTCCCACACGAACCTGCACTGCCAGATGAACCCCAGCCTGTTTCAGAGGAGGAGAGCAGGGAGCCTGGGGGCAGGGAGAGCAGCTCTGCCCACTTGCTGCATCTTGGCTTCCCCCATTCTTGAGTCTGACCTTGAGCTACCCTTGAGTCTGCTTTTAGGCTGAAGAGGCGAGTTTGGCACCTGCCACTTTTCCATTTACAAATTAGCAGCCAATGCTGAATGTGTTTTATTAATTTTTATCCTCTTCTCCTAAGATATTGTTTGTTTAGTCATAGGAACGAAGCATAAATGATTACAACAAGGTTCCTGCCGAGTGATTTTGGTGCACTCCAGAGAGATCCCCTTCTCAAGCCAGGATTGTATCCAGTTATAGGTAGTGGAGTCCTTTTTGAGAGAGGCAAAAAGATGAATTCTTCAGAGAGTCTTCTGGCTTTTCAGTTCCTCAGCAGCGGATGAGGAGGAGGAGGCAGAGGAGGAGAAGGAGAAGAGGAAAGGGAAGGAGGGGATGAAGAAGGAGAAGGAGAAAAATAGAAGGGGTAGGAGAAGGAGAAAGAGAGAAGGTGGAAAGAGGAGAAGGAGAAGAAAAAGTGAAAAAGAAGGAGGAGAAGGAGAAGAAAAAGTGAAAAAGAAGGAGGAGAAGAAGAAAAGAGGAGAAGGAGAAGGAGAAGGAGAAGGAGAAGAAGGAGAAGGGAGAGTCCAGCATTTTTCCCTTCCCACTTTGCATGTTAGTGAAATGGCAGGTCTGTCCAGTCCTTTGATAAAAACACAAGCTCCCGAGCAGGGAGGGCGTGTGTGACTCAGGGAGACTGGCTCGCCTGGTGCAGGGCCTAACCTTTAATCTGCCTTGATCGCTCCTGCACGACCTCTTTCAAAAGCTCTTTTTCTGCACTGTAATGTTCTGCCAATCATAATTTGCATTTCTGAACGCATGAAAGAACAGTTTCCTGTCTCTGGTGGAAAAAGGGAGGCAGGGTGGGGGAGAAGTATTTAAAGTCAAAATGAGATTATTCTTTTAAAGCCTACTACGGGAAAACAAAAGGCGTTTCCATTCCGGGCACGGCTCTAGGAGCGGCCGCAGCCGGGAGGTGTTACCAAGCGCGGGGTTACATCCCCGGCCCCGCTCGGGGGCTTTGCGGTCGGGGCGGAGGGGCGATCCCCGGCGGAGCACATCGCACGGGTCTGATGGCACGGCACCGCATCCATCCCCGGCCCCGCCGCTCCATCACCGCCGGGGCAGCGCCGGCAGCGGCCGGGAGGGCAGCGCGGAACCCCCCGAGCTGCAGCGCTGGAAGCTCTCCTCTCTCACCCAGCCGCCGAGCGCTGGAGCAGCTCCTGGGCACCGGCGGGGAACAAAAGCTCTTTGACGGGGCTGCGATGCCAGGCCCCCGCTCGGAGGTGCCGGTGTGCGCAGCAGCTCCCCCCAGCACTCGGCTAATCTCTGTTACATATCTGCAGACAAAACAGCTACTTGGCATCGTGCGGCGGATGTCTGCAACTTCTGCCAGGGCGCTGAACAGGGGCCAGGAACTTGGGTGGAGACAGGAGCCAGGAGGTCATCTGGGGTTGCTGCTCTTTGTTAGAGCTAAATAACGTTGTGAATGTATTAAGCTCCTTTCCACGCACCGATTTTATTTATTTATTTTTTTTCAATGCCTTCAATGGTCTTTTTTTTTTTTTTTCCCCCACTGTGCTGGATTCATGTACAAATATGCAAGGCAGAGCAGTCTGCTCATTTGCACTTAGCATGAAACATTGAGTTTGACTTTTTTTGAGAAAAATGAGCCCCCACACTCACTGCAAAGTTTTGCTCTGTGAGAACAACAACTTGGGTGCTTTGTCATTTCCTCACTTTCAGACGCTGATCAGACAGTCACCTTCACAAAACTATCAGGTGATCTCATTATTGTTCCCTAAGAGAAGAAGTTGTTTGGTTGTGGTTTTTTTTTTTTTTTTTTTTTAATAGAGCTGAACGTGGGCCGAAGCAAATCGTGGCACCTGGAATTGCAAAGCTGCCGCTGGATCCCAAAGCCCTGCTGAGCACGGGCATGTTGCTGGAACCTGTGGGGACTGAAAAATGGCACGAGTAAGAGCTGCATTTTATACAGCTGATGCTATTAAATGAGTTCTGTGGCTGCATGGATGTATCTGCTTGTTCTGACCTGTTAGATGCTGGAGTTTATAAATATATATAAATATAAGCATAAATAAAACTGAGTAGTTTGTGTGGATCTCCTTCTTAAACAGCCTGCAGATGACAGGAGGTTAATAGCTCAACAAACCAAAGTACAATTTCTTTCCATGTCAAATTACAGGAAAAGGGTTACTCACGTGGAAAAAGCAAACCATTTACTATCAAGAAAATAATGTTTTCTTTTGGACACCCTGAGAAGTGCCTGGGTGGGTGAACACACGGAGTTCAGGGTTTCATGGCAAAGACTTCTCTTCCCTGCTGAGACTGATGCTCCTGTGACTTCTTCCTTTTTATGTTCAGGTATTCTTCTACCTAAACATGTGCTGTCTATTGAATTTCACCTCTTCCCTGCTCCCCTGCCTGAGGTTCACTGTCATGGGAGATGTGTCGTTAAGGTTAACATAACCAGGCTTTTTGGTGGTGGGCAACAGCCCTATTCTTCTCCAGACTGGACAACATAAATGTGAACATCCCTATTCTGTTTTTCCTTCAGCCCCTGTTATTTTAACCAGTCCTTTCCCTGTCAGATAGCACAAAGTAAGACAGAAAAATCACAGGCCCTAAAAAAAAAGGTGTTCTCTGCAGTCACCTCTGCTGAGCCTGGCATGATGTGCTTGGGCTGGGATGCAAAAAATGCCACTGGACACCACAAAAATCCCATCATGGATGTCCTTGGCAGTCCTGGGGGAGGTTGTAACACATCTTCTGTGAAGCCGCTCTCTCAGGAAAAGCTTTGTGCTGCTTCCTTGTTATGTAAAAGGCATCACGAGTGTTATGTGTCACCCACCTGCTGCTCCAGTTCACCCCTGGAACAGGATTGCTTTGTATCAGGCCAAAAAGTGTTTGGGTCTGAGATGCAAATACACCTGTATCTCCATATGTTTATATAATTATATGAAACATCTTATTATTTCTTAAATAGTAAATAAGTGCTTTTACAGGTTTTTCCCCCCCTGGAGCCTTGCTGGATGAAAGGTGTAGTTACATAAAATATTTTATGCATGGCTGTGTTTATCCAGACTGTGACACCCTTTTCCAGAGACGTTATCTAATTCTAGCATCTGAGAGAATCTTTGAATAAGATTTTGTGGTAACCACAAATAACAAAGGGAGGAAGACTGTGGAAAGGTAAAAAGGCTGATCTTGATTTGCAACAGGCGAGCTACAAATTCCCTGCAGTCCCTCAGTCCTACATCCCAGCCTCTTTGGGCTGCTTTGCTCTTTAATAATGGCTTCTTTTTTTCTTTTTTTTTTTTAAGGACAAGACAAATTGTCTAGCCACAAGAATTTAAACAATGCTTTTAATCTGAGTGAAGAAATGTACT
This sequence comes from Struthidea cinerea, assembly GCA_013397865.1. NCBI lineage: Eukaryota > Metazoa > Chordata > Aves > Passeriformes > Corcoracidae > Struthidea > Struthidea cinerea. Next base: position 65,049 of record VZTI01005247.1, on the reverse strand, counting down.
GCACTGCTTGGCTGCCTTTAAAGTCTATTATTGCAATATCTCAGCAAAAGGTGTATTCGTAGAAGGGAGAGCTGCAGCTTAATGTCGCTGCACCATAAAGTTATTTGTCCCTGCTGTGCTTGATTTACAATTCTCAATAACTTCCTTGCCATTCTTTTTTCTGCTGAAAAACCTTGAGGTGGTGCCTGCAGAGGTGGAAGCAGGGGGTGATTCACAACTCCTCACCCCTGGTGCTGCCCTTGCCCCTCAGCCAGACAAGCTGATCAATGACTGATTTTAATTCTTCTCTAAATAACCTGAGTTTTAAGAAAAGAGAAATTTCACTGCACCTTTTCACTCTGAAACCACGGGGAAACACACTGAACAGCACAAATTTTCCTTGAATGGAAATAAACATTTGCACCCTAAGGGCTGGTGACATTTTGATGCTCTTTTTGCACAGATCAAGTGCCTGACATGGGCCTCTCCCCCGCTGGTCTCCAGCTCTGTCCTTCCTCCCTTGGCCCAAGAGACTCTGCTTTACAGGGCCCCCACACCACTGGGGAGATCTTGTGTGCACATCTCTGTCAGGCCACACGAGTGGGTTGTGGAGGACTGTGCCGGTTTGGACAAATTTGGAGGAAAATCTCCTCTGATAGAAGGCAGGTTACAACCACCCCTCCCCCGCCAGGTCTGGGAAAAAAGAAATTTTCCTCGGAGGAAAGTGAAAGAGATAAAAAACTATTTATTTAACGAACACACAGGAAAAGAATAATAATGCTGAATAATAAAACCTCTCGCTGTGGAGAGAAACCTGGGAAGATTTTAGAGTCCTTCTGGGTGTGGTCTCTCTCTCTTCCCTCTTTGGAGCTGGAGTTCGGCGTGGGCTCACCTCTGGGGCCTCGGTGGAAAATTCTCCCGGTGTGTTCTGATGTTGAAACAGTCCAGAAGAGAAGAAGGGAAAAACTGAAATCCCAGGAAAACAAAGTTCAACTCTCCACCTCCCTCCGGAGAAAAGGAGCCGAAAGCTGGCCAGAAAGCAAGAAGGGTGCTTCCCCTGCTCCTCTCGCTGCTGCAGCAGGACGCAGAGCAGGGTGTGTCTGTGTCCTTGAACAACTGTTCAGAAAAGTTTGCCTGGTTTTTTTTCTCTCGCCCCTCTCAGGCTCAGTTTTAAAGGCACAGAAAGGCACAGAAATAATTTCTGGGCATAGAGCAGCGATAGGGGATACACATCATAAAGTCACCCCAAGACAAGGAGATTCCATAAAACCATGCAAAAGGACAGGGATTCAGATCATGTCTCATTTCCCATCAGGGGAGACAACCCAGACCCAACACCAGCCCTGACAGACTGGTGGGAGCAAAGAGGATCAAAAAGTTTTTCCCATTAATTCCTGGAGTCCCCAGTTTCCTCAACACACCAAAATGTGCATCTTGTGGTTCACAGCCCCATGAAGAACTTGATACGTGGCTTGTAAGGTCAGAAGCTTTGGCTGTTCCTGGGTGCACACATTTTCTTACCACACATTTGGGAGGGTCTGTGCACTCTATTAGTGAAAACAGCTCTGCACACAGATATAAATCCAATCTGTATTGGAAAGCAGGGAGACAGATGGCCTCTATTACCTCATGTAACCAAACACAGGATGCAGATGATCTGAAACAATTAGAATGGGAGCTTTTCTATCTGAGAGTTTTAAAGAGATTTCATTCATCATGTGCTTGGTGGCATGGCTCCAGCTCCAAGGACGTATCTGAGGCAGAGATTTTAAAGTGTTCATAATAAAGCTTTTCTGCTCACTGTACCATTATGATTTTAAAGTGTTTGCTTGAGCCCTTACAACCAGAAGCAACTGATATGCATCACCCGAAATCCTGTGAGTTTCCCTTTTTTGGAGGAGTCATGAGCGTGTTCCTCTACTTCCCTCCTGCCAAAACCCACCTTCATTTTTAGGAACAGTGCAGCAAACCCTTGTGTGGGGCACTCCTTTCCAACGGCCAGCTCACCTTGGCCCAGCAGCGATGGAGAGGGGAGGGCTCCTGTTTTCAGGCCTAATTGTGTGGGAAGAATTGTTGTTGCCTGTTCCAAGCAAGCTGGGGAGAATGTTTGTTTAGCAGGTGCGTGTGTGCTGGCTTTACCCCTGCGTCTGCTGAGGCTGCTCAGCACTCTGGAATGCTCCTTGCCTGCACCGAGGGGATTACTGGGCAGGGGGAAGGTTTTTATCCTATAAACACAGCTGATCACATGGAGCCGCCACTTCTCAGCACCACCTTATAAGACAAAGGGATGAGTTGGGAAGAGATCATCTGAAAGAGGGACCTAGAGAATCAGAATCCTGAAATCCAGATTTAGTTCCTGAGCTGATTTTTTCTTTTTTTTCAGAAGAGTTGCTTCTGAGTAACTCCTCCTGTTCAGTAGAAGTCACCGTAAAAAGAAAACCAGCGTATGTGTGTGCCATGTACTGTAAATCACTTCATCACACATTGAAGCATGGCCAGTCCCGGGTGAAAATCAGGCAGATGTTTAACATGCCATGGCACAGCAGCTCCCCGGAGCAGATTTCAGCGGGGCAGGAAGAACGCCACAAAACTGCAAAGAAAGGTTGAGTTAGGTGAGACGTAATTACCAAACCTGGACTATGTCCAGGACACTGGGGCAAACCCTCCTGCCTCTGCAAATTTGATTTTAACAACTTTAATTTTAAACACCTGATAGTCGTATTTCTTGCCAAGCAAACAGATTGCTGAAAGTAAGAGAGGCAGCGTTTCCTAAATAGAAAAAAACCTTAGAAAATTAAGAAAGGAAAAAACCAACAAGAGTTTCCTCCTATAAGATTTGTGACACCTCAGTGGGAAACCATGAAATAACCACTGCAAAAACACATTTTCTGGGGGGTAGGTAAGCTTAACTTATAGCACCTCACAGCCCAGGCCGATATTTTGTGTGTGGAAGTGATGAACTGTAGGAAGTGGAAGCACACAGGGGCATCAGCAGAGGGAGTCCAGGTCAGAGCAGTACAGTAACAAAACAAGAAGAACCTGCCTAAAAATAAGAGGAAAACTCAGCTTCTTTTGCTATTGAAACGTATTTGTGCACCAGCATTTATTGATGACGTTGCAAATATCCACCTCTGACAACCAAATGTTTTGACACACCAGGTTGCTTGCGTGGAATTCAACTGTGCCCTACAGCCCCGCAACCAAACAGGCAAAGCAAAATGAACACCTGAAAGAAAGCCTCCTGTATAACACAGACCCCTGGGATATCGGGAGGAGCACTGCTGACCTTGGCTACCCCTGAGATTTGCCACGTGAGCAGACCAAATCGGTTCTCACAGCGGTTTGCAAGCTTTGGAATAAGCGAGTCCTGACCCTGCTTTAGCACATGGGGATGGAGTAGGTGATTTTCTAGGTTCCCTTCCAGCCAGAAATTTCTGTGCTATTAAGGCCCACTCCTAAACCTATAAACCAGGATCCAAAAGATAATGGTAAAATAATAAAGCATCTACTCCTGCAAGTTGGTAGGTGCTGCAGGAAGCCAACGCTACCCGGCAGAAGGGTGCCCCAGAGTAGTTTGCAGAGGAGCGTCTTTAAGTAGAAGAAGCTGTACTTGCATCACCCTGAAGTAACTAGAAGCACATGGAGAATCTATTTTCCTGGCTTTTTCAACCAAGTGAATCAACCTTCTCCAGTTGCTGCTGAAAGGAATTTAATGAAATAATCTATAAGTGAGATTATTTCCATATTTGCACAAAACATAAAACAAGTGTTCGGGACTTGCTCTGTCCCATTTTCAGGCTCTGGTTGTGTTGCACACATTTATCTCAGATGGAAAAAATCTGCAGCACTGATTTCCCTAGTGTGTGTGCTGGTCCCACTGGGGTGTTGGATACCACTGTAAGAGCAGAGCCTGAGCTGTGGCTGCTGAGCACATGGTCCTGAGTCACACGTGAGCTTCCATTCCCCACAGGGGAGGAGGAGGGCTCAGGCAGGTGGAGCTGTACCTGTCTGTCAGCATGCTGAGGATGCTGTGGGCTCCAGTTGCAGCCTCCTGCTGTGTTATCCTCAGACCTTACACCAGCGCTGCCATCCAGTCCTGAATACCCCAAGCCTGAACACATCCACCATGAGAAAGTGCCACTTTGGGGTTTGAGGGGTGGCCACAAAGCCCTGCAGCCAACCAAAGCCAGGGGTCAGCACATGAACCCTCAACAGCTTTGTTGTGGGCTTGGGCTTGGCACATCCAAGGCAGTTTATGCCCAGGGAAGGCAGCAGACCCAGGCTCTGGGGTATTGCATTTTTAATCAGCTCTGCTGCCTCATTTCAAGAACGGGAGTGTTTACACTCACTATTTAAAAAAGTATTATTATTCCAGCTTTGCCACATACTGGCACATTGCCAGCTGCACACTGTTAAACAGGAAAGTGCAATTCACAAGTAGAACAAAATAGGAAAACCTTCCATGTTCCACAGTCCCTCCAGCAGCCTGGTAACGAAACACAGAGATACTTTATCCACCCTGCCGCTGATGAAGCTCAGACACTCGTCAGAGGTTTGTTGTTATTTTTAGCCGTGACACAGAGAAAACTATAGCAGAAACCATTTTTCTTTCCCTTTTAGAACCCTTGTATGTAGAAAGGAGGCAGTGGCTTTACACAGCTATTTGTCCATTACACAGCTGCTTGTCCATTTTTTCTGAGCAGAGTAAGGAAAAGGACCAGGGCAAAACTCCAGCTTCAGTTCTCCTCTGGTGTAAATCAAGACAGTTCCAGCACAGAGCAGTGGAGCTGTCGTACAGTGCACACCAGGCTAGGGTTAGGCCCTCTGATACAAGTGTCAGATACGAATTGCAAACACTGGAATGAAAACATTTGTGTTACTCTATGTCCTCACCTCCAATATTCTGTCTCTTCTAGAACTATTAATGAATTGGTTTTTTAAAGCAAAAATGACTTTAATGAATTGGCAAGCAAAAGACATCACCTTCTCTAGTCAGCAGGAAACCCTTTTCTACCCTAGCCCTGAGCTCTCAGTCACCATCACAGCTGAGATTGTCTACAAGCATGGACAGGCCCAGTCTGCACCTTTCAGTCTCAGGACACTGAAATTCCACTCTAAGCCCATTACCTGCATTGGTATCCAAAACCCGTGTTACCGATAATATAAACGATTGTTTTACTAATTCCTATGATGCTTCAGTGTCCTGATTGCAAAACATTTAAGGAGATAATTCCTTTTAAATATAGGCTTAAGCACAGAGGTGTTTTGGAATTAATATGAAAAACAAAAATACCTTTCTTGTTTTTTTGGGACAGCAGTGCATTGAGTCATTATTGCTCCTAACAAAGAGAAGCATTCCTTTTTCACTTAAAGACTTCATGATAACCTCGTGCATGGCCGACTTCAGGGCTTTCATGCACAGCTCATGTCGCCTCAGTCAGAAAGTAATTCTGCAATTAACCTTGCTACAACCCCAAAAGGTGCACACTGTCATTGGTCTGCTTTAAAATCACAAACACATGGAGAAACACTGGTGCAATTTTTCTTAATTAGAGAAAATGACCACACTTTGAAAAAAAGGAATAATAGATTAGACTGTTCTAATCACAAGCAATGTTTAAAAATTAACCCAAATATACAAAAAAGCCTAGTCCTGCACCTTCATGCTACATCCCAATAATCTGAAAAGCTTGTAACAGACTGGCCCAGCCCATGAAGTCTGTTCAGAAACAGACTGAAATCACTGTCTTATGCCATTTGGGGGAAACCCAACTAACTCCTTTATTTATGTCTAAAAAAAGAAAAAAGGAAGCACAGTAAGGCCTCGTGATGTCGCCGGTAATGTATTGCTTCCACCACTTCTCATGCACACACCTGACACACGCACACAAGCACGTTAATTTTTACTGCTCAAGAGAAGCCTTAGTTTGTTTAGATTTGAGACAGAAAGCAGCAGTCCATCACCTCATGTCGTTCTAAACCCCTGACATTTACAGAGCTCTTTCCAAACCAGTTCATTAAACACTGCATGCATCTTAGGGCCATATGCAGCAGTATAATTTAGAGTGTATATTTTATAGGTTTCTTTTTCTGGTTTGCCTGCTGATTATTATGTGCTGTAAAATTTCAATTATCCCAACCAGTCAGGGGAATAAAAAAGGGAAATAAAAAGTAGGTGATGGAAAAGCGTGTGTTAACAAACGCCACAGAAAAGAAGCCAAAGCAACACTCAGATTTCAGTGTTGTTAATGCACTTTTCTCACAGACAGATTAGCAGCATGAATAAAAAGCACAAAACTACAACTAAATCATCTCCCTCATTCTTACATGCAGCAAACCTTTCAAAACACTGTGGACAAATCCATGGGTGAAATTTATCTTAGCTTTCACTGTGCAAACTCATAGACTTGGGAGGAACAGCACAGCCCAAATTAAGGGCTGAATTTGGCCCAGCTAGTAACAGGAAAGACACGAAGGAGACAATAATATGCCTGCAAATTTTCCACATAACATGTAAGTTAAACAACCCAATTCTCATGTGTGGGGCAGACGTACAGGGCTAGAATGGCTGCTGATATAAAAGGCAAATGTTCCCAAATAATTTCAGCTTTGTCCATTTACATAATTTACATTGACACCCAATGCAAACACAAGATGCTGTACCTGAAAAAAAAACATCACAGAAAGGGCTGGGGATTTGTTTTTCAGTGTGCCAAACCTGTAAAGCTGGGAAGGTGAAACTTGGTAAGTTGTCCCTGCTAAATCCAAAAAAAGAGGGCATGTAAATGTGTGGCAATATGAAAGGCCCCAACCATACCGTGACTTGTCCAAGCACATTATCACACACATGCAGTTGTTCTAACTGTGCACCACTTTCTCATGCACAGTGATTTTTAATGCACCTTAACCTGGTAGTTTTAGCCAATTCCTGTAGTGTCCAGACTTGTTAAGACAAACAATTTCTCACCAAAGGGATTCCAGCTGATTGGGCCTGACCCCGTGACAATGTGCGTATTTTCTGTTGTCACTGCTGCTGTCAGGAACCCACCTCTGTGGGATGCCCCTAAATGCTCACAGCCTGCACACCCAGTTTTTGAAAGCTGAGGCAGCTTGGCAGATGTTTCCAATCTCTTCTTGCTTTCAAGAAGTTGACTTCTTTGCAGCAGCTTGCACATTCCTTCTTACTTTCTTCTTTGCTGAATAGTAATGTGGAAAACACACAAACAGAATTAGGGTGTGACACTGAACACCGCTGCTCTTCAAGAAATCTCTCAAATCTCGTTTTTGTGTTGAAGAAATAATTTTGACTCCTCTACAGCTCCTGAATGAACAAAACGAATACCTTTAGCGTGTCCCACATGAAGTTATGTGATACCAAGAAAAACAAAGGAAATGTGCTGGCTTTTATCCAGCTGAGATCAAAAGCACTTGGACCCTCTTATGCAAGATGAGCAACGCAACATTTCACTCCGGCTTTGAGATCCACCGCTGCAGTGCTTTCCTGGCAGAAATAGGGCTGGGGTTTTTCCTCCTTGAAAGTAACAAAAAATACGCTGTAAAACAACATCAGAAGAACTGTGTATATGTGGCACTTTATTTCTGCTTGTGAGCTCAAACTGCAGATTCAAGGGCTGCATCAAAACTTGCTATCACTGAGTTATAACTGGTTCTTTGCTCACAGAGTATGAACTGTGGCTCACGGGGACAACATCCTTTACATTTTCACCTGCACGTGCAGCTGAATCTTTGTTTCAGGTGCAAACTTAAATCATCCTTAACTATAGAAATGTGATTATAACACAGGAGTTCCCCTATGAGTTCCTTCTCTGCTTCCCAATCTTGCACAAAAAACCCACCAAACATACTTTTTTCAGGCCATAGAGCAGAACTAGCTGAAACGGAAGCTAGGTGAGTATTTATCTTTAGAGTTCATGGCATTTACCTGGTGTAAATTGTTTATATTCATAGCGATGAATTTGTTTCAATTTCAGTTCAGTATGATATTTAAACCTGAGCTTTCTACACAGTCTAATTGGCAACAGCTATCAGGTCCTCTCAGCGTGAAGTCTCGCATTAATTTCAAAGCAGAGCATTACTGGCAGCATGACTGGAATTCTGTAGGCTTTAACTGCCAAGTTTGTGCAGAGAGATTCCTGCAGCCAGCTTCCTTAAGGATGTGTCTGCATGGCACAGTGGTGCCTGAGCTAGCCCTAAGTCAAATTTCTGGAGCAGGATGTGATCCCAAGGAGAATGCACTGTTAACTCTGTTAACTTGGTAGAAAAGCTAGTCCTGCTATTACCAGAACCCTCTGTAGTCTCTTGGTGGAGCCGTAAGGAAAAAATGCCTAAATTACTGAATGTGATCCTTGCTATTTATTTCTTCCATTTAAAAAGCTTCTCTATAGCTAACCTTAATTTTGTTTTGGGGAAAGAAATGCATTAGGAATTATGCTTAGCAGATGAAATTCAGAAAATACCTAAATAGTTGGTATTCCCATTTCTGCTTGTGAAGAATTTTAGCAAGAGCCCAGCTGCTGAGATGCCCACATGATAGAGCCTGATTTCAAAACTGAGCAGCCAGGAGGATGCAGGTTCCCCAGAGCCATGTTCAGATGGTGTAGCCTCCATCTAAGGTGCTACACAGAGTCCACGGGAACTGGCTGGTTTGCCTAAGGAACCCCAAAGAGCACTTGCACTGGCACAAATAAGTGAGGGTGCTGGAGCCTGTCAGAAGGAAAGCCTGGCTAGAGAAACCTGGGAGGGAAAGATTTCTATTGTTCAAATAAAGCTGCCCAAACAGCTGCTTTCCTTTCCTCCCCATTTTCTCCCCAGCCATTTCGCATGGGGTCTCTGCTCCACAAGTAAGACAGCATAACGAAAACAGAGGATTTTTACCAATTTTCTCTTTGACTTTTAGCAGAGGAGGCAAGGATTTATGAATGTCTCCTAGGAGAGCCAAGGTCTAAGTGTAACAGGCAGAGGCAAGCCACAAGCTTTGGAAGAGAAGAGCTGGCATGGAGCACCAATCTCGCTAGTGGCAGGGAAAAAAAAGGAAAAAAAGGAAAAAGGCCTGCATTGGACCTGCTTTATGAATTTCAGACTCTCCCAGAAAACAGAGCAGAACCATCCTGGGTCCACATGGAAAAAGAGAGAATGGAGATGGAATATGTCTGTATAAAAGAGTTGGGAAGAAAGAAGAACCTACTTTTGTACCGGTTGTCTCTCTGACCAACTGAGGAGTCAAAAGCAGCAGTAAAAACTCTGCTCCTTCCATTCTGGAGGCTCCAGTGTCCATGAAACCCCATGGCTGGGTTCAAATACATCAATATTTATTTATTGCTGCCTTTGGAAGTCTAAATTAAATGCACATTGCTGGATCTCAGTGTAATGCATTACAGTGTTCTTGCTGACCAAAGCAGAACACAGATAATCAGGATCAAATCCAGCCTCAGATCCTAATCCCAAAGTAACCTTCCCTTATGGGATGGCAGAAGATGAGCAGAGGGGTGGTACCATGGGGTCAGACCCTGTCTGTAGGTGTGGCTTTCCCTGGCTCAGTTTTGCCTGAATTACTTCAGTTGTGCCCAGAGGAACAAGGTGATACCAGAGGGAAACACCTAAAGCCCCCTTCAGCTGGCAATGAGGAGGATCTGTGTGTGTGAGAGAAGGACTAAGAGGCCTGATCTCCAGGCCTCACCAAAAGAGAAAACTGCAAATGATTTTCCTGGCCCATCTTGCACCCCTACAGTCCTTGGGGACAAGAGGACTGGTTGCTAGACTAAAGTGCTTTCTCTTATGAAAACACATGTGGGAAAGTGTTAAACTGTGCAGTGTGGTATTTTGGTTTCTACATCCCCTGATGAAATGTTTCTTGCCTGGGGAAAACAAAACGGAAGAAAAATATCCCCTGGAAATATCTGCATAATTTACTCCCACACACCTAGTGAGAGATTTACAATTGAACAGCAGTTCCCCTGGAACCATCACCGTGTTGTGCTCTGAATTACACTTCTGTACTCCTACCTGCAAATTATACTGTTAATTAGTTAATGGCTGTAAAGTGCTTTGGAGAAGAAAAGAGCACTCATTAAATACCATTGTTCTGCTCTCCAGTGTGCAATGTTCCACTCCTCATTAATCTCCAACCTCTTCCCGAACCTCTTGCTAGCAATTAAGTTTCATAATCTCAAGTAGCAAATTAGTCTGAGATCAACATCACTGTTAAGAACGTGTTTCCTGAAACTTTAGCTTCAATTACATTCTAGAAAATTTCAAGCTGGCGCCTTACGTGGAATTCCCAAAACAAAATCCTTGATCTATGTCTTGAAAACGTCTCTTTGGATAAACCAAAACCTGCTTTCCTTTCCTTGTCCTTTCCTATGGGCAAGGGAAATCTAATATATGGGATGAGATTTTTCAGAGAAGTTCAAACCCCACTGAGAAGAGCAAACAAGGGGCCAGATGCTCAGAAGAGCTCAGCACGCAGAATACTGAGAACTAAAGCTTTTTTCTGCAGGCTGAAACCCACTCCTGGCAGCATGTCCTGGTGAGAGGCATTTGAAAACTTAGCCCCTTCTGCCACCCAGCCAAATTTAAGATCGATTTGCCCTTAAAATTCCTGGATGCCTTCACTGAGTATAATATCCAAGCTGAAGTTAGCAGGAGACCTGGCTGCTTTCTCTAGTTTTGGGTTTAGATGGCTGAACCGTGTTCCTTGCTGTACTTGGGAAAAGATGCCCACAGCCAAAGCTATAAGCAAGCAAAAAACCAAAAAGGAAGTGAAAAACGTCCTTTGAATTGCATGACCTGGAGCAGGAAAAGACAGACAGCACAGAGGTGGTACCTAGAGAAAACAACCACAACTATCACCTTAAACAAGGGAAAGGGCCTGAAAAAAAAGACTTCCATGGCAACAAAGTCTGATGGCAACCAGTAAAGTACAGAAGACGTGTTTAATTTACAGCTGAGGTGGTATCTCTGTCCTGACTGCTTTTACCACAATTTGCTTTGCAGTGTCAGCCAAACTGGGAGTTAAAGATGATCTGGACTATCACCTGGTTCTTGCCTGGTATTTTCATTCCCTTTTCTTGAAGCAATTCTTGCCTGAGAAATGGTCACAGTCAACAAACACGCTGCCTTTCCTACAATGGCAAATCCCATGCAAGCAACCAGTACCTGGATTTCCCATTTCCCAGAGACTGCCATGGGGACAGAAGAGATCAGGTTTTCGCCATCTCCTCTGGCAGGTAAGGTGGGGACATGGCAAGACAGAGAAAATCCGGCATTTCGCAGGTTTCATAGAGCAGAATGGCATAAATATACCAAATGCATTCATATTCCTGCACCAGGAATTCTTCAGTTTCTGGAAGAGCTGAAAAATAGATCTTAAAGGTCATTCAATTCTTTCTCTCTCTCTGGATCCACAAAAGTCAGCCCCAGCTCACAAGCAGTGGATAGTCTTAAAAAAAATAAATCTCAGAGAAATACTAGCAAACAGCCAGATTCTGGATTTGTTGTGCTACTGAATTCTAAAGGACATAAGGAGTCCGGAAACAGAGCTGAGAGGTATCAGCTGGTGATTTGTCTATGGACTGTGCAGACAGGCAGAATTCCTGCAGAACCTGAAGCTTCAGCTTTGGTCTTCAAGATCGCAAAGGGTGCTCCAGCCACAGCAAACACAAATCCGGGTGTAACACCCCATGTTATCTCTGAAGGGTTGTATCTGAGCTCTGAGCATCCCCTCACAATCACACACCAAGTGCCTACTCTGAGAATGTCTCTTGGTGGTTTCGGTATCAAGAGCTTGTCAGGGACAGGGCAGTGTTGGCTCTCGGGTGGCTCTGCACAGAAAACTGCCACAGAAAACTCAGATACTGAGGGATGGGGCTCCCTGCTCCTAGGTGGAACACAAGTGTCAGTTCTGCAGCTGACAACGCTGGTAACACACCTAAGCAGGAGGCCCAAAGATGGCTCCTGCATCATTTATAAACCTTATTACCTGCCCTTAGTGGCTCTGAACCAGCGTCCTGTAAACACATGGCCCAGAGCCACAGGAAATTGAACCAGGGAGTGCCAGGTCTGGGTCACCCTTCTGGTACATGGTTTGGTTTCCAAGTATCACTTGTGGTTCTCTGGAGGCCGATGGAGCTCCAGGGTGGAAAAGAGAGCGTGAGACACCAGCTGGGGCTGACCACGAGGTGCGATGGGACTGCGGCGGCTCCTGGGCCCCAGCCAGGTCCCACTGGTGGTTCTGCATCCTTCTGCGTGGTTCCACCTGCTCATCCGGCGTCAGCCCTCAGCGCTCCGCTGCCCACGGGAGCAAAGCTGGCAGAGCCCCACCAGATGCTCCCTGCCCCCTGCAGGACCTAGGAAAGGTGGAAAAGCACTTTTCCCGAGGAAAAGCCACAGAGCACAAGGGCAAGGATAATCCTCTAGGTGGCATCCAGAAACTCCAAACTTCACACAAAACCCTTGCCGGGGCTGCGCACAGCCTTGTCCTTTGCCATCGGGCTATTTGGTGGGGCCGGCTGTCATTATAGATGATAACAATCACACCTCCGACGCTTCTTCACCCCGTGCCATGCCCTCGGCGGCTTAAACTGAGCTCATCCCGAGGCAATCAGCTCTTAGGAAATGGCAAGAGGTCTAAGGAAAGGTGCTTTACAGGAATCTCTGTGTTAGAAATTTTCCTCCTTCGTAGGAGGAACTGATTGAAGCCAGTGAATCAGGGTAGGGAAGAAAGGAGGTATTTATCAAATAATTATGGCCTTTCCTATTAGCACACTTTAATAACACACAGGAATGAAGCAGAAAAGACCCTGCGTTGCTCTGTTAATGATTATGTCTATTCCAGCACAGCTTGTGAATCCAGTGCCTTGTCTTTAAGACTGTCTAATTCCAGGTGTTTCAAAGGAAGATAAAATGCCTGCAGAGAGGATAATTATAGAACAACCTTTCCCTATGGAAAGTTTCCTCCTACTGTGCTTAGTTATGTCATCAATCACGAAAGTTTTAAATCCTCTAAACTTACATCATGTGTATATAATGCCTGTTGTCATTGCCATTATTTACGGCCACATCCAGGGTGAAACCGTGGCCCTACAGAGTCAGTGCAAGTTCACTGCAGCACAACCAGGATGTGGCTCCTCACTTTTTTCAGGACTCTTTTCAGGTCTGGGCTCCAAAGCTGCACTGCCACTATTCCCACAGCTTGGTCTGAGTTGTGTGGGTGTGTTAAAACATCTGTAAAACAAGACCAAAATGCTTCTGAAATGCAAAGGCTTTACTGGTGGGGTCCTTTCTTTCTCAGCCCATGATTTCTGTGCCACCTAAGAGCACGCTGTAAGGTGAACTTTGTGGGTTGAGATATGAACATGTTAATAATTAAAACAGGATAAAATCTATTACTTTTCTAATTGCAATGAGAATGAGAGAGAGAGAGAGAGAAATAAAACCCAAGAGAAACAAGTAATCCCCAGTACAGTTGCTCCCCACCTGTTGACTGATGCCCAGCCTGTCCCTGAGCAGCAGTCAGTGGCTCTCGGCCAGCTTTCCCAATTTCTACGCTGACCATGATGTTCTGTGGTGTGGAACATCCCTCTGGCCAGTTCAGGTCAGTGTCCTGGCCGTGCTCCCTCTCAGCTCCTTGTGTCCTGCTCACTGACGGAGCATGAGACACTGAGAAGTCCTTGATTGCAGTGAGGATGCTCAGCACCAACTAAAACCTCCTTGTGTTATCAACATTCTTCTCACCCTGAATTCAAACCACACCACTGTACCAGCTACTAGGGAGAAAATTAACCTTATCCCAGCCAACACCAGGACATTTCTACCCCTTATTCCATGCCATGTAAGTCATGCCAGCTCCCACACTTCCCAATACATGTTCATCTGTCCTGTCTTTTGATATATAGATGTATAGATATATATACACACAGAGGTAACGTTCCCACATTCCCTCAGTCATGGACCTTACCTCTAAAATCCATTATGTTCGTTTAATCCTTAGTTCATGACCTGGGGTTCCATCTGTCGTTAACAGTCTTTCAGGACAGGAAAGATGGTGCTGAGCAGCTTAACAGTATTCCCTCTGCTACAGATGGAACGAAAGGTGCTGAGAATACTTTTGTGGATTTTAGTAGCACCTTGGTCGAGATTACGGAGGGTCTGGACAAGCTGAGGTGTTCCAGGGGCACCAGAGCCCCTCTGGGTGTGGGTGTCTAAGCCAGGCTTGAGTGCCTGGAGATGCTGGTGATTACCCCTTGTGGTGTGTGCATGGGGAGGGTTCACGTTCTACGTCAGTGGAGGAATGAAGAAGGTACTGCTGTGATGGACTGGTCATTGACAGTCATGGCCAGATTTGGTCACAAACAGAGCCCCAGGATGAGTCAGGTTGGAAGGGATCACAGCAGGTCATTTGGGCCAACCTCCCTGCTCAAGCAGGGTCATCCTAGAGCACACAGACATTTATGTCATCATAATCAACATTATATTTTCCTGGGTTTTAGTAATCTAAAAAATTTCTTCAGAAGTAAAGTGTTTTAATTTCCATGTTGCTCTCAGCAGACTTGTGAGGCAGGCTGAATAATGCCTTTGTGGAAAGGTAGGACTGTGTTATTTACTCAATTTTTCAGGTTATGATACATAGGCAGAAGTGGGCAGGAGATTTGTTAGTACTGGAGGGGGGAGGGGGGGCTCTGCCTTTGGAATTTTCTTTTCTGAATTTGAAAGGCCTGCTTGTTTTTATTCTTCTCTGTTCCTGTACTAATGTTCAAGAGCAGGAAGAGAGGGAAGAACTGGAAAAAGGCGAGAGGGTTCCTTAGTTTACAAACCAGGAAGTAAACTATCATTAAAGATCAGAAAGATGAAGATTTCAGCTGAGAGAGGGCTAAAAATATTAATTCTGTGAGACATGACTGTTGTTAAATTCAGGCAGCAGAGCTCTTTTTCCCATCTTCCTCCACCCCCAATGATAAGACTTACACCATACTTTCATATTCTATCCCTTGGTATCACCCCTGCAAAGGCAGAGGGCCGAAAATTTGCTTTACAGCTCCCCCTTCCAAACCAGCTTTAAAATCTTGCGGGGAAAACTGGACATGGAATGGGGAGACCCTTTTTGCTCCACCTGTGCTACAGGTGCCCCTGTGCTAGTCCAGCATTTCAGCGTGGGGGGATGCAAAAGGGCAGCTTCCTTTTTTAAAGTCTAATGGCAATTTCAGGTGTTACAAAAACTTGCCTCTATCTTCATTGTTACATCTTGCAAAGTGTTTTGAGGTTGTTCCTCTGTCAAATCACAAACTACAAAACCATGTGTTTTGCCAGCAACATTTGATTTTCTTGTAGTCTAAGTAAATTCCTATGGAAGTAGCAATGTTAGGGCTCAAGTTTGTTTCACAGAAAATTGAACTCTTTGGAAACAGAATTCTGCATTTTCTTGCTTAATTTTTTCTTTTAGGAAGCTCAAATTAATAATACAGTTTCTGGCATAGCTCTGTGTAATCATGTGCCTTATCTTAGGCACATGGAGGTATTTGTGCTGAATGCTATGGATCATCTTCTTAGCCATTTCCAATCATGATCTGAGGTTTCACAAGATTTATAAAGGCAATTCATGTTTAGGGACCACCTCGACCTCAAGGTTCTGCTCTTGGCTTGCAATGTGCTTTTTACAGTGGATTACTCCCTGCAGGATTATTCCCTGAGCTAGGATTGCCATCCATTCTGAATTTCTGGAATCACTCATTCTCTGATATCTCTCACTCTCAATTTGATGCACAGCGACTGCCTTACAATTCATGACAGCAGGTGAGGACAAGGGGATGAAGCAGGGGCTTGCAGCAGAAAGAAGGCTGCATGGATGTGTCTCTCTTCCAGCCACGTACCAGTTGCTTCCTTCATGTCCTTTGATCCATTGGGGTTGTCACTTTGAGTTGTGATGCTGCCTTTATAGTTCTAGATGGGAAAAGTAGACTAAGAAAGGCAGGGTTACCAACACAGTAGGTCTTTATAAACGCCCTTTTTTCTTTTCCTCACTTGTGGCCGTGTAGAGTTTTGCAGCTTCCTATTTCTTACGCCAATAAGAGTTAAATGGTAATTAAAAAGTACAGTGTTTGTATTCCTGGACACTGTGTGACAACTCAGACCAAAACCCAAAGAAAAATGAAGGATGATGGCAGGTTTGGTGGGAAAGGATTGTTAACTTAAGGCAAGTGTGATAAATGTGAAGTGAGACAGCTACGTTATTTTATCGGTTCTGGTCTCTGTGCAAAGCTGAGGGCTTGTATATTCTGTAGCTCGTAGCCTTTATGAAGTGCCAGTGAACCAAAAGACAAATTGCTGCATGACGCCAGTGCCTTCTAATAGTGTGTGCCTTGAAAAATGGCACTGAGCGAGTTCCTATCTTCAATTAACTCTCTAAGTGAAAAGATAAATGGAGACAGAAGAATCACCACTCCATTATCTATTCACCTGTCCACTGGAGATTAATTTTCAAATAGGCTTAGGAGTATTGACTATAACATAAAATCCAGATGTAAACACAGGAGAAATTAGGGGCTAGGCAATCTTTCACACTCCATTTATCCTCCTGCACTGCATCTAAAATTCAGTCACAGAAACTAGACCCTCTAAGATTTTGAGGAAATAGAACTTTTTCCTCCCCCCACCCACCCCAGAAACAGATCCCCCATCAGTTTTCACATCTGCAGTGTCCGTCACCTACTGAAACAAAGCTACTTCTGAAGAGTGTGTGATTTAGTTAGCCCATAGAAAACACAGCTAAGTATATTTCTGAGCAGGTATACCCCATTTTGGGGATGGAGCAGTTACATGGCCTTCTGCCTGTTGACATATCCCTGAACAAATACTGAAAAAGAAAGCATATATATAAAACAAAGAGGAAGGCTGTTGCTAGAAATATCAAAAATACTTATGTAGATGTAACAGAGATGCTAGTGCAGGGAAAGCTGACACTATATGGAGGAGAGGAAAAATGCATGGTCATGGTCATGTGGGGAGGTGGTAAATGTAAAAGCACAGCCAGGAACCTCTGTTTTGGGAGGGAGGTGGGAAAAGCCCTCATTGAACCTGCCCTTCACACCCTGGCAGGACAGCTGAGATCCAGGCAAACAAAGGCAAAGTTCTCTTCTGGCCATGGACACAGGGCTTTCCTGGGACTGTGAGTGTTTGAAGGGGATGCTTGGAGCTGCTCAATGCCACCTTTAAAACAAACTTTGGCCCTCAGTCCTTGAGCAGCAAAATTCAGTCATGTCTGCCTTTTGGTCAGCTTTTTCTCAAGTGACAATCATCAAGACTACCCAGCAAAGGGGTGTACATTAATAGTGTGCTTCTGGAGAGGAGTTATTGAGCTATACATTGTAATTCCATCTGTCTTCATTCACTCCTGTGCAGAGATGTCAAAGGTGTGAGCAGGAGATGGAAACACAGTGCTCCTGATCTTTTGCTTTTCTCCTTCCCCTTTTTGGACAGCAGGAGCTCTAGCTGCTCTGTATTCCAGATATTTTCTGCTGGGCATACCATGGAAGGGGATGTGCAACCTCTCAGCCCTTGCCAGACAACAAAGCATCAGGAATAGATAGAACACCCACAGAGGCCTGGGCACTTGATGCTCTTTGCCAGCTGTGCAGCTTTAGTGAGATTCTTTGGATCTCCACAACATTTAGACTTGAAGATACCCCAAAAGCTTTCTTTACAAAACCAATGTATATAAATTTGGTGTTGCTGTATCTGCAGAACTCACTGTGAACATCACGCAGTAGTTTCCACCTTGTTAGAATGGGTTAAATGTTAGGTTACAGTATTGAAAGTGAAGGTAAGAGTATTTCTAATAAAGAAACAAAAATGCAAACTATAGCTGATGTCATTTCCCTGCTGCCATTTTATCCTGGTCTCCTGAGGAAACAAAAGGCCTAAGAGGTCTGGCAGCTGTCCTGTAATCACTTTTAAGCTCATGGCTCAGAATCCAGCAGCCTTGAGGAGCAATGGGAGGGAAATTTTTCCAGGCAGGCTTTGTGCCATGCTTGTCCTGCAGCGAGAGGAAGTGCATAGCTTCTGTTTGTTTCCAGCAGAACCGTCAAATTTTCCCAGAGCAGCTGTGGATGCCCCATTTTTGGAAGTGTTCAAGGCCAGGCTGGACAGGGCTTGGATCAGCCTGGTTTAATGGAAGATGTCTCTGACCATAGCAGGGGGGTTGGACTAGAAGATCATCAAAGGTTCAGTCTGACTCCAACCATTCTTTCCTCCTAATCTGACAGTATTTTTGGCCCTTTTTTGCCTGCTCTCCCAAAGCTGGAAGGAACCTAAAGGGTGTGGAAAGCCAAAGGGTTTCAGTCATTTTCTCTCAGCTGGACACCAGTGCCACCAATGTTCCACAAGTGTCAGAAGTGATGAGCCTGCTTCTTAAGGATTTGAGCCCTTTGCCCACCCTCTGGCTCAGAGAGCTGTGAGACACAGGATCAAGGCTAGAACTGTGCATGCCTTGCCTGAGCAGCTGGATGCCACTAGATTAGAGTACATGACTGAGCTCTGTTTGCCTTCTGCACTGGCACTTTAATTTGGGGGCATTTCCTTTATTCAGCTGCCAGTTTTCACAAAACTTGTGAAAACATCTTTTTTTTTTTTTGTATGGTTTTTCCCCTTACACCAAATGTGCCAAAGCTGTTAGGGGATGTTTGGGGTCAGTGAGGATAAATTTCACTGCCTGTTCAGCTGTGATCCTGGATTTGTAAGGATTTTGATCCAAACTGTGCTTGGCCAAAGTTACCTGTAATCACATATATGAGCCTATCTAAACCTTATTAAATATATTTTATACAACCTCAAGAGCTAAATAAATTTCTAGTTAAATAATAATTAAGATGCTGCATAGGGCAACTTAGGCCAGTGTTAATGCTCTAAATGAGGTTTTAAGTGATAAGGGGATAAGGATGCTTGGTGTGCACACAGCCTGTAGCAACCTCTCCTCTGATCTAAAACTCTGGGAAATGTTCTCACTGTAGCTGTTGTCCTGGAATTACGTGTTTTTCTGCTTGCTACACACAGTGCCCAAAAGGGAAGGATTGGTGTTTATTACACATGTCAAAGACACAATTTCTTTGAACCCATGGGATCTAGGTTCAAAGTTTTTGGTCAGTGTTTGTAGCTCTGCTCACACCTCTGTTTGTCTCTGCACTTAAGAGGCAGTCATATTTTAGCAGAGTGGATGTGGTATTTCTCACATATTGTGTTTCTGCTGAAAGGGCTCTTTTCTGTGTGAGATGGAGTGAAATGTGCCATATAAACATAGGAGACAGCTTTAACCCAAGAAACACTGTAGTTTAGAGCCCGTACTGCACTCCATGATTAGGCCTTTGAGGGACTTGGGAATGAAACCGATTTCCTCAAAGCTAGTGTGGATGGGATGGGCAGAAAAGGGAACAAAGGGAGAGAAGCACATGGTGAAGAGGTGACCTGCTATCTTGTACAAGCTACAGATTCTGAGAGGCAGAAGACATCCTGAATGGTCACCTGAGGCTGATGAGGAGGTAGGGAGCTCACAGTGCAGGTCTCATTTTTGGCCAGCCAGTAGAATTACAGCTTCTGTAACATCCTTACTACGGAAACAGCCCCAGGTCTGTCAAGTTATTGGAGGAAGACCTGGTCCTCAGCGATCACAGACTCACAGAATCAGAATGTTAAGGGATGGGAGGGACCTTAAAGGTCATCTAGTCACACCCCCCTGCAGTGTGCAGGGACACCTCCCACCATCCAGGTTGCTCAAGGCCGTATCCAACCTGGCCTTGAGCTCTGACAGGGTTGGGGCAGCCACAGCTTCTCGGGGCAACCTGTCCAGATGCATCAGGGCTCCCACTGGGAACAGTGCCAATGTCACTGGGAGAGAGTCTGCTCAATTTTGACCCTTTTGCTCACACCTGGGGCCGGCGTGTGTCTGCTTTTGGCCAGCAAGCTGCACCGGTGGCTGCGCTGGCTAGAGTGGGGTTCCAAGGGCTTGCTGTCTTCGTGCCTCAGCACAGTGCCTGACAGGGCCGGGCTTCCCTCCTTGCACGATGCTGTGCAAACAGGGGTGTGGGGGGTGTTTTCTCCCTTCCCCCGGAGCACCTGGCCCTGGTCACTGTCTGGGACAGGCTGCTGGGCGGGTGAGGCGCCGCTCTGCTCCAGTGCTGCAGTGCCGAGGTTGCCGTCTCCCTGGGGGGCTGGAGTCCTGTGATATCTTTCCAGCTGGGAACATGCCCAGGACAGAGTTTTAGCACCATCCGCCACTTGAGCTGTTTGCAGCCTCGGTGTAGCATTACCAAAAATAAGGCTGTTTGAATGAAACAAGTGTTGGGAAACGAGCTGTCTCTCTCCCGCCCTCTTTATCTCTCCCCGCCGAGGGTGGCCGAGCGTGCAAGAGCAGAGGGAGGAGAGGAGCCTGGTGAGGGCTGACCAGGCACAAGCTCTCCCTCTTTCCCCCCCTGTTCCTTCTCAGGGAAGCAAAAATCCTTACACCTCACAGAACAAGCTCACTAAAAAACCCGCCCTGATTTCCTCTGCCAAAAGGAGCTCTCAGGATCAGGTTCCCATCCCTTAACCCATCACCTGACACATTGAAAGAGAAGAAGAGAATCAGGAGCCAAACACAACATTAATCAGATTAGGACCTTTCTTGGGACACCTTTATTTTTACTTCGGTTTCCCCGTTTCAGTTACTTACCTCATCTCTCCTGAACACCAGGGGTGGTATCCCAGACAATGGCCTGTAACATCCTTCACAGCATAGATTTTCTAGCCTCCAGCCCAAATGTTTACTCCTAGTTCTGGCTAGTCCCCAGCTGAAGCAGTTAGTCCCTTGGCTGGACATCTCTTTGTACAGTTCATGCTTTCATCAGGGGCTGCAGCGAGCCTGCACCATCAAGGGAGACAGCAGGTTTTTTCGCTCTGTTTTCACATTATGAGCTCTGAAACAGCTCAGCTGGGACAGGTTAAGTCTGCGGGGCATGTGCATTGCTGCAGAAGTGTCAAGGAAGATTAAAAACAGGCACAGAAGTATGACTGCTAGACTAACCCCCAGAAAATGCTAGAGGGGAGCTTTTTGTCTCGGTGCAAGGTAGATGGAGGTTAAAAACTCTGAGCAAAAGACCACCTTCATCTGCTGCCTTTTCATTCCTACAGTGTGTCTTTGGGTTACAGGCTGGGTATTCGTGCTTGGTAGTAACAGACAGAAGCCAATTTTCGCCTGTAACAGGGAAGAAAGGAAGAGCATTCAGCCAACTGTTCAGGTTAGAAAACACCACGGCAGCGGTGGTGCCATCAGTTTATTAGCACAGGTATGTGATGGAAATACCACAGCGAGGCTTCTTGCACTGCTGTCCCTGGGCTGCCTGTCTGGCTGAGCAGAAGAGATGGATGAAAAGTGACATCAGCACTGTTTGGTTAAGAGAGGATGGGCGGGAGAAGGGAGCAGTGGGAGGCTGGACCAGCCTGCTGGCATTTGAGTGTATTACGGCAGAGGCAAAGCGGGGAGTGTTTCACATGGCACATCATGAGCAGCGAGGAGTCAAAGGCTGGGTTAGAGGATACGCAGAAGGAAAGTTTAGTCTCAGTCTCAGGAAAGATGTTCCGTCAGCTGTTGTATTGTTGACTGCTTTCCCAGGGGAAATCATGAGGACGGGATTTTTTAAAACCAAATGGGGAAAAGAACGAGAAAATTCACAATCAAAACCAGTCCTAAACCAGCTCCCGCGTGAACAACCGAGGTCCCTTCCCTTCTTTCCTGACCTCTGTTGTTCCTGCTCCCCAGCTAATTCCTCCCTTTAACCCGTTTATAAGAGCAGCCACAGTGTCTCAGTTGCCTGTGGATGTGACATGTTGTCTCCTGCTTGTCCCGCTTCCCCTCTGCTCTGTGCTCTCCATTCTCCTTCCTCCCCTTGCTCTCTCATCCTCTCCCACCCTGCTGCCTGCCACCAGAGTCTAAACTTCTGGGGACCTCCTGCTTCTGCTTTCATCTGTCCCCCAAGTTTCTGTGAATTTCTTACTGCGGAGGACCGCAGTGTTCCCAGTCATGGGTCACTGGCCAGGAGACAGAGTTCTTCATCCCTACAGCTCCGTGCACCTGGCTAGGAGCAGAGGAGGCTGTGATCCATATTTTGCTTATATGAAGAAGCTGAGAGGCAGCCAAGAGAAGAGGTTTACTTGAAGTGGGATACAGGAATGGGCTGACTCAGTTCTCTGGTATTCCATCCCAAATCCTTTCCACTGGCTCGTGGTTCCTGCACTCCTGCCTGACCTATTCATCAGGAAAGCCTGTAATGTGAGAGCACTCCCCGCATGTTAGGCAGTACAGAGGAAAAAACATGATAGAGAGGGAAATTAAACTTAGGAAACTTCCCACTTCCCTCTGGATCAAGCATTTAAACCATTGTTGCCATTTCTTTCAACAAGAGACATGGCACTAAACAATAAACAATAAACAAGGCACAAGTAGCATTATTTACCAATTAAGGAAGTCGGAAGTCTCCATAAAACATTCCCCAGATTTGAAGTAATCATGTTTTTCAATGGAATATTTTTTAAAAAAATAAAAAATTGGCACACAGCATCTTTCCTGAAGTCTAGGCAAGAGGCACATATTTATTTGCAGTAGCAGCACAGATCGTACTGACTGTAACTAGGTGAGAATGCTAAACAGACCCAGTTTCCTTGTTGGCCTCTGAAAACAGGGATAAATTCTTCTGCAGACAAAAGACAGATGGTGTGGGCAGTGCTGAGATCCTGGCTTCCCGGAATCAGGAGGCTGTGCAAATCCAGAGGTTCAGAGTGTGAAAGATTGCTAATTAATTATTATCTTTGTTGGGATGTTGTCATGCTCTGCCAGTGGTGCTGAGGTCTGGCAGAAAGCTCAGCCCTACGGCCAGGCAGGGTATTTGTGGGATGGTCTTAATTTATCCTCCCCGGATGACTCATGTGCTATTTCTTGTGCAGAGGAAGAGCAGTCGGGCTGTTGTTGTCACAGAGGTAGGGGATGCTAAAAACGACCAGAAAGCAGCATCTTTGACAGCTCTTGTCTTCTGGAGCATTTGGCTGCACTGTCAGAGCATGAATCAAGCAGCACGAAGGTGGTGAATAGGAGCAGGTGGTTAAAAGTGATGCTGAATCAGTGGAAGGATGACTGGTGGCCAGACTGGGGAAGAAGGCAAACTGAAGAAGAGCAGTGAAAGCAGAAGCACAGAGGGAGAGTGGGAATAGAGCTGGGAGGTCTGGTTGTCTTGCTGGGAAACAGAGATGAGAGATCTACTTTAGCTAACTGGGAAAATACGGCCTGGAACAGGGAACCAGAAACACAGACGAGATAAAACAGGACAGCACTGGGAGGAGCTTACATGCAATGGTTAGCAAGAAATACTTGTCCAAGGAGAACAGTCCCCTCAAACCTAGAAGGGAACCAGAGTTTGCTGCTCTCCTCCAGCTGACAAGTCTCAATGAAACCTGAGGGCAGCATGTCCTATCTGTCTGTGGTACAGGGACAGCTTTTTGACTACCTGAGGCTTAGTTCAGGCAACAGAAGTGTCCTGGGCATCGGGACACTGTTTTACTATGAGGGTGACTGAGCACTGGCACAGGGAGGTGTGTGTGGTCTTGGGTGGTGTGCCCAAGAGGGGTTGTAGAGTCTCCCTTCTTGGAAATACACAAAAGTCATCTGAACATGGTCCTGGGCAACTGGCCCTAAGTGGTTCTGCTTGAGCAAGGGTGACTGGACCAGAAGGTCTTGAGAGATGCCTTCCAACCTCAAGTAGTCTGTGATTCTGTGGTTCCTGAGACTCTCTCATCTTCACACACTCCCCTCATGCCTCTCTCTATAGGATGAACTTTTACACCAGCCAACCTCTCCTCCTTCTCATAGCTGGACTTGGCAGGCTGAGGTACTTGAGAGGCCCTGAGTATTGAGGAAGACTCTCAAGACGTCTGTAGTACAGACAGTTGAGCAAGTGCACGTGTACGATTCTAGTTGTTTCTTTGTGGGGCCAGCAGTGTTTCTGGAAAGGCTGGTTTTACTTCTGAGCTCACAGATAAAACAGCATCCAGTCCTGGTAAGGGGTATATCTGGAAACACATTAATCACGGCAGCCAGATGGCCAGTTTCAGTGACTCACAAGGGCTTCCCAAAAGGCTTCCTAGTGCGCATCGTAAGTGTGACATAAATATTCCTTTGATCCTCTCAGAAATGGTATTGTGATTTCTCCCTTGTTTGGTTTGAAAAGAGTATTTGTCCCATTTCTCAGCTAGTTCAGGCTTTTGCTTCTCCTGATTTTACAGCATATTAAAATGCTGAAAATTTACACGTGGCTCCCAAAATTTGCACGGATTACAGGATGGGGAGGAGGTGGAAGAAGGAAATACATCCTTTCACCACTTCTCCTTCTAATGCTGGAGGCTTCTTTCCAGTCAAAACATGGCATTGTCAGGTTTACTTATCTCAGGGATCTTAAACGTGTTGTGTGTGCTTCAACAGCCTGCAGGCAAGAGACCTCACTCTCTCTGCCGTGCTGGAGGGAGGCTGCTGATATTCTTGGAGCCTGATGACTGTTGCTCCACTTGAGAGCTTTTACAGCACCAAAACATTGGCTCATTTGCCACCTGCTCCCTCCCAGCCTGGAAAGGAGGGCTGTGGGTTACTGCTGTGCATCAGCTGTGTGCAATGTGACTGCTGTGGCATATCACTGTTGTTTTCTTAGTTCTTTCTGTCGGTGTCCTGAAAGCTTTTCATTAGTCATCCTGGAGGGGGGAGAAACCTCAACCCTCTCTCTTCACATTCTCATGGCGAATTTTCCAGCCTGACTTTTTTTTTTAAGACGCAAGCTTTGGATCCACACATGAATTTTTTTGCAGTCGTGAACAACCAGGTCAGGAAACCATGGTTTGTAAAAAAATGGGTCATTTGGGCTTCCAGCTTTGTGGCTCACTTCATTTTGCTGCCAGACTGCATAGCACTGCCTTGGCTCTGCCATGTGAGCCACGACTGCTCAGCACTTCTGGACATTTGGGCCATTTACTGGTAGGGTATTGAGAAACAGATTTAGATTTCTGATTCTAGCTCTCTGACTTGAGAGAAGGTATCTTTGGTTTTTGTGCAGGACGCCTAACACCGAACAGTCCCCGCTATTTTTAACAAAATCATAAGAATAGGGTAAAAACCTGGAGGTCCCTTTGAGGTTCTTTGGAAAATCCAGGTTCTATAAACTGAATTTTTATCTTTCTCAAAGGGATCCTTAAGTATTTTTTGCACTTAACTGTGGAAGATTAATCTCCAAGCTCTTCCGCATATAATCCCCTAAGGGAGTCTGGGATTGACAGGGCATTTTTAGCCAAAGAACACCACTTTTCCTCCCAGACCATTTTGCTGGACAAGGAGATGTGCAAGGATAGAGACACCCAGCACTGAGGCAGGTCCTAAACTCTGCCCAGATCCTTTTTCATCTCCACAGTGGGCTGATTCCAGGCCTTTTCAGGTGGCTGCTCATTAGAAATATTAAGTGTAGTGCATAATGGGAGGTGTGGCTGGGCAAATAGGGCCCCTGATATCCCTGGCTCAGTAGAGTATGGATATCCAGCTTACTCAGGCTCCCTTGGATAGTCCTGGCCAGGAAGCAGCTGGAGATCCTCAGCCATACAAGGTCCTGTTTGCACTTGCTGTGATACGAGTCTAACCTGGTTATTGATGCCATCAGTGCTGTGGCCATCCCACAAGGGCATCAGCTCACATTGGAGGCCTGGCACTTGGCTGCCACAGCCCTTGGAGGTGGCGTGGTTTCCCACAGAGACTTCCAGAGAGCTGCTGGGGAATCAACACCACGGTTTGGGGTGGGCACATGTCTGGGATCAAGCAAAGAAAGCAGAAGCACATCTTACACTTGACTCTCAGCTTGGGCATTACAACACAGAGGTTCCACTCTAGAACCAGAACCAAGGGGGGCTTTGTTCTTCTTGTTGCTGTGGTGATCCTGTCTTTTGACTGAAGGTACTCTGTGTCTCTTTGTTATGAGTCAGTCTTCAGCCCCCCTATCTGGGACCTCCCCTGGCTTGGTCTTTGCTTCACAAACACCGTATTCAAAGCCACTGAGGTCTCAAAAGAAACCACTAGAGGAGTGAGTTCATTTGCCATTGGGTTTTGGTTATCTCAGAACAGATCAGCACTGCTGCTGGTTAGGACCACCACTCATTTCCAGGTTTCCCCCCACATTGCCAGTTTCTCTCTTCTCTGCATCCCCTCCCTAATTTTCTCATACTTTATGTCCTCCCTGGCCACCCTTCAGTCACCAAGTCCTGTCCAGGTGGTGTCACCCCATTGTGGCAGCAGGACAGAAGCTGGGTAGGAGTGGATCAGGGGCCAGGAGGATGCTGAGACCTGGTGCTGCTTGTTCAGACAGTCCAAGGGGCAGCAGTGCGTTAGGGGAGCCAAGCTCTGCCTGTTTTCATGCCTGTGTTCCCCTCTCACTGGCCTGTCTGTGTCTGGGGTGTGGAAGCCACATAGCTGTGTTCCCACTGTGCTCCTGGGACATCTGGCTTGGCCTGGTATCAGACCATGGAATCCCTGCAGACCACTGCTGGGGTGTCTGTGCCCTTTTGTTTGTTCCTTTCCCTCTCCCTGGACATTTGCAGATCACATAAGCTTGGTACAACCATGGCTTTCCTTGTTTCAGGTTTTTATTTAGGGAAAGATTTCATAAAGTGGCCCAACTTGTGCCTTTGTCCCCTCTGTGGGGGACATGTACTCTTTGTAACAGGAGGATGGTGGCCCCACCATGGAGGTGTTTCCCTCCAGCAGCACCATTGCCCCACACCAGCCCCACCGTTCCCTCTCATGGCCCATATGATTCACCGGGGACTGGGTGGAAGGTGCTCATTGTCTCTGAAAACGGGGCGTGTTTTAAGCAGGGAGAGGGAAAGAAAACCACCAGTACTGACTTCCTCACCCTGCTGAGCCATAGCACCACCAAATAATCAGCAGGAAAGTCCCCATTAAACACTTGGGATCAGGCAGGGATTTGTGTAGTTGGTGCAGGAAGTAAAAGGAAGAAGAGCGTGTCTCAGCAGGAGACCTGGCTGGTGTGATGCAAGGACAGAACAAAAAGGAAACCCAGCCCTCCCTGGTTTTTCCTTAGAAATATGCCCATGAGTGAAAGCCAGTCATCCCCACGGCACAGCTTTTTTTCTGGGGGTGAATTCCTTTATCCTCCTGCGAGGTGGGTGCTTTGCAGTCATAGTGTGTTGGAGCACACTTGCATTTCCAAAGAAGCCTCTCATGTGAGACTCTTCACTGAACACAGGAAAAAAGGATCCCCTTTCTTCTCACCACCTAACACCAGATAGGGCAGGGGTGGAGGGAGAGGTAATTCAATACCCCAATTCAACAAGGGTTTTTTTTTTTAGTTATAAGGTATCTAAAGGCTATTTCTAAAATTAATATTTCCACATCCCTGCACGTGTGCCTTTGCCCAGTCCTGGCTCCCCTGTGGCCTGCTGGGCAGCTGTGCCTGTGTCCCTCTCTGTGCCCTGCATGCACTGAGGGCATCTCCCCAAGTTCTGGGTCAGATCCACTTGTGGGTAACTGCTCTAGGACAGGCTGGAGCCTCAGACGCTTTGGGAAAGAAGGAAGATCATATCAAAGCCTGGAAAGAAAGCTAATTTTCCATTAAGAGCCATCTTCAGTCTGGAATTGCATTTAGTGTCTTTTTAAATGACACTACTGTGTAATACTCTAGCACAGAGCTGCTTAGAAATAGCTTTAAAGAAAAAAAAGGAGAATGAGTTACAGAGCCCAAGGTACAGATGTTCAGCCAGCAAAAGTCATTTTTCTGACATGGGGGTCCATTGAATTGAACACTTTTACAGCTGCTGATCTTCTGAACATCTAAATTGATTTGCACAGAATTAAACAAAAACAATAAATTAGAATACTTAAACAGATAGCCGGCTATCCTTTAATTACTGTTAGAAATCTGTGGTGAACTAGAACAAGATTCCATCACCTGAAATTGGTATCACAACAGTGGACGCCAGTGAGGAGCTCATGGAGGAAGACACTGTGGACTGTATTCCCTCAATTCTAAAGAAAAGGGACCAGATTTGACAACTGCAGTGCTGGAGGCGGCGATTTGTAGGTGCCAAGTGAACATGCTCTCCATCCTGGCACAAAAAGCAATGGCTTTGGCATGTCTGCTGCTGCAGCAGCAAGGACAAGGCTGGGTTTGGTACGTGTTATGGAAAAAGCTTTTGCTAAATGCAGGAAAAGCAGGGAGGAGGAATCTGTTAGCTCCTGGAGGATGAGTTTGCACGACAGAGGTGGGGTTAGGGTGGGCAGCTGCAATGGAGAGCGGAGGAAGAGGTGAGTAAAGACAAGATGGGTTTGGAGGAAGGAAAATGTGTTTGGTCTTGCCTGTATTAACCCTGATTTGTCAAGAAGAAGCATTTGAAGGACAGGCAGAGACAGGGGGCTGGAGCTAAGAGATGGAGGTGGGATGGGGAGGCCTGTGCATCTGTGGCCCATCAGCTCCAGGGGTGCAGCTAAAACAGGGAGAGGGTGATCCGGAGGAACAGTGAGACTCCAGGGCAGGGCCGTGCTCCTCCAGCTCCCCTTTCTGCCCTTGTGTCCATGTCCTCCAGCCCAGGCAATCACTCCTGGTGCTCCCTCTGCAGCCTTTGGCTTGGTTTCCACCACCTCTGCCTCTGCCCATCCCACCATCCGGGATGGAGATGTTTTCCCAGCAGGTTTGATGCTTTTCAGGGCACTCTGCTTCCACATGGGGGTTCAGATCCTGGAACTGACTGATTACTGGGGTATGTCAGGAGCACAGATCCCTTTGAGGGTGCTGGGTCTCCACTTCTGGGTGTGCTGTGGGTACAGGGGAACAGTCTAGAGCAGCCTGAGTGATTTGTTCAGAACCTCTCCCAGTCTGAAATTGAATTAGTGGGAGATCTGTGCTTTGTTTTGGTTCATAAGTAGAAGCAGCTGGGTTGAAGGGCTGGGGAGGGGCAATACAAAGAAGCTACTAAATCAGCCTTACTTTTGGGCAACTGCT
Source organism: Struthidea cinerea (assembly GCA_013397865.1). Classification (NCBI taxonomy): domain Eukaryota; kingdom Metazoa; phylum Chordata; class Aves; order Passeriformes; family Corcoracidae; genus Struthidea; species Struthidea cinerea. Next base: position 35,995 of record VZTI01005247.1, on the reverse strand, counting down.
TGGAGATCTCCCCATAGGGCTGGGTTCCTGCTTCCCATACTCATCTACTGCCATGTCTTCCCGGGGTTTTTCTTTTCCAGTTTGAGAATGTGGGTCACTGATAGAGCAGAAGTTACAGCACGCTGGAATATGTAGGTCAGGAAAACTGTACCAAGAAAAGAAAAAAAAAGAAAAAAAATTACAACTGCTTCCAGCAGGAAAAGGCCACACTGGGATTTGGGCTTTTGAATGGGATATCCTCTCCTGATCCAAGTGCCCCGGCTGAAACGCCCAGCAGTTTGTGGCCAAGAATAACAGGAAGATCAGAGAAGGGGGAGGGGGGAAAAGGGGAAGGCAGGGGGTCTGACCAGCTCATATGACCCTCCATTAGAGACTTATAAAAAGGGCTGGTACGAGCTCATTTTTCATGAGTTTTAATCCCTCCTGCTTATGATGCTGAGCCAAGGGTTTTTCTGGAGAATCTGAGTCACAAGGCTTGCAGCTGGAAAGAGAGGATTGATAGCAGTGGCTCAGCAGGCACAACCACGTCTGGAGAGCTTGGAGGGGAGCAGCAAAGCCACCGGTTTTCAACACCACCACAGATGTCTTTGAAGGAATGGGGGAAAAGTGGGAGGAACACACCAAAAATATTAGGAAGGGGAAGACAGCAGTAGTCCTTATGTCACTGTTTCTGCTGCTCTCAGGAGCTCCTGGAGCAGAGGATTTTTACAAAGAGGGTTGTGCATGTGTGTGTGCATGCAGGAGAAGCTGGAGTTGTGATTTCACAGTAGGCTTCGCCAGAGGCATGTTTGCAAGCAAGGAGATGTCTTATGAAGTTTGGGGTCCCAGCTTGTATTTGTCTGTCTTTGGTTTTATTTAGAAATTGATGTCAAAGTTTTTGGGTTGTTGTTTGGGGTTTTTTTTCATAGAGGGAGGGTTTTTTGCTGGAGCTTGACTGACTGGAGTCCTGTCCCCTGTGCTGCCAAGTCTGATATCTGAGCAGGAGAACGGAGGAGCAAGGAGAGATGCTTTTGCCCTGGCTCAGCCTCAGCACATTCCCTCACGGTATGGGCTGGGCTTCCTTTAGGCAGGAGAGCATTAAAGCTGTTTAGAATAAAACACAAGGCGCTTTCCCAGTTCCAGCTGGGGTTTTGTGTCTTTCAGTCAGTATTTCATTAGCGTGTTCCACAGCAGATGCTGATGAGGGACACGAGGTGCCTTGTGTCCTGTGACAGCTCTCTGCCTGCTCTTTCTGTCTGACAGGCCCAAACCTTGTTTTCTACTGTCCTTTTCCCAGGATAGGTGGCAAGCAAAGGCCGCTGTAATAGTTAAGTCTCGTTAACTCTAACAGGAGTCGCCTGCATGAATGACTTTACTATGGGAGTGGGAAGAATACCTCCTTGGGTGTTAACCAGAACGTGTCTCTCCTCAATCCTCACTGCAGACTGATGTGCACAGCTGGTGCTTTTCTAATTCATTTTTAATTACGAAATCTGATGAGGGGTATCTCACAGTGTGCTGGCAAAGGGCATTTACACGCTGGCAGAGCCCTTTCTAGAGCCCTCTCTGCAGTGAGCATTGCTTACAGTGCATGAGTCCCTGATGGGCGGGGCACTTAGCTTCCCTGGCCATGGTGGCATTACTGTCACCTGAGCAAAGGAATATACCCCGACAGAAACACTGTCTGCAGCTCTGTTCAGACATTCTCTGGCTGAATCACTCTTTTCTGCCCCTTGAAGGGATTTCAGTTCACATGGAAGAAGGGATTTCCTTGTCTGTGCCATCAGAGCTGGTTAAACAAAGCAAACCCCCCGCTGCAGCCTGCCTTCATTTCACTGCAGGACCTGGGAATGCCTGTGGGTGTTTCCTGCACCCTGCTATCCAGGCAAAGGATGCTGGGCTGGGAGGGGCTGCTGCCTCCTCTGGCAGGTCAGGGGGCTCTGGACCCCTGGAGGAGCAGGACTGGGACACACCAAGGGTCTGTGCTGCAGTGCAGGCACAGCAGTCCCTTGGCTCTTCCCACAAGCCTGAATCCTGCTCCTCAGCTCTTTCCCATGCCACGCCATCACAGCTGACCTCCCCCAAGCACCCCCAGTCCTACAAGTCAGCTGTGATGCTCTTCTCATGTCAGACCTTCATAGCCATCCACACCACACCATCACCATCACCTTCACCTGAGCTTCCCCTGTAACACTCCCAGCTCTGCCCTGTGGGCTGGCATGTTCGCTCTCCTTCCTACTCTATTTTGCCAGTCCTGGAGCTTTTAAACAGCTCAGTTATATCCCACTGAGCATCCTGAACCAGCAGGCTGGCTCCTTTGCCCCTGGTTCAAAGGCAGCTGTGGCTGTGGAGCTCACTGACAGATGGTTTGGACTATCAAATATCAAGCCTCAAGAGCTCAAACAGAGCCTTTTCTCCTAGTTATATCCTTACCTAATTAAATCCCTTTAAAATGTGGACCCAAATCCCTTCTGAAAATAGGACATGGGCTCCTAAATCACGAAGAGATTGTTTGGAAATGTTAACTTGTGTTAGGAGTCTGTGGCTAAATGAATCTGTCCTTAGATATGGAGAGAGGATTTGCCTCTCAAGTGTGTTTTGCAAGTCAGGGAGGGAAAGTGACCTGAAGGTAGTAGACTGACAGTGGTGTAAAGCTGAGGTAAAATGGAGTGAACATCCAAGCCTGCATCAATTTCCTGTGAGTGCCTGGCTTTGCACTAAAAAGCGTAACAAGCAGAAATAGCATGGAGAACAAAAAATGCAGATTCTTAAACTCTGAAGAAACTAAAGGCAATATCAGAGGAAAAAAAACCCCAAATTGTATCATCTGAACATCTTAAAAATGCATTAAAATCGAAGCCATGGTCACCAGGTAGTCTGGTGGTGTGCATTTGTGTATTCATCTGCAAATACCCATCTTCCAATGCTGAATGTGAGATAAAATCGTAGAATGATGGTGTTGCATCCGGGCTGGACTGTCATGATACTCCAAGCACTCCACTGGCAGATCATTCTGAAAGGCCTGATTTTGAACTCTTAATTTTACCCCAGTGTCTTTTTGTTCTTTCAGTGGAACCAATCGTGCACTTATAAATTAACCACAAACAGTGTAAGTGTTGGCAAGCTTGGAGCCGAATCATTTCCCGTAAGGAATGGAATTGGTGCATGGCAAGGCATTCAAACCAGAGTTAATAACAAGCAAAAGCTGTTTTACATCTGCTTTGCACAAAGGTGGAAGAGTCTTACAATGCAAAGCTGTGGACAATCAAGTTGACTTGGTTTTCCTGTGTTTCATTAAATCAGACTTCTCAGTTACCTTCAAGAGCAGCAAGGAAACACTGTAAGATCCGATGGCAGAGGATGTCTGATGCCTCCAGCTGTGCGACACAAGCTGTGATGTGTCACTAGTGGGTAGCTGTGAATTTTACCTTCTTGGATGACTCTTCCCAGCATTATCTGTAAGTGCCATTGTCACCTGCAGCTCTCACACACAGTTTTACTGTGTGGAAATGACACCCTCACTGCACAGGCCATGTCTCTGGGGAATCTGTGCCAGCCTGTGAATGTCATGTCTGGGATCCTGTGTGCTGGACCCAACCTCATATCCTTCCAGTGTAGTAAATACTGATTTACACTGCTGTAAAAGTGGGTAAAATTTGTTCACTCATCCATCTAAGGGCTGAAAATTTTAAGAAAACATGGTAACTGCGGTCAGCATGGAAACACCATGATACAAACTTTCCTATAGCATTTATAAAGCAAGTTCCCAGTTTATCAGTGAGAATGGCTCAACCTCTCTGGGTTTAAAACTAGATTCATTTAGCGGAGTTTAGCTCAGAGGTCTACTGTTTTACACCAAGTGCTGAGGTAGCTATAAAAGTGGTAGCTTTTTTCCAAATACCAAAGAAATTCAGGTTTGGTCAGAGTTCTGAACAAAGCTTTGGGTTGCTTCGACACAAACCAGGTTCATGGAAGTGGTCTAAGCAGCAAGTGCTTCCTGGTCCCTCTCCTTCAGGCTGGAAAACATTTGGAGCTGCTCATGGATAGGTAATCAGGCTCACCTTGGGGCTGGCAGCTTTGGCATCTCTTTAACAAGCAATAGTCCAGCAAGTCCAGTGGCTTTAAAAAGTGTCCAGATATGTAGATGGCACCATTGCTGTACATCCAGCTAGACAATTCGGATGACTAAACAAAGTCAGAAAGGAGGTTTGAAGTTACTCCTGCCATCCACAGGTAAGGGGTAAGTCTGCTCCTGCAGGCACCTTGGGAGGCTCCTCGGGAGGTGTTTATTAGGGGCCAGAAGATGTCGAGGGAGGAGAAACTTCCCCTGTGGTTTGTGACCATCACCAAGAGGTCAGGGGCAACCAAAACAACAGCCAGAGAGTGATGCTACAGCCGTGAGCCAGGCCATGGGAGAGTCAAGAGGGAGCCCACTTCCCTCTGGGGTTTTTTTTTGTCTCTTACTACAGATGAAAGCTCAAAATAATACTTCTTCCTCAAAGCAGCAGCCCACAGGTTCCTCCCCTGCCCAGCTGGGCATACCCTTCCTCTTAAAGCTCCACTGCAAATGTCTGTCAGAGAGACCTGAAATCCCAACTCTTTCATAATTGATTTGCCCAGGAATTGTTCCATGGTGGGAATATCCTGATCTTTTTTTACAATTTTTTTTGACTGCCCATGCCCTTCTCTTCCTGGCTTTCTCACCCCAGGTTGCCTCTGTCCTGCAAAAGTAAAAAATTACACCCTCAACAAGGGTAACAAGGATGTAAGAAAAAGCACTAATTTTAGGCTTCTCGTCCTGCAATGAGCTCAAGATTTACCCTGTAGAGTAAGTCTCTGCAAACACTCCTGTTTTTGACAACATCAAGACAAAATAATTCAAATTCCCTTGTCATCAGCTATCAAACAAGGTCTTTCTTTCTCTTTCTTTCCTTCTTTTTTCCCAACTCTGAAAGGAGTGAACTCACCAAGAAGATACAGACCCTCCTGCCTGCAGTGGAACAGGGCTGCAAGGTGGGTGAGAATGGCCTGAGGCAATCTGCACGAGTTCGGCTTGCATTTCTATCCAGGGAGGTGGTGTAAAGTCTCCTTTCATGTTACCGTGATGAGATTAGAGGGGACGCAAGGTGTTAATTAACAGCCACTTGAAATAATTTTGATGTTTTTACTTTACAAGGCAATGATATTGAAGCTCCTGTGCCCAATACTTCTCATTAGTATGAAAATCAGATCAGAATGGACATCTATATTTCTCTGCTGGCAGATGGAGTAACAGGTTGGGAGTGTAGCTGACAGGATGATGCCTAAATGCCATGCAAACCGAATTTTGCTTGAAAGTGAGTTCAGGCTGTTACACGCATGAGATTTTTCAGAACTGTCCTGAAACAGATTAACCCAGTTTCACTGAGAGTGGGATGGCAAAGGAGCTCGGAGGAAGGTCTGGTCCGTCCATGTTATGTGTAAATGCAGTAACTGGCGGCTTGTTTGGGAGTTGAAGGCAATTCTTGGTACCCATGAAGGGGGTGGTTACGTAGTAGCTCTTATTTTCAAAACAATTACCCATCCTCTCTGCACACACAATTTGTAATGTGTATTGTATTGTTTACAACTCATCACCCAAAAGGGAGCAACTCCTTGAGGGATGGAAGCAGAGGGGGAAGGGAAGGGAAGAGAACACTAAATAACTAGGTATCTTCTCATTCCCAGTGTCTGCAAAGCTAATCCTGAGCTACTTGGGGTGCTTGGGGTAGGGATCCTATGACGTAAGGGGGATTTTTGCTGCAGCAAAGAAAACAGGGTTCAGATCTTTCCTTTAGTGTAAACAAATATGTGGGGGAACTTCCAGAATCAGCAGAAGCAGCGGGCATTGTGGAGCTGAGCAATTTTGTCTGTTAGGAAGATAATATCTAAATGGTCTAATTATAGCTCCAGTTCAGCATACTAGGGGAATCCCCACCATTACTCTTTAGTAGCTGCTGCTGTATAGTTTCAGGATCTGAGCCATGACCTGCTTGATAATTTATGTTTACTACAAGCCTGTCAAACTACGACTTTTTCTGTTGTTGAAAAAAATCCTCCTTTGCTGACCCATCCCTCCTCTGTCCTGTATTGAGAACAGCCTGCATCAGGAGCTGACTGAAACTCAGTTTCCACGAGCACACCTGTGGCCTCGGGAATCGCAGAAGGATCACACAAATACTGATGATGCTGTGCCTCCACTTGACACACAGAAAGCCTTGAGAGCTCCCCAGGGCACTCAGACCTTCAGGCCATGTGTATGGCAACCCATTCCATGCCTCCACTGAGCTTTCCTTGTCTTCCTCAACTCCTCTCCCGAGGGTGGATCACTTCAATGGTGATGCCTGAGAGCTTCCAAAGTGGAGCGAGCCACCTTACAATTATTGAACTCAGTTGATGGAGGACTCCCTGCCCTTGTTTCACTGCCAATATTCTTCTCTCTCTCTCTCCCCCACAGCGAGGTGTGAAAGCAGGACAAGCCGTGGAACCAAAGTGCTCAGGGCTGGGTTTGGGGGTGTTGTGGGGCTGCTGAAGCACCAGCTGGACCAAGAGATGATTCCAGAGTCTCGCTTAGGCACCAAGGTGCAGCTTCCACCTTGAAAGGAAGTCTCCCATGGACAGATCCTGACCTCATGGAGAGCAGGGGCTTAACTGACGGAGGGACTGACCACCCCTTTCCGAGCCCCCCTCAGGCCCGTTGATGTTTCCTCCAGAAATCCTTTGCCTGGCACTTGCCTTATATCTCCTATTTCATGATCCTGTCAGTCCACTGGGGATCCCAGAGGAATAGCAATCCCAATAATAATAATNACTGTAATTGGATGAACCCAGAATAGCAAGTGCCCCACTCACATAGCAATAATAATAATAATAATAATAATAATAATAATAATAATAACAGCAACAACAACAATAATAATAATAAATGCAAGTCCCGAAGAACCTTTTGGCAAGGCACAAGTTCTCAGACCAGTCATCTCTGTTCAGGCCTTACCCTCGTGAGTGCCGCAGCCACACACAGTGCTGTACATTGCCCCTGTTATCACCTATTTGCAGAACAGGAGCCTAAACCCTGAATGAGGCAAAGGGAGAAAACGGGGCTGGCATACAGTTCTGTATGAACTGGTTGATATGGAGTCAGTATCCATACTGGGAATTTCCACTGGCAGAGTCGCTGAGGTCCTGTTGCTTGTAGGGTTACATGGCAGGGGCCTCTCTGCTTGTCTGCCTTCCAAAGTTGCCCTAATGCAGTGGACAGGAGAGGCACAAATCTCTTGTGTAGGCAAGAGGAAGGAAGGCATAGTTACCAGAGCATTAAATCTGGAGAGTCACTGGGTGATCTTGGACAAGTCACTTGGACATCTGAGTTTCTGTTCCCCGTGAGTTAATGGGTAAACAGGACTGCCCCACCTTCCAGGAGTGTTTTCAGGATAAATATAGCAGAGATGCGTGGGTGGCACAGCATATTTTTCCTGACAACATCATTAGAAAGGCCTAAAATCCACACAAACCCTGAGTGCAGCACAGTTTAACAGCTTTCTTGTAAGAATTCCAAACGACCTACCAGACATCACTTACTTAAACCCCTTCCATAAGTCTCTTTGGTGTTTAGATGTTGGGATTTTTTTGTTGCCATTGTTGTTGTTATTGTTGGTTGTTGGGGTATTTTTTGCTTCTGCCTTTGAGGAGAGGGGAAGCAGCCCAGTCAGAGGCTGAGGGTGCACTTGCACTGTCTGTGCCACTGATGCAAATATGGAAGAGCACCGCTCCTGAGCCAGAGCCCTGAGAGGCACCACTTGTCACCAGCCTCCACCGGGACACAGAGCCCCTGACCACAGCTCTCTGGCTGTGTCCATCCAGCCAATTCCGTATCCACTGAATGGTCCACCCTTCAAATCCATGTCTCTCCAGTTTGGGGATCAGGATGTCATGTGGGACCATGTCAGAGCCTTAGTAAGCCCTAGGCCCAAGGAGAAGTCTACTGAGGTGACAGCAGCTGCTCCTCCCTTGTTGAGCAGTGCAGTCCTCCCTCGCAGAGGGCCACCAGACTGCTCAGGCACAGTTTGCCCTTGCTGTGGATCTACTCATGACCTTCCCAGGCACAGAGGCTCGGCTCTGTAGTTCCCCAGGTCTTCCTTTCTGCCGTTTCTGAAAATAGGAGCGATGTTTCCCTTCTTCCATTCATAGAATCAACAGAATATGTCAAGTTGGAAGGGACCCGCAGGGATCATCGAGTCCAACTCCTGGCCCCACACAGGACACAGCAACAATCCCACCCTGTGCCTGAGAGCATTGTCCAAACACTTCTTGAACTCAGACAGGCTCACTGCTGTAACCATTCCCTGGGGAGCCTGTTCAGTGCCCCACCACCCTATGGGGGAAGAACTCCATTCACCAGGGACTCTGTCTGACTGCCATGCCTTTTCAAATGTGATGGAGAGTGACTTGGATCCAACATCAGCCAGCTCCCTGGGGACCCTGGGATGCATGTCATCAGGCCCCATAGACTTGTGCCTGTCCAGTTTCATCAGATGGTCCTGAAGCTGCTCTTCGCTTACAGAGGGAGATTATCTGGTCCCAGCAGATGATATCAGAGCAGGGTCAGCACAAGCAGGTTGCACAAGGCCTCATCCTGTTGGGTTTGAATATCTCAAAAGGATAAAGCCTTCTGACTTTTGGGGGGGGGAAGTATAAACTTTAACTCTCAAGCAAAACTAAACCAGATCACCTGAGCTACTTATGCAGATAAGCCCTATCTTTTAAATTTACATTCAGCACAAGATCATAGTGGGCAAAATAGTTTTGATATCTGACAGGAGACTACTGAGTGAGTGTAGTCCGTTAACTGACTAGGTAGGGTGACAATCCAGGGACAGGAAAAATAAATTTTAACTTCATCCTAGACTCAGAGAGGATGGCAGGTGGGAGGGATATTGAGGTGAGCAGCATTGCTTTCTCCCTGGATACCCACCTGGGCAAAGCAGAGCTGACCCTGCTGCTTCTCCTCACTGGCAGCTCTCTCCAGGGTTGTAGTTACACAACATGTCACGAGGAGAAGAAAAACAAAGTCTTTTTATATCTCCTCACCCATCTGTACTTCCTCTTTCTGAACCAGTACTGCAAACAAAATTATCAGAAGCATCATGATGGCAGTATTTTTAGTAAACAGCCAGAGACTCACGTGAACTTGTTCCTCCTTGTCCTTGTCCCTTGTGCAGACAACAGACTGGAGAGTTCTCTGGGCAGAATCTTTTGAGGTTCTCCTATTTCTGCCTTCCAGGCAAAACAGCTGGACTGTAACAGCAGGCCCAGAGCTGACTGGAGAGGCAAGTGCTTTGGAGGTCTAAAGAATAATTCCCGCCTTGAATGGTAATACCAGGTTAGGATTCCCAGAGTTCCAGGGATTGACTTGCTGTTGGATCATGAATGGCTCTGTACACAATAGCTGGCAAAGGAAGATGATGGAAATCCACAGGGGAATACAGGAAAAGAAAATAGAAAGTGTGTTTATTAATTAGGAATGTTCCCAAGGGTTTCCAAATTGTGCTAAAATAAGCACACACATTCCTAAGGACAGTGCAAATGTGGGTGGCAAGATCCTCCTGCTACTGTTTGGGGAGAAATGGGGAGGGAGGTGGAAAATAAATTGGAAAAGGTATTTTCATTTGGTTCCCTGGCTTGGCTGAAGCAAGGAAACCACTATCAACTTTTAACCTGCTGTGCTGGTTTGGACAAATTTGGAGGAAAATATCCTCTGATAGAAGGCAGGTTACAACCACCCCTCCCCCACCAGGTTTGAGAAAAAGGAAATTTTCCTCAAAGGAAAGTGAAAGAGATAAAAACTATTTATTTAACAAACACACAGGAAAGGAATAATAATGCTAAATAAGGAAATCTCTCGCTATAGAGAGAAACCTGGGAAGGTTTCAGAGTCCTTCTGTAGGTGTGGTCTCTCTCCTCCTCGGAGCTGGGTCGGCGAGGGCCCATCCCCGGGCCTCCGGGAAAGATTCTCCCGATGTGTTCAGATGTTGTTGAAACAGTCCAGAAGAGAAAAAAAGGGAAAAACCAAAGTCCCAGGAAAACAAAGTTCAACTCTCCGTCTCTCTCTCATTCTGGAGAAAAAAGAAGAGCCGAAAAGCTGGCTGAAAAGCACCAAGGGTGTTTCCCCCCCTTGCTCTCGCTGCCGCAGAAGCAGAGGAGTGTGTGTCGGTGTCCTTGAAACAACTGCTGTGAAAAGTTCATTCAGTCTTTTCCTCTCTTCCCTCTCAGGCTCAGTTTAAAGGCACAGAAAAGGCACAAAATTAATTTTTTGGCATAGAGCCAAGGATAGGGGATACAACATCACAAAGTCACCCCAAGACACCTGCAGTGTTCCAAGAGCATTTCTGCCAAGAGCTGTGTCCTAAGACTGTTTTGAACTTTGCCACTGGTCTGACCTTCAGCCCCACAGAAGGGAAGAGTTGGCTGGGCCAATTCCTGCCTGGTGCTCGAGGAATACAGACTGCACTGCTCCCTGTAACCTCTCTCCTCTGTTTCATAAAATCCCTTTTTTTCACATTTTGAGCTGTCATGTCCACAGCACCTCTGGTTTTATAATGGTACCTTGTTGCTGTGACGTACCGAGAACGGCGAATAGCGACACAATCCAAGGTCAGGAAGGAAGTGGCCATTTAATTAATTATAATTTGGTTTATATAACTTGGTTCCCAAAGATGACAGGAGGTTATTGGTTCTTGGACCAGCCACCCCCTGTCCCATTGGCTAAAGCTCACAACACCTACTTCAAAATATCATTTACCTGTGTACCATAACAACTCTGAAAAACAGATCCCAGGTGCACAGATAAAACCCAGTTTACAAAAAACCCATAGCAGTGTTTATCACAGCTTTCATGAGAACCACAGAGCTCTCACAGAATGCTGCAGAAAGCTGAAAAATTTCTCTACCAAAGCTTTTCAGCATCTGCAGTACCTGTGCACCCAGACATAAAGGTCCTGATGTGGAGGGTGGTTGCTCGCTCCCAGCCCACCTTTATGTGGGAAATTTTATCTTGGTGGTCTTCATCTTCTTCCCAGTCTTTTCCTCCCTGTTCTCCACAGTTTGGATTGACACCTACTACCTGGGACAACTTCTGCAGGGCTCTGCTCCCTCTCTCATGACAAAACACTTGCTTTATATAAAGAAATTTAGGCCTTGGGCTGGAGGAATTTACCCAGAGAAGCTGAAGGAGAACCTCGGCTTGCATCTCCTTCTAATCTACTGTACTCCATCCATCTCCCTGTGAAGTGAAAATTCCTTGATTTTAACGTGTCAGGTTACCGCTTAAAAAGCCCCCTTATTTCCTCTCCCTTTTGCTCATAGTTTTTAAGGTTCATCTTCCTGTGTTTCACCAGAGAAATTCCATGTGTCTGCATGGAATCTGTTGGTTTTATTTTGCAGAGGTAGTAGGTGTTCATAAATAATCAATGTAGACTGGGCTAAGCTTATTTTTTGTTGTTTGCTCTAATTTTTGTGTTTCGTGTTCCCTTGTTGAATTGTTTTGAATGAAGCAAAACAAATGAAAAAGTAATTACTGAGCATTTCCCCACATTTCCCAAGCTTCCTTTTTGAGTCATTGTTTGTGTGCCCTCCCTGGGAACTTAGTTCTGAACTCTTCTGCTTCCTTGCTGACACGGTCTGAAATATTTTGAAATCTGCAGGATAATTTAACCAACACACGTTTCTACCCTGGCCTTGCATTTGGTATCATAGTAACTTTTAAAATGTGCTACTGCTCTTTGCCACTGCTTTTTTTTTTCTTTTAATCCTGCAGTTTATCAATAAGCTGATTTTCCAAGCTTACATTTACCCATCGAATCACTTCAATGACTTCATGAGTATGGGGAGAGGGATTGATGGGGGTGATTTAATTTAATACAGATTTGTGTCCTGTTTGGCTTTTATCAGATTCACTTTGAAACGATACAGATGAAATATCTTACAACATATGGGTTTTCTTTCATTAGCCATGTTTTACATTCACAGAAAAATGGATCTTGTACCAAGTAGTTCCTATTTATGTGCACTGTAAAATTAACTGAGTAGTCACTCTACACATAAATAAAGCATGTGCCTACGACACAAATTAAAAACACCCCCAAATCCTTCATGTCCTATCTTAGCATCTCTTTTTGGCGTGCCTAGCCATGAAAAGCCTTTTTAAACTTATTGGATTTGCCATGTATCTAGTAGCTCTGGTTTCTCCATACAAGCCTGGATATCTAAATGTGGCCAGAGATATCCCCCAGCCCCCATGCTCCAGAGCAGGGGAAGGAAAAACAGCTCCATCTTTCCAATTGGAAGCACTGGTCCTGGGCTGTGCTTAAGGATACAGCAGTAGTTGAGTGGTGCTGAGCAGGGGTTGTAGGACCCTACCAGGAGCTGGTCAGTCCGATTTTCATGGATTTTCCATTTGACCCAAAGAGACAACAAGAGAAAAAAATCGCAAGAAAAATCACTAGTGTGTAATAAGAGCCATTTAAGTAAATTGGAGACTCGAGTAGGCAGAGTAACAGGATAAAGGTGGAAATGTGAGGTTTGTAACCATGGCCATTTGTTTCTGAGAGCATCTGTTGGAGAGAAAAGTCCAGGAGCAGCCAGTTGCCTTTACAGGCTTTGGTCAGAGTGGCTTTGGTCAGAAGTGGTTCATCCTGGCTGGGCTGTGAGGAACAGGGACGTGTGTAAAGGGTCAGGTAAGGGGCGGTGTGAGCCCGAGGTTCTGTCTGTACTTGGTAGTCATCCCCACTGTTACCCCCGGGATGGGCATGTTGCCTCCTTGCCTCTGGCTTGGTACCTGGATGAAAGCCAGCCCTTGAAGCTGCAGCTGTCTCTGTGCTCTGTGGCAAGAGGGAGAGGGAGCTGTGCAGGGGCACTGGGCTCTGAACAACAGCGTATGACTGAGCCGAAGAGCAGCTCAGTGGGAACAGGCAGCATGGATACATTATTGGTGTCACTGTGGATAAACACAGAGTGATGCATATGGGAAAAAGCCTCCCATGGAAACAATGGGCCAAGTGCTCACCACTGTCACGGAGGAACAGTCGTGGGCTGTAATGCACAAACAGGGATCAGCAGGGGTCAAAGACCTTGACTCATTTTAGAAATGAAATCTTGTCAGAAATCAGAAATCTTCACCCTGCCCCTGTGCAAATCTGTGGTATGCCCACACCCATGAGCAGTTCTGCTCGTCTCAGCTTGGAAAAGACATGTGGAAATGGGAAACGTTCGGAGAGGGATGAGAAATGCGATCCAAAGTATGGGATGGCTTGCCAATATGCAAGCACTAGTTGGGCTTTTTCTTGGAACCTTCCCTAATCCTTCAGCCTGGAGAGGATTGATTGAGGACATCTATGATAGATGCCAATAAAATCATGAATGTCTTGGCCACCTTCTCTTGCAGGACAAAGCAAAGAGCTGTCAAGGCAACAGTTCAGAATAAACAAAGGTAAGCAGTTTTTCTCCTGAGGTGTATGATCCCAGTTCCCAAAGGTACATGTTTCCAGTGGAATTCCCTCTGAAAATCACCCTCATTTATCTGAGGTGCTGTTGTTTTTTCTAAAAAAACCAACAAAACCGACAAAAAAGCAACAACCTAGAGTAAAATATGGCATGGAAGGGGATCTCTCAGGTCCAAGTGGCTCAGCTTCCCTCAGAAAAGTTTTCTGCTGTTAGACTTATAGTCAACAAACACATTTGGTCAATTTGCATGAGTTCAGACGCAAATGAGTTCAGACTCATCCTTTCCAAATGAGGGCTTTTCATCTGCATATCCTGGCAAATGCTATTGGAAAGCAGGAGAATCTAGTGGTCTTATAACAACAGCCTGGTTCCCTCAGTGAATCTTTCTGATGCTCCTTACTTAGATACCCCCAACTACTAAAAGGGGAGATGGAAAAGGTCCAGTAGTTAAGCCTTCCTGAGGTGGGATGTCCAAAAAACGGCTGCAGCAGTTCCACGATGACACCAATGACTGCCCAAGTTCCTGCCCACTGTCACCAAGTCTCATTTACTTTTTTAAGCTTTCTGAAGGCAGTGTTTAGCCCACGCATCCCTCAAACACAGTAAGTCTACTTTGCTACAGTGGAAAGCTGGGCATATGCACAATTGTTTTTCTTGATACAGTATTAAAGGCTTTTATCCTGGGCACAAGTGTGGATCCATCATACAGTGTTGTCACGAATCAGGAGAAGAAATTGTCTTTTCTTCCTTCACAGGAAATCTAACCAACGTGAAAGTGCTGAATACTTACAAGCGGGGAAAGCCTGTGAGCTTGGTCCAACACCCTTAACCCCTGGCAAAGCTTTCATTTCGTAATGTGACTTGGAAGATAAATTACCCTAATAGGAGGTATGAAGGTAAATTAAAACAGGGGTGTTAATTTGGGGTGGGTGTGACTCTTTTGAAATGGATGAAAGTGCCCTTCCTTTCACTGAGTCTGGATTTGCTGCCTTTCCCCTCCCCATACCTGTGGAAGAGCAGGTGTCCCACTCAGCTCAGGTGGGAGCCTGGGTGTGTGTCCTCAGCTCTCAGTCCTGCCCTTACCCTGTCTTTTTACCAAGTCAAAAACAAGCCCAGAGGAATTTTAACCTGCTGTTTTTGTTCTGCTAACAAATACCAACCACAAACCTGTTTTTCTTGCTTCCTTGATGGAGAGGGAATGACAGTACATGGAGAGGGAACTGATGTTTGTGCTTGTGGAGGTCAGGAAGGCTGGAAGGGTTAAACAGCCCTGGGTTTGAAAGCAGTGGAGAAAAAGAGCATGACAGCAAAAAATATTAAAAATAAAGCCAAAACAGGAAAAACTGGCTACAAAAACAGACTTGGGCAAAAGCTTTTTATGGGAAGAGTCATATACACATATGGGATAAATTACAGAGAAAGGGCATGGAAAAAAACACCGTCTTAAATGTATATTTAAAAGCAAGAGAGCAAGGAGGGGAGAAGAAGAGACACGGGATGTTGCTAAAGAAATACGATGAGAAAGGCAGTGTAGGAGCCAGCAGGAAATGGTAGCAAAAGAGCTGCCAGCAAAGGACTGGTGGGGCCAGTGGTGCTCTGCTGCCCTGGTTTGTCCAAGGCTTTGTAGTACCTTTCCTCCTCGATTTAATATGGATGCACACGGAAAAGAGAAGTAAAACACCTGATCCCTCTTTGGGGGAATTCCTGTGGACTGCAGGGCAGGGGGGAGAAGTAAGAGGAAGGGAGCACAGTACTCATTGCAAAATACTCCCCTTGGCTGCCACCCAAGAATTCCTATGGGAACCCAAGGTGTTTTTGGCATGAGTGGTGCTAAAACAAACCTTATCTACGCCACAGAAAATTAGATCTGCACTGATTATCTGCACACACTGGCGAGGGCAGCTGCACCGTGACTGCTCTGGTTCGTACCTGCTCTGCTCCCCAGGTTTATCCCTGCTTCCAGCCAGGTCTCATCGTGGCTGCAGCAACACTGCTGAACTTAGCTTATCCTTGTCTACACTTGCAGCTAATTCACATTCAGCCCTGGTTCAGCTGCTCCTGTTGCTGACACCTGTTGTCAGCAGTCGGTAATTTCTTTTTTTAGGACAAGCCTACATTGCCCTGGAGCTCAGAAAGGGCCTTAAATTAGACTTAATTCTATTCAGATGTAGTTAGCAGTATTTAATTAGCACAGTCCTAAAGCAAAAGTCAGACTATTCCTTGGATCACTGGAGTGCATTCTGGATACCTTCCATATTGCTGCAGGAGTCTGAGCTTTTTTTTTAAATTTATTTTTTTATTTTTTATCTTTAGCGCAAGAAATGTGCTGGGGCTTTTCAAGCACTTCCAGAGTAGGGGCCACATCTTAATAGACAGATTCCTTTACAGATGGCTTCCTGCTCGTTTGCAATTGCAAAACTCCACTGAGGCAATTACCATGATTGCAGACATGGGAATGTGACATTAGGAAAGCATTTAATGTATTCTCAGCATCTGTTACAGTGCTGCTGCAAATGGAAACCTCGGGGAGATGCCAGCACTGTGGGCAAGACTCGCTTGAATTTGGCTGACTGGAAGTTCACATCCAGTCTGAACTCGACATGCAGGTGCTCTCCGAAGCCCATGAACAGACACGGGCACATTCAGAGGGTGATTCACCTATCCCAGCTGGTGTCCCAGAGAAGAGGGATGACTTGTCTTCTGATGGTGCTTCAACCTGTGGGAAAATGAGTAGTTTAGATGAGGAATCCCATTTTAGGCAGCTAAAATGAGGTGACTTTTACCCTGTCCTCTGTGATCGCTGTGATTTTCACAGACCACTGGAAACTTGCCCCAGAAATGATGAGCCAATGCTATTTCACTGCCATGGACTTGTAAGCTGACAAACTAGGAGATCTTCTGCTCGCCAGAAGAGTTTAGTTTCCCAGAAAGTGATGCAGGAGCTGGCAAGAAGATACTCTATGGGAATAAGGAGAAAGGGGGATGTATCAGCAGTAAAGAAGAGAAATCCTAGCCTTAAGATTAAGAGCCTTAGCTGTGTTATCCAAGTAGAGAACAATGCCCTGGGAACTATTTCTTTTAATTTTGCTGCTTTTTCATCCATTTTCTCCCTTATTTCTATGAAGATGCCTATACCACATGGCTAGGACATCATCCTGCTCGAATCCATTTTTAAATGGATGCTCAGAGAAGACTATTGAGCTGCTTATCTTACAGCCTGTTAGTTCTCCTCTGATGAAATATTTTCATTTTGCATGACATAAGTAAATATGAGAAAAAAATAGAGAGAATTAATAACATACATATTCATTTTAAAAAGACCTATGTTTCAGGCCCCGAACATGAAACAACCCCAAAATACAAGGAGGAAGCTCCAGGCTGCGTGACCTGGGAGACGTTGTTGGTTGGGGTGCAGGTGGGATCTGAAATGGGAGTGCTGGATGAGCTCTGTGCTGCGGGATTGATTCCTCGTTTCTGGAAAGGAAGAGCTTGGGCATCTTCATGGCTGCAGGTCTCGACAGGAAAGGTTGCTGAAATGGTGCAGACTCACCCAACTGAGATGGGTCTCCCAAACAGACTGGGTACCACAACTTAACGAGGTTTCACTTCCCTCATCCCCTCCTCCCGTGGGTTTTGGGGCTTGTGCAGAGCTGGGTGTTTCTTGCAGTTCCATGGTTTCCAGACGAGCCTGCAGCAGGCACGGGTGGTGACTGGAGCAGTTCTTGAGAGCAGCAGGTCTCAGGCCAGAGCTTCCCACCTCAGCTTTGCTATTACTCACCTACCTGGATCCTTGCTCAATGTGCTGCTTCAGCTCCTCACACGTCCCCTCACATTGTGGGCAGTGAGGAGCAGCGTGATCCAGCGACCTCGCAGCTTGTGAAAACATCTCATTTGCTTTGGGGGATCTCCCCCTCACGTTGCATGGAAATACCCGCTGGCAGGGACCAGCTGAGGACTGGGAATCCCCTCCACGGCTGAGCACCTGCTGTCGCTGTGAGCGGCACTAACGATGAGGAATGGCACGACAAGTTCAGAAGGAAAGCAGTTCTGACCTTAATTAATTAATTAATCAATCTTTTATAACAGGGTTTGCAAAGAGTGTGTTGAATGGCATAAAACAATTGGGTGCTCAGCCATCCACCCCTTGAGGGGATTGGTCAAGCTCTAAGACACTTCTTCCAAAATATCAGAAGGCCAGAACCATAACAATCTTGCACAACAAACCCAGGTGCAAGATAAAGAGTTAGTTTACAAAACCCATAGCAGTGTTTTCATAGCTTCTGTGAGAACTGCAAAGTTCTCACAGAATGCTGCAGAAAGCTGAAAGATTTCTCTACCAGAGCTTTTCAGCATCCACACACCTGTGGCCAAGGTTCAGTGCCTTCCACCTACTGACCTGTGGGTCCTGCCAGCACCGCTGTTGGTGGGGTTGTGCTGTGAACCAGACCTGGGAGCTACACTGGGTATTAAACAAACCCCGACTCTGTCCCTCCTTTGTTGCTAGTTTAACCAGAGGCACTTCCCAGGCCTAGCTAAACCCTTGCCAAAGAGGAGCATCCACTCCACTGAGGGAGAAGGTGAAACCAGGGTGAAAATGTGCAGCTGGAAATGGTGATGGTGGGAAAAATGCAACCTTGAAGCAGATCTTAAGAGTTTTGTTTTCGTGGGCTTTTTGTAAGAATCTAGGCCTAGATTTTAAGAATTTAGCCTGAAGCTTGGAGTAATGTGATTAGTTTCATATCAGCTGTTAGGGACAAACACACTGCTTTTCGAATTGAAAGTATCTTTGAGTACTCAAAGTACTTTAAGTACTTTTGAGCCTTTGAGTATCTCAATCTGTCTGGCAGAGGGAATCCCGTCCCCTACAAACACTCTGATGGGGCACTGCCGCAGAAATCATCAAGATCACCTTCCCTCTTCTCCAAACCCTCATTCCCTCTGCTATCACAAACATTAGCATGGCTGTGTGCTGACACAGGTTGGGGAAGGAGTCCTGTGGTTACTACTGAGTTTAGCATCTTCCCTTCCTCAGAAAAGGCCACTTTTTGACCTCGCTCTTCCTCAGTGGTGAAAGTGCAACAGTTTGTAGCAGCGCTGCAAAATCATCTGGACTATTCCTCCTTCACAATTCCTTTTATCTTTGTTAATTTCTTTGCTTACTTCTCAGTTTCGTTTTAAAGGCCTTGCTTAAAGCTGAGGTGAGAATAAGCGGCAAAGGATGGAAGCCTCTTAAACTGGCTTTGTGACGCTGTAGTTGTGGAGGGGATGGTGCAGCAAATTGTGATGTTTAACACTGCCCTGCTGGGGCCAGGAGCTCAGCTAGGGGCTGCTTTTGGCACTGGAGCCCATCCCTTCAGTGTGTGCCCATCTGCAGGACACACCACGCTGCCCACTCCTCCTGCAGGATTTTGGGGAGCTCTGTCAGGCCACGGGGCATGCAGGCTTGCGACAACTCACTTATGCAACACGGGCTGTATCTGCTTGCTGCTGCCAGATTGTGGAAATCTGCAAATAATTGCAAAGTCTGCCAGTTTAATTGGATTGTGGTGTATTTGCACAGATGGGTGAAGTCTTCCAGGCCAACATTTTCCAGAGTGACTTAGCAGTCTCTCAGCTTTAAGGTACTCAATATGAGAGAACATAGAAGCAATGGGTTTCTGCAGATTTTTTTAAAGAGAAGCACCCCCAAACTGAAGGAATCCAAACCATCAATCACCAAGATATCCCTGGCCACAGAGATCTTGAGATGGGGGATGTTTCACAGTAGCTTGATGTAAGCCAAACTAATTCATAAAAATAGTACAAGACATCTTTACACATTGTTTGTTCAGCAGAAAAACCCAGTGTGAATGTGTGCAGGCACTTTCACAGGAAGCATAATGAATGATTGAATATTTGTAAAACAAGAGGGGGAGGAAAAGAAAGACATTTTTTTCATGTGCGAGTCGGCTGTTGTTGTTGTTGTTGTTGTTGTTGTTTATTTTTAATGAGGTACAAAATGTTACTGTGGAACATTGTCCCTGTGTGCTCTGGCCCTTTTCCAGGCCTAGAGCTCAGTACCTACTGGGGAAAAGAAAGCCCCGTACTTGACTTTCTGAAAGATAGGCTGCTCTTGCTTGTTAGAGGCTGAAAAGGAAAAGAATCAGATTACTTATTAATTAAATACAAACTCTGTAAAATTGCTCAGAAGTAATGAGCCCCCAGGGCCCAAGCTACAGATGCCCAATATCTGAATGTACAAAAGAAAAACAGTTTATTAGCATTATCATCAGCTTTTTTTACCAAGAATTCACAGGGAGACAAGAGAGCTGTAGAAGATGCTGCTGTTCTCTCTGAGAGATTCCACTAAATCACCCTTACAAAAACCTGCAATTTGTAAGAAGAATTAAATGGCTATTTTACAATATTGTTAGGAACATTCACAGAAGTGGTAGGACCAACTTAAAATAATTTCAATTAAATCAAAACATTTTTCACAGGCTGCAAAATGATGTAGTTATTTGATCTTGGAGTAATTACTTTTGAAAATGTGACTTTGGAGGTCTGCGCGGCTGTAATGAAGTCGAGGTGCCCTAATGCTAAAGTCACTCCTGAAAACAGAACTTCAGTAGCTTTGAACGTAACCAAGTTGGCTTTGGAAATACTTCCAACACTTCTTCCCAAATACTTCTCCAGATCATACGTCCAGAGCTGAAGTAAACTTTTCCTTTGTGTAGCCGAAGTGGACCTCAGCTCCTGGTGTGAGCACTTCTCACTGTTTTGCGGTGCCAATTAGCTTTTGTCTGGCTACTGCCAGAAGCTTTGAATCTTTCCTTCACAGAAGAATGAGCTTCTGGTTCTTGTGGGTAAGGAGGAAGCCTCAAAAAAGCAGAAGAAATTACAAAGAACCCCAACATTTCTTTTTTTTGAAAAGCCAGCATTATGAAATCCCTGAAGCATCTTTGCACCCTCAGAGCCATTAGATCCCAACCTCCCCCTTCCCACCAGGCACCCTGAGAAGGCTTCTCGCCAACCACCCTCTAGAGCATTAGAGACAGGTTTTCAAAGGTGCTTAGACACCTGAATGCCTTGGAGGAGTTGGCCCTGACTTCTCAGCAGGCTTAACCTGGCCTGTTGTGTGGCTGACCAGCCTCTTCTGTGTGCTCAGACTTGGGGTTTTTGTTTCTGACTCTGGGGCTGAACAAACCAACCACACCAGAGCGAGGCAATCCCAAGGCAGGGTCTAGCACGGTCTCATCATTTGCTCTGAAGACTTGCAAGAAAGGGCTCCCCACTGGCCTGGGAAGCTCTGGCTGCGCCCAGGTTCTTCAGTCCCCCCCAAAACAACAGGGTGTTGTAGGCTCAAAAAGACACCCACAGGGCCAGATGAGGGCTTGGGTTAATTTTTGGTAGTTTTCATTGGTAGTTTTCATTGGTTTTGAAGGGCAAAGGAGTTCTGAGAGGTTGGCTTCAGAGTGCTGGAGACCACCAGGAATAGAAGAACTTCTTTTAGGACCTTGTTACAGAGATCCAAGGAACAATTTTTGAGTCAGACCATAGCTTTTGCTGCTTTCCCACCTGTCTTTTGCAGGCTTGGGGTGGGGGGCAACAGAAGAAGGGGAGAATTGCCAGGCCCTCTCATAGTATTAGCTATGTTTCATTGTAGCCATTAAAGTCACTTATTAAATATAAACCGTGATATTTGCAATGCTAACTTCGCCCTTTGCAAACATTTTGAGGGGAAGTTGTTCTCAAAAAGCCTTTCAAACTAGAGATAACAATGTGACAAATCCTTTAAAGTGATGCTTTCAGGTACTCCTCTTTGAATAGATGTCCCAGTTTAGCCGCTGGCAGCCAGAACAAAGGGAGTAACCAGGCAGCTTTTGAGACTCAAAATCACGGCAGATTAGACCTCTGCTCAGAGAAGCATTTAACTCCTTATGAGGGAAAAAGGCCTCTCTTTTTCCATCTTTCTCACAAGCCACTGAAATCACGGCCACAGTGCATTTTGCAATAGACTGGCTTCAGTGAAGTAATGTTTGCTTTTTTACTTGCCAGCTTGCTCCGCTTTTTTAGGCTTGGCTGCTTTAGGTCAGCCATGAACCTAGGCTTAGGAGCACTGACGCAGCCCATTGGTAACTGGGCTCAGGAGGCTCTTGGCCTGGCAGGACCATCCTGATGGGCATGGCTGGAGGGATTGTGATAGAGCACTTCTTTTTACAAGGGCATGGAGTGACAGGAGAAGGGGGAATGGCTTCACATTGACAGAGGGCAGGTTTAGATGGCATATTGGGAAGAAATTCTTCCCTGTGAGGGTGGGGAGGCCCTGGCACAGGTTGCCCAGAGAAGCTGTGGCTGCCCCATCCCTGGAAGTGTTCCAGGCCAGATTGGATGGGGCTCTGAGCAACCTGGGATAGTGGAAGGTGTCCCTGCCCATGGCAAGGGGTGGAACTGGACGATCTTAAAGGTCCCTTCCAACCCAAGCCTGAAATGCCTGTCACCTACCTCATAACAATTTTCTCATTGCCAGGTGCTTGCAGAATCCACTTTCAATCTTCCTCTGTAATAACATCCAATTACTGTAGGTTAATGCCCTGGCTTTTGCATCTTGGAGCTGTACAATTCCCTTGCTAGGTGGGTTAACACAAACAAGATGTGGTACTGTACAAACAGAGCGTTTCCAACAGCTAAAAGTCTAAACAGATTAGGAAGAGGGTGAGGGAAGAAATGTAGGTGCCAAGAGTTACAGCAATGTGCAGTGACATGGCCAAGGGAAGCCAGAACCAGAACTCAGATCCCAAGCCCTGATAGTAATCTGTTACTTAATGCCATCATTTTGGTATGTGAGATGGGTCATCTTCCTTAAAGGGTTTAGAAAGTAGCCAGACCAGTTCCTCTGTTTATATAAGGAAGATGTTTGTCGACCTCTTGATCCTAAGGCAATTAATATAGCCCATTGGGAAAAGAAAAAAAAAGAAGAAAAAAAAAAAGGAAAAAAAAAAGAAAAAAGAAAGAAAAAATTAAAAACAAGGAAAAATAAGAAAAAGGAAAGGAAAAAGAAAAATAAAAGTAAAAAAGAGAACTGGGCTAGATTCTCATGTAAACAGCACCCAGAATGCCTAAAATTCTAACAGATGCAGATGTTTTTATGTCGGGGTACTTTTTTGGTGAGCGGCCTCTTTGTGGTCAGCTGTAAGCATCACATTTACATAGTTCTGTGTTTCTGAAAAAGCCTATTGCATGAAGCTGGGATCCTACCAAATGAAAACAAAACACAACACTAACGAAAAATAACAAGTTCTTCCAACAATGTTCAGTAACTGACTTAGAGGTTAGTGCCGTGTTCTGGGAAAAAAAATTATCCAGGCAGCATAGAATTTCATGCACTAAAAACTTTAAGCATTTCAGAGGAACATAGCATATGACACGGGGTGTTTTTATTTAATGAATGGCTGTAAGAAATGGGGCCAGCATCGCTTCTCACAGATGAACGCCTTGTGCCAAGAGCGTTGCTGTACAATGTGTCATCACTCGGGAACCTAAAGAATTGTACTTGAGAAAACATTGCTACAAAATATCATCCCCTTCCCAGAAAGGTTCACTTCAGGCTTTGTAGAAAAACAGGACAACTCATTTCCACTGCACATAATTCTTCTGTTGGGAAACTTTCTTAAAGGCGTAGGTGGCGGAGCAAGGGGCTGGAAAACTGTTTAATCTTGTAGTGACAATAATAGTTCCTGGTTGTTGTTGGTAATCAGCTCGTGCTTTGAGCTTTTAATATTCAGAACTCTACAAACATGGAGCAGGTTAATCCGCTACACACCCTGAAAAGGGAGAGGGAGAGAGGGAGAAGGAAAGGGAAAGAGAAGGGGAAAGAGAAGGGGAAGGGGAGGGGGAGGGAGAGAGGAGAAAAAGAGAGGGAAGGGGAAGTGATATGGAAAGGCAAAGGAAGTTTAGTTGTCATAAGAAACCTCTAGTTAAGACTCTTATGTCAAAAAATTGCTATTCTAACAAAGTGGTGTGGGTTATGTGATGTATTAAATGGGAAGTCTTACAGACATGGAGTTAGACTGGCCTGAAAATGACTTTTCTTTTCATATGGTGCATTTTCTTCAGAGAAATTAGGTCAGTTCACAGCAAGTAATCAATTTACTGATTTAGGCCTCACCTCTACAACAGCAGTGTTTGCTGGGATAACTCAACACAATCACGTGTGAGTGTGCGTATTTATTTTTAGGGGCTGTATATTAACATCCTCTTTCTTGTTCCTGATTTGAAAAAGGAGAAGCTGGCTACCCTGAAGGGTGCATCCATCACTGCTGGCTGTAGGACACTCCTGGCTTCACCTGCTTCAAGAGCAGTTTAAGCTTGCTCCTATTTTGCACTTCAAACAAAATGAAAACAAAAATAAAATTGTCTGAGCCATACCAGAAAGGTCTTCCCTGAGATAAAATCAGGGTATTTTGGAAGGGCTGCTCCTTTAGCAAGTCAAGGGAAGGCTGATGACAAGCAGAGAGCTCCAAAGAGAGAATTACTTCCAGTGCTAGTAATTCAATTTGTATCTTCTGCAGACATAACTGTGTAACCTGCCCAACAGTTATAGCACAGAGAAGGCATTTCTGACACATGACTTGCTTTTTAAAACAAATCCCATTAAGGACACTCTCAAAGCCCATTAAGGACACCCCAAATCCCATTAAGGACACCCCAAGCTGTACCTGCAGACAGCACCCTCCCAAGGACTCAAAATCCCTGGCACCTGAGCCCTCCCAAGGCTGCTGCAGGCGGTGAGAGGGCCGGCACCCCTGGGCACCGCTGCTCCCCGCCTGCCGAGAGGGGAGCGGGAGCAGAGCCCCCCGAAGCCCGGCAGCAGGGATGGGAGCGGGGACAGCCCAGGGACAGCCCGGGCGGGCAGGGGGATGCTGCCAGCTGCGAGGCCAGGTCCTGGCGCGGGCCTGATCTCTGTCCTTAGGCTCCCTCTAGAGTTTACAGCAAATGAGCAAAAGGTCTCGAACGCCACTTGCACAGGAGGGTGGCATCTCCTCACCCCCCATGGCAGTGCTCTGGTCCTGGGCACTGCTGGATTATGTCCCAGGGCCTTTGTACACTGAAATGGCTCTTTCCTTCCTGACAACCCCTGCTGCTGAACCTCACGGGGCCCTAATCCTGCCAGAAGGAAAGGGTTCCTGTTAAGTAAATGTTATATGGTGAATACTTGGGGCCTGCACCTCGAATCACATAGCAGGCTCGCCCTACATCTCTTGAAGAAATTGGCACTTGGTCTGAAAACTGGAGAGGTGGGGAAGCAGCACTGGCTCAGTAACAGCTGAGGTGGGTTAGGAGCAAATCTCAAACCTCCAAATGGGTCATGCCATGTCCCTGCCTTCCTCATCCTCAACTCTGGAAGACACATCCTGTTACTGGGAATAAGTGGTATTATTCCCAATTTCCCTGCTATTTGCAAGGGAATGTATAAAATCCCAAGCAACCCAGATGCTTTATGTGTGCGGCTCAGATGGGCTTTGCTGGTTCCCTGGACAGCCTTATAAAGTGCTGGGGAAGGAGGGTGGCCAAAAAGAAGACGGGAAGCTTGCCTAAGCGATTCTGGAGGAAAGAAAAACAGCGAGCAGCTTTGCCAGTGGAAAAGCCCAAACAAGAGTGAGGAGAGGGGTAGTGGGAAGAGAGGGGACAGGGTGTCCAGAGCCTGTTAGAGGAGCCAGGACATTCTTCGCCCAGACCTCCCCATAAACACTCCTCCCTCCTTCCTGGTTCACTCCTCCAAGTTTTGTTTGGGGCTTGGGGTTTTTTTGTTGTTGTTTGTTTTCCTTTCTTTCTCTAATCCTCTCCTCCGATCTTCGACTGGCCGCATCTCCAGCCGGAACGGCCCCGGAGCGGGGCAGAGCTGGCTGTGGGAGGCTGGAGCTCTGCGGGGGAGGCTCAGCTCTCGCCCCCGTCCCCACCCCGCACCGCCTCCCCCGCAGCCCCACTGCTGTGCCCCTCTTTTGCAAGACGATGGCGCTCTGATCTTTCCACAGCTTCACTCCGGGACTTTCGAGTATATTTTTTTCCTGTATTTTTTTTTTTTTCCACGCTTCACTGCTACTACGGGCGGGCGCCTGCCTCTGTCCCGATTTGCTGCAGCCATCGGGGGTGCCTGACTGTAAACAAAACACTTTAGATCATGGCAAGGTCGCTGCAGACACAGCCTTTTTTTTTTTTTTTTTTTTTTTTTTTTTTTTTTTTTTTTTTTTTTTTTTTTTTTTTTTTTTTGCACCCGCCGTGTTTTACGTGGTGTGGG
>VZTI01005246.1:40223-68809 GCA_013397865.1 Struthidea cinerea | reverse complement strand
CTCACTTGTTCACAGCACTCTTGGCTATCAGAAAGGGTCCATCCTTATCTAGAACAAGTGGTAAAAACCAGGAAGCTGTGTCCATTGCCAAGGACAAAGCCTAACACCCAGCAGTCACTTCTGACAACTGAAAATCCGGCTCAACAATTTTTCACTTCTTCATAAACTACAGACACAACCCAGCTCCGCTGACTCCGGCGAGACTTCTATTTCCTGACTCTGAGGTGAAACAGAACATCATTTCCACTTTGTTCAGCCACCGTTTTGTGGCTGTTAGGGGGGGAAAAAAAGGAGATTTCAAGAGTGATTATGTATTCACTGGAGGTCAAAACACAGCCCTCACCAGCCAGAGCCTTTTGTGCCAGGTCACTGCACTCACCAGGGACAGGAGCCACGTCACGAGGGCCTGGTAGATGTTGGCTGCTCCCAGCACCTTGTTGGGCACCTGCCCCTCACACTGATCTGTGGCCACTTGGCCACAACTTGCCAGCCAAATGGTCATCAGCAGCACCTCCTTGTTCACACTCTGGGATCCAGGCAACGTGTCAATAGCTGGCAAAAAAGAGGCTTCCTGTCAAAAAACAAACAAAAAAAGATAGTATGAAAATGGAAGTCACTCGGATTACTGGAAGTGTATTCATCATCAGGAATTAATTACATTCATTGCCATCACAGGAGGGGCATTTAACACCCAGAGAGCATTTATCAAAGAGGGAGAAGGAGCCATAAAAGCCAGGTTGTTCTCTCAGTGACACCTGCCTGAGCACTGCAGGTTTTCTTGGACAGCTGTCACCTGGGTCCTCATTCAGTCACACACTGCCTGGTGAATGGAAGGTTACACAGTCACAGCTGGGAAAGCGTGACTGAATTTATTCTGTATTCAAGACTCAGTGTTTGGGGTTTTTTTTAATCACTGAAAAGCCCTCAAACGAGCCTGATAGTGTGAAAACTCATTATTTTCTGCTTCACCTAACATCCCTGATTTCAGAGATGATGTCACAGTTAAGGGAACTCACCTCCTTTCTTTACTTCAGCAGCGATAGTTGGTTACTTAGGATGCAAATTCCCTCTTCTTTAAGAACTGCTCAAGACACAACTCCAAGCTTGAACTTTGAACTTACAGTTTTTGGTCCTTCCACAGCAGCTGCAGCTGTAAATACTGCCTGGCTTGTTCTTCCTATCTACGTTCAATTTGCTGCCCCTGGTAAATTAACCAGCAAGCCCCTAAAATCCCAAAGATTCTTCAGTACTGCTCCTCAACAGTTACAATCACAGAATCATGAAAGGGTTTGGGTGGGAAGGAGCCTTAAAACTCATCTTCTTCCACCCCATCCCACAGGCAGGGACAACTTCCTCCGGACCAGGTTGCTCCAAGCCCCATCCAACCTGGCCTCATGTTCCAGTTGCTCCACGTAGCCCATAATGAGGATTTCTGCCCACACTTCTACACTAAATGAACCTTAATTTGATTTACCTGGATTTCCTCTGAAAGCAAAGTAAGCTAAATGCAATTACAGCCACTTTAATTCCGAATTAAAATGTCCACAAAGGTGTTTCATGACTAATCCACTTGCCAAGTTAATGTAGCTTGACTTCTGTGCCAGTCCTCGAAACAGACAACTTCTTAAAATGGTTTTTAATAAGGCATAAAACGAATAAAATCCAACAAGCAGCTCTACTGTGTCACCCAGTGTTTTGGTACCAAATAAAAACTGCAATCAGTAATAAAAGCAAAACAGCCATGCAAAGGTGAGTGATGCTGCAGATTTGGGTTAATTAATGTTACTGCAGTCCTGGGGTGCCAACAGAACTCCTCAGGGCTTTGACCCCACCACTGCAATCCCATGAGGAAGAGGCCTTAGGAGAAGCTCTGGGACCACGAGGACAAAGTGACCTCCTCCTCTATCCTGTATTAGAGGAAGAATCCTTTCTTCCTCCCTCAGGGGTGTGGGGAACAATGAGAGGAGGTAATTTAAGAGCTAATGATACAAACAGTGTCTATAACTGATGTTCCAGCAGGAAATCTCCAACTCTTCCAAACTTCCTCAGCCCAGCAGCAGGGGGGTTTTCTGACCAAAATCAGATAAGAAGTTTACTTATTAAGGTTCTTCCTGAGTGAAGTTTTGATGAAGGTTGGACCTTCTCTCTGCCAGTCTCCTCACCCCAACAAGAATTTAGGTGTAGAACTTGAATAACTTCTGAAATATTAAGGCAAATGGACAAAAAAGGAGCTAATCCAATTTAATTCTGGGCAAGAATGGCTGAAGGAAGATACAACTGGTGCTTTCTGGGTCTGGCTTCCCACAGCGCTGCCCAGTTTACCCCAGTCTGCAGATGAGGAGAGTTCAATCTGCCCACATTACGCTGGCTTTTATTTGTGACAGTTTTAGGTTACAAAAAGCCTAAAATTACTCAAGTGCTGGGCTATTTTTGGTTGCTCTGGCTGGAGTTGTGCTGTCACTCAGAGATAGGCTTGCAGCTGATTGTCGTCAAGTGCCAACAATTACCAAAGAGTAAATAACATAAAATTTCCTCTTCCCAAGTTCTTGCTATTTTATTTTGCAATTACAGTTTATGTCATTGCAAGTTCCAGCCCTTGAGCTCAGTTTTCCAACCACCCTCCATCCCCAGCTTGGGCCTTTTTTCTCCACTCTCACATAACAGCAGTGCAAGGAGGAGCAGCAACCACAGTGAGCAGCAAAGGAGTGACCCCTGCCCAAATCCACATCCCAGGGAAAAGAGGAAAAGGAACTGCAAGGCAACTTCAGGACAGCCACATAATCCAGCCTTCAGTGCCAGAGGTGCTGAACTTGCAGAGGCACGATGGCCTTAGGCTGAGGGAGGGCAGGGCTGGATGGGATATTGGGAAGGAATTGCTCCCTGGGAGGGTGGGGATGCCCTGGCACAGGGTGTCCAGAGCAGCTGTGGCTGCCCCTGGATCCCTGGCAGTGTCCAAGGCCAGGCTGGACGGGGCTTGGAGCAACCTGGGACAGTGGAAGGTGTCCCTGCCCATGGCAGGGGGTGGCACTGGATGGGCTTTAAGGTCCCTTCCAACACAAACCACTCTATGATTCCATGATAATCCCAAAGGGAGCTACTATTCATGAAAAACTCACAAAAAAAAGTGGTAATTTACTTCCATATTATTATTATTTTAAACCAGAGCTGCTTACAACGACAGCAAGCCAAAGCTTGTAGGGCACAAGCTTGTCAGCCAAGATTAACATCATTTTATTTCTGATAAAATAGCTCAGAGTGGTTAAATGATGCTTTTGTTGATGTTTTTTAAAAGAGTAGTTGGCATTACTCTTCCTACACCTCCATGTTAGATTGGACAAAGAGTTTCAAACACTGAGAAACCTTATTGTCAAAGCTGTGAGAGGCTGGAATAACCAAGGAGAAGTTCAGGAGCCAGGCGACAACTTCACAAAGATTTCTCAGCAGAATCAACTCGTCCAGTCCGAGGAGTTGTCCCAGCAGCAGGAGAGGCCCAGGAAAAACCAATTTTTTACTTTAATAGAGACAGCCTCTCCTTTCCAGGTAAATAAAACTTCAATATTTCCCTCCCAGCACCTTTTCCAACACTAACATGGAAGCAAGGCAGCACATTCCACCCAAATATCCCCTCCATTCCATTGAACAGACTCTGCAGCAGCACAAGCTCCATCCAAGCACCCACTGCATGGAAAAGGAAGAGCAGCTAAACTCCCCCAGTCTCCTCCTTTACCACAGAGGGGTGAGCGAGGGGGAAGGGGAGGAATAGGAAGACTCTCACTCTCATTGGTTGGAGGTTTAATCAAAATAATTGTTTTCAGCCCTGTCTAAATTTATCCTTCTATGTCATCTGCACCCTAGCTTGGATCCCAGATTTAAGAGGCAATCCCTGATGAATGGCAAATTACTGACTGCAGAACTCTTTTGCCAAACGATGCATCTGCTGTGGGTTTGTAAATGTGAGCTGATTTCTAAGTGCTGGAGCAGCTCGAGCTAATTTCTCTAATGAACCTTCCCCTCTCATTCCACAGCTGCTCTGGTATTCCATGTTCCCGCTCTGCCGTGGACAGAGCTCGTGGTACAAGACATAACCATGATGATTGTGTGGTTATATCCCTATTTTCCACGCAGCCACGTGGTCAATGTAGGATTTTTAGGACACATTGAACAACTCTGGCCATCTAAGGCAAAGCAGATTATCGCTACTCCACGGCTTCTAAAAATTCTTGCATTAGATGAAGACATATTGGAAATGTCAAGTGTTTGTTCATTTTCATTCTGTAGGGAAGGAAAAATGATGACAATGCCATCTGTTAGACGATTTGAAACTCCACATTAAAGCGTGGAATAAGCCCTGAAACCATTCAAAGAACTGCTTTATCACTGCAAAGTGGGAGCGACGGGTGAGAAGGAGGAGAGGATCTGCACTTCCTGCATGCAACTGGCAGAACACTCTGGAATTAGGAAGTTAGCTTTTAATGACAAAAAGGAGAGTACAATTGATGCTGAATGGTCTTTCTGTAAGTGCATTTCTGTACTGGGGTCACTCTGTAGCACCACTGCCTGTCTGAGGATCATGCTGAGGTTATGGAGCTGGAAAACATGATGGGAGCAAGATGGTATTGAAATTTCTGATGTGGACTGAGCCTCAGATTGCTCAAATGGAGGAATTATGATCCTCCAAAGCAGATAACTCTGCCAAAGGGAGATTGCAGGGATTCAGGGAGCTGTGTAATGGAGCATTATTTGCTCTGATCTCCATAGTTTTCATTTTCAATTCACTTAGGGCACTCCAGATCATGGGATTTTAAGCTAAAAATATAATAATAAAGAAAATGTCTTTGCTGAAAGTTTTCTTGCTCTGGACAATTATTCTTAGTCTTGGGTATGAAGAATAAAACCTCTTAACTGCACTAAGGGAATTCTCAGCTGCTTCACTGGAGTTAATGGCTCATCTATCAAAGATGTGGATAAACCCTCTTCCATGGGAGGCAAGGATCTGGTGCAGAGAATATGTTAGCAGAGAGATGCTGTGGATCACACCGGATCAAAATATTTTTGGTCCAAATTCAACAAGTTAAAAAAATCATTGAAATAATTGGTAACAAATAGCTTTTTTTTAACATATAATTTCTTCTTTATTTTTTAGAAGTGGGAAAATTTTCTGACAACAGCCCAGCTCAGGTAACCACTGACCTGAGAAGTGCATTAAAATTTAAATCAAAGTGACACTGAGTCTTATTGGAGTTTGTTTGCTTTCCGAGACAGAATCATTAAAATTGAGAAGTGCCTTTTCCATGATTGGTGTTTACACTCCAGTAACACTTGGAGAGGCTCAGAAGGATTCCCGGCCTCATTGTGCTGGTGTTCTGAGCACATGTAACAAAAAGTTCCTCCTCTAATGAGTTTGTACTCCTGGTTAATGAGAAGCAGCTGAAATGAGTAAAGGAAGTTTAATTACTCACACATTTCATGTGAGCACAAGACTGGGAATCAGGAACTTGTGCCTCAGTCCTGGCTCTGGAATGAAGCGTTTCTCTGTGGAACTGTAAAGTGAGGATAAGATTTCCTTATTCTGGTCCCTGTCTAGCTGGATTAATTATCAAAAGTCTGTAAAGTGCTCTGAAGAGGAAGAGTGTAAGATTATCAACAAACTTTCAAAATTAACCTCTATTCCCTTTCCTGCTCCTCAAAGTGCTGTGGCCTCTCAGCCCCCTCAGCGTGATCTTGTCTGCATCTTCCACACCTTGTTCTTCAAAGGATTCCAACCTGCCTCACAAATAAAACCTGTCAGGACTTCCAGACCCTCAGAAGGGAAGGGAACTGCACGTGGGCACTTGGAAATGCTGGGACAGAGCGTGGAACTGGTCCTCAGCCATCTGAAATCCAGGCTGGCATTTGGCACATGCTCCAAGCTGGGTTTAAATCCTACAGAAATGGCTCTACTTGGATACTCCAGAAGATTCTCTGTTCCCTGCCCATGGCAGGGGATTGGAATGAGAGGATCTTTAAGGTCTCTTCCAACCTGAACCATTTGGGATTGCTTCCATGATTCACCATAAATTTATCAGCTTGGGGAAAGCCTCTTATTTTTTCCCATCTATTTATCTTTTCCATCTATTTCCCCTGACACTCTATGGAAATACACAAAGAAATAAAGGAAAATGAAAGGGTCTGGGGGAGGAAACTCTGCTCAGCTGCTTCATCAGGATGTTTTAGCAGAGCTAAAGTGGCTTGTTTTACAGACTGTCAGCTTCCAGTTAAAATGGATTGTGTCCAGTTTGTCACAGGCCCTGTGCTCTTCCCTCCAGCTATAAAATACCCTCCAGACCTGTGAATCTGGGGCTTTGTGATGCTGAGAACTGCTAAGTGCTTCCAGTGTTCCCTGAAGCTGGTGGGAACTCCAGGTGCTTGGCACGGAGCTGGGTAGAGCTCTGTGTTTGCAAAATAAAAATAACTGCACGATTCTTCCACTCCGTAAGCTCGGATAAAGCCCTGAATTCCATTCCCTGCCACCGAGAATGAGTATTTGTGGACTAAAGTGTTTACAAGTTGTGACCAAGTTTGTCCCCCTGTGTGCTAGGATTTGGAACACAAGCCCAGCCTAAGTCAGTGCTGAAGAAGAAGGCAGAAGGAAAACCAGGAGTGCAGTTTAAATCCTGCAGTTCCTTTAACAGACAAGCCTCTACGTCCCCTTGGAATGTACAGGCAGGTTCAGCCTCCTTTCATCTACAAATAGCATCAGTGATCACAGCCCTGAGGTAAGGCCAGGAGTTGGGAATTCTATTTTGATTCCAAGAGAGGCAATCACGGCAGAAAGTGTTTGTCTGTGTAATTAAACGTGCCTGGCACTTGTATCACAGCCACTGCAAACCCAGGGCAGCTCTTCCTGCTGCCAGCACAGGGCCTGGCACGGAGCAGGACCCGAGGAGACAAAAAGCCCCGAGATTGGTTTTGTGTCCTCCTGCCCCCTCTGGGATGAGAAATGGAATTTGGCTCATGGACATTTTACATTATTGTCTTCAAGTTTAATGTGAACATCCTGCTAATGTGAATGGAGGAGTATTCAGGACCTCTGCTGGCAGCAAGTTCATGCATGGAATCCTGGAAACTCTATTCCTTTTCCTCATATTAACCTTTCCCTTAAGCAACAGCAACCAATGTTCCCATCTGCCAAACTGAGGCAGGAGTGTATTGAGGAATAAGCCTGAACTCATTTTAATCACTTCCAAGATATGCCGAGGAAGATAAAGGATCAAATATCTCACATTATCCTGGGGCCTTTTCAAACTCCAGTCAGAGAAAGAGCACTGCAAGAACTCACTGCTTTTAAAGCCCTGGTTCTTCGATTCCTTCCCCAGCTGGAAAAAGCACAGAAGTGGGAGCCCCTGGGAACCATCAGAGTGGCTCTCCAGGTTTACATGGAAGGTTCTCCGTGGCTTTTTGGTGATTTGTTGCATTCAGCACAGGTGAATTTCCTGGTTCTGAGCATTTCTACAGTAATTTGGCTGGAAAACCTCTTAAAGCAGCCAAAGGTTATGAAAGCAGCTTTAGTGTGTGGCTCTTGGACCTGCTCTGGTGGTGTGAGCAGAGCTGGGGAGAGGAGCCATCAGGATGGGAAGTACAACCTGCCCTAAGAGTGCCTGGGCACTTCCATAACATTCCTGACTCCAGGAACTCGGAGAGCAAACTCCTCCTGTGTGGGGGGAGTTGTTTGTAACACAGACATGTAAGGCCCAGACCCTCTGCTTGCCTCTTAAGGCAAATCCTTAGGTGAGAGCTGTGCCATCCAGAGCCTCAGCTGCCGGGATTTGTGCCTGCAGCCAGGGACAGCCGGAAGCAGCAGCTCCACCAAAGTGCTGTGCCAGCAAATCACCCCATTTGCTTTCCCTGGCACCATGTGGGAAGATGAAGAGGAGGCCAGAAACACTAGCTCTGTGCCAGCTGCCAGCCACCCATGCTAGAAAAACATTTCCTTAGGATCTTCCACCCATTCCAAATGCTGTGTGCTGGACTGGTGGTGGCACAAACAGGAATCTTGGCCTTCTGTCTCCGTGTGCTAAGTTTAATTCCATCTCTAATTGCCTTAGTTTATTTTTAAGCCCTTCTTGAGTCGAGGCAGCGGGTTCATTAAGTACAAGAGATTTTAATCTTGTTTCAGGAACTCATTAACTGCCTGGCAGGAAAAAAAAAAGGAGGAATTCAGGGGCCATCTGGTGGCTGTTGGGCACAGCACTGCTGGCCACAACCTTGGCATCAGCCCAACAGGGAGAACACCTGGAGCCAAGCACAACCCCAAATCGGCTCTGGTGCCCAAAAAAAATTAGTGTAGGAAATATTCAATGGTTTTTACAATTAATGGGGTTTTTTAAAGCTATATTAAAATCATAGTAGGGGCTAAATGCTGTTATAATTACATTCACACAGATGCAGTCGCTTTGGTCCAGTGTCAGTGAAAACATTTGGGCACAGGTGATTTGTACTGCCAGGATCACCTTTGGATATAGAAAAATTCAGCTACTGTGTCACAAAATCGTTATAATCATAAAAAGATTTTATAGGTTTCCTCAGCTTCTCCAAATAGATGTACTGCACCACATTTTGGGGGATAAATTGGCATTTCTGTAAGGAAGTGGCACAAAACCTATTCCTTCATGATGGTTGATCAGGCCTTTGTCCATTTTTTAAGTGGAGCCATTAATCTGACTTTCTCACCGTCCTTTTCCTTTATGCATTTTCCACCCAGCAATAAAAGTGGTGTATTTTTAAATAGTGCTGAGGCCATCACCTCAGTGCAGTCATGTGAGCAGCTCCCGTGGAGCTGGGGAGGTGCCCAAGTGCTCCTGGTCCAGCTGGTGAAGTGCTGGGTTGGGATCCCGGGATCCACAACGTCCTTGAACAACCCAAAGATGGAAGAAAAGGGCAATTTCCAATGCTGATGTCAGCACTATTGCCTTAAAAAGATCAAAACACCCATGGAACAGCAATGGCAATCACAGGCACCTATTTAAGGCAGACAGGTAAAGAATCAAAAGCATTTCACTGACAATTTGCAGATCAAGGCACCTCCTACTTAAAAATAACTTCTGGGGCCAGTAACTGAACTAAAAATACTTGTACAAGTTTTGGAAATCAACCCCTACTTTCAGGCAGAGAGTGCTGATGCAGGGTAACTGTCCCAGCAGCAGAACGTACAGCACTCCAGCACCCCTCTGGATGGTAACCATGAATTTTATCAGGGATTCTCTATGAAGAAGGATCAGATCAAAGAGAGAACAAGGCCATCAAAGGGCGAGGAAGGGTTTGACCATAATATATTGGTAATTTTGTGGCAATGCAAGTAGAAAAATCTCGTGGCTGAGAATTCTGCCTGACACCAGCGAGCCGAGTCAACAGTGTGTTAACATGAAAAACCTGCTGATTCTGACAAAAAAGGTGATGGAGCCTGTGTTTACAAGATGGAAAGTACCCACATCATCTATTTGTTAAGGTAGAATGGCTCTGTTGTGCCTGGATGTTTCTGTTTTGTGAGGCAGCTGTAAGGCTAAGCTGCAATGAGATGAGGATCGTGGTAATATAATTACTACTACAAGGTTAGCCCAAGTGATTGTGAATGCCAAGAAAAATGAGATGCCTCAGTATGAGTCAACACATTCATTTCCCAACCACTCTGGCTGTGTAGGGGAGATAAAACAGTGTTTATAAGGAGCTGGTTACAAGGTGGCTCCTAATAGCTCTCCAACAACATTATCTTGTTCTGCCATATCATGATAAAGCAATAAATGGAGAATCAAGCTGAAGCCCTGCTGAAAGCACCTACTTTGTCCCAATAATAAAAGAGATGAATCCAAGCTAAACTCTAGTTCCGTGTTAAATGAATTCCAGGGCTGGATGGGAAGTGTCAGGGCCATGCAGGGGCTTGGCTGCAGTGTTCAAGGCCAGGTCTGACACGAGCTCAGGTGTGTCACTTCACATGGGGCTGCTGGGAAAGGAGCTCTGGGAAGCTGCTTTTTCAGCAGAGACATTTCCCTTGGTCCTGGACAAGCTGCAAACAGCTCTGCCTCTGCCTGGCCTCACCTCCCTCACCTGCACTGAGTGCTCTGGCTTGGTGGCTGCAGCTCAGCCCTGTTTCATCACTCCAGACCCCCTGGGTGATCACTGGGCTGACCCTGGGTCCTGTCCCTGCCTTGGCTTTCTGCCCTTGATCTTGGACCTTCCTCATTCCCACACATTTGCCAACTGGGGCTGCTCTGCTGCTCCTTGGGGACCACGGGACTGCCCTCCTTGCTGGTGGGGACTGCCCTGCCTGCCTTGCTCTCACCTGCAGATGCTGCTTTGTCTTCCCCAAAGGGTTCCCATTGCCAGAGGGGAGGGATAGATGGGATATTGGGATGAAATCCTTCTCTGGGAGGGTGGGGAGGCCCTGGCACAGGGTGCCCAGAGCAGCTGTGGCTGCCCCTGGATCCCTGGAAGTGTCCAAGGCCAGGTTGGACGGGGCTTGGAGCAACCTGGGATAGGGGAAGGTGTCCCTGCCCATGGCAGGGGTGGGACTGGATGGGATTTAAGGTCCCTTCCCACCCAAACCATCCTGTGATATCCTTGGAATAACCTGCTTGTGCTGCTCCTGACATAAAACTCAGTTCTGAGTCTGGCGAAAGTTGCCACCATTATCTGGATCCCACCTAATGGGCATGTGGTAGGAAAACAACATCAGCACTAAGTCACTTATCATAATAAGCAAGAGGAATGAAGTGACAGATCAAACCCATCTCATTTTACATCCTCCATTTAACTGCTTTACATACTGGGAACATTCCTTCTGCCTCCCTCATCAGTAACACTGCTCAAATACTGAAACAAACCCTGTGTTGTTGCTCTAAACTATTAATTCATCCTGACCCCACAGCAAGGACCACACCACCCCTCTGCTGGCTTTCACAGAACTCTAGGTGCTTACATCAGTTCTGAACCAGATCCAAAGGTTAAAATGTGGTTAGGGAGCCCAATTTCAGAAGAGATCAACTTATGCCAGTCTTAAATTTCACTGAAAGTTTGGGTGGTGCAGAGAACGGGGGGAAAACCCCAACAAAACCAAAACATAGCATTAAAAAAATCAGGTTCTTCCCTGCACTGTTTTTAAAACTAAGAGGTGGGCCAGATTGCCCAAGTATTCAGACACCTAAAGACATGGACTTGACAGGCAGAATTCTTAGAAAGAACCCACTGAGTTCCCAGGGAATGGGCACCTGCATGTCTTGAAAATCCACTGGATCTCAGCCCCTTCTTCAGCAGCTGAAGTGCCCCTGGAAGTTAATTCTCAGTCTCCCAAGTGACCTGCACTGTGCTCAAAGTGCTCTCCCCAACCCTGACTCTCAGAGTGAAGCTGAGGACGGAGTTTGACTGAACTGGGTTGAGAAAAAGGAGACAGCACATTAAATCTGCTTTCACACTTCAGACAAGGACTCTAATGTAACCCTAATGCAGCTTTTTAAATTTCCTTTGCCAGTCTTTCCCAGCACCTCAGCTACAGGAATTGCAGAGTTTCTAAACTTTCCCTCTGATTATTATTCAATTATTTATGTACATTATAAATGGTCAGAGGAATTCTGGAAACTATGACAAGTGTTCCAGATCTGAACATCTATCACTGCCAAAACAAAGGACTTACAAAACAAATCTGCAAGCGTGCTACTCTGTCAAACACTGGGGCTTGTTCTTTGAATATACACGTTTATATATAGATATTAGGTATTTTCACTGAGACACAGCTGCCAAATTACAGGGGCTTTTAGTTTCAAATGTCAAAACAGTCAAGTTTTTCTGTCTGTGTTC
This sequence comes from Struthidea cinerea, assembly GCA_013397865.1. NCBI lineage: Eukaryota > Metazoa > Chordata > Aves > Passeriformes > Corcoracidae > Struthidea > Struthidea cinerea. The sequence goes on along the minus strand of VZTI01005246.1, from coordinate 56,983 downwards.
ATAAAAAAAGGAAGAAAAGAAAACCCTGTTCAAATTCAAAGGAAAAAATGCTGCTATCAAGGTGGATTTCAAGTAATCTTGTAAAGGACTGTTGTGTTCGATAGATGATGTTGATACATTTTTTATTCTTAATTTTAATAATGAATATTTCTGAATAAGAACTAAGAGCAGAGTTGCCCAGACAACAGGGTTATTATGGGTTGTGCTGATTTGCTTTTACCGACAGTGCCTTGGTAAAGGGAGGTCAGGCAGGTTCCCCTGCAGCAGGCTGCCACTCAGTTTGGAATCATGGAATGCTTTGGGTGGGAAGGACCATAAAGATAATTTCATTTCACCCTCTGCCATGGGCAGGGACACCTTCCACTAGCCCAGGTTGCTCCAACCCGGCCTTGGACACTTCCATGGATACAGGGGCAGCCCCAGCTTCTCTGGGCACCCTGTGCCAGAGCCTACCCATCCTCACTGGGAGGAATTCCTCCCCAATATCCCATCTATCCCTGCTCTCTGACAGGTTAAAACCCTTGTCCCTTGTCCTGTCACTGTGTAACAAGTCCCTCTCCCTCTCTCTGGGCACTGGCAGCAGTTTGCACAGGCAGCAGGAGCCTGGGCTGGTGAGAAATGCCCATGTCCCTGCTGCCACCACTGCAACTTCATCCCATCCCTTAGGATTATATTTTTTTATAATTTTTTATATTTTTTTTATAATTCCCTTAGGGGAATATTTACAACTTCAGTTCCAGCACAGATCCACCCTGAGCTCTGCTCGAGACAAAGCACATCATCGAGCCCATCCTCATTTTATTGGCATCAGCACAGCAAATATGGGAAATGACCAAATGCAGAGGAATTCTGCATTGCCTGGTGCATTGTCAGGAAGGAGAGAGCAAGGCCCACGTGGATTTCTGAGGAGCGAGTGTCTGCATCTTAATAAAGGCTAACTGGAAGGGGGTGGTTCCTGCCGGCAGCCAGGGAGGAGCAAACCCAAGGATGCACAACCTTTACACCTCCAAAGCAGAGCTCTGGGCACTGTGCTGTCCTTGTCAGAGCAGGCTGGCAGAGGGAAACTCAGCTGGGAGCTTTTTAATCCTTTACTCCTCCTCACTGACTAATCCAGTGCTAAATAAAATGAGCTTTCAAATCTCCACAAACCCAGTAATCAATTTGCAAAACAAACCTGAATGGTCCAGCCCCAAATTTAGGGCTCATCTTTCAACTTTTGCACTGACGGAAGAGTTTTGTTATTGGCATTAGCCCAAATAAATCATCACGGTGGATTCATGGTGATTCTGCAGTTCCTCACCTCCTCTCACCTTCTCACCCAGCCTTGTGTTCAGCAAAATCAGTGCATGGATGAAGCAGGACTGCTTATCATGGAATCATGGAATGGTTTGGGTTGGGAGTGATCTTAAAGCTCATCTCATTGCAATCCCTCTGCTAAGGGCAGGGACAGAGAGGAGAAGGAACAACAGCCCTGTCCTCCAAGCCATATTTAGGCTTTGGGAAAAAATCAGGATCATTTCATACTCCTTTATCAGGAGTAAAACCTATTATTAAACCCACAATCCTCAAAACCTACCCACAAAAGTGAACCATAAAGCTGCTGTGGGCAGACAGCAAGACAGGACTCAGCAGAGACTGTAAAAATAGTTCACTTTTTTAGAAAAAGTTACGAAAAATCATGTGGGAGACTCTGGCTCCTGTGAAGTAGATGACACTGAGGCCACTGATTTCAGCAAGCCCTGACAGGTCAGAACTGGAGGGCAGCTGCTTGGGGAGCTCTCCCTGCACAGCAAAGTGGGGAATTCTCCTCTCTTAGTATGAGAGAAGAGCTGTAGGGCTGCTCCTCTCCTCAGGTAATGCTGCTCCATGACAAACAGATCTGAAATAATGCAATAAAAATGACTTTTTGCTCCCAGTTGCCCGTGGCAGGGAGCCCCTGCCAGGCCTAGCCTACCCTGAGGCACTGACCATGTGGAACAGGAGCGGGGTGCTCTCTGCCATGGGCTGCTTCCCACACACCGAGCGCTGAGGCTGCCACTGCTCCAGCTGCTCCTGCAATCTGCATCTCCTCTGCCTCTCTTTCATCTCCTCTTCCTTTTGGGACAGCTCTCTTTCACGTCCTTCTCTCCTGAAAAACACACAGATTAAGCTTTTCGCTTGGGAAAAAAAGCCACTTGTTCATGTGGTTGCACTTCTTTTTTTCTCATATTTACACCACACACTTGAGGGGGAATCATGGCATGAAAGGCTAAAATAGATTTAGAAAGCAATTCTGGTGCTTGTGGGGGGGACACAAGAACTTGGCAGTGGATGAAATCATCTTAGAAGGAAAAAAAAACCTCAAAGAAAAGGAGCAGAGATCAAATTTCTGATAAGTGGTGATGATCTATCCGGAGATCAAAACTCCTTTAAGCAGAGATGTGTTTGTGATGTGTCACTCCCCATCCCCACACCAAGATTCCCAGTCTGACCCCATTTCCTTTCCTATCTGCTACAGGATAGGACAGAGAGAAATTTCCCCTGACCTCCCATCTTTCTACATTTGGCTGCCTGCAGGAAGATTTCACCTGCCATTTCCATGGCAAACACAAAATTGAATTTCTTCTGAATTCTTCCAGCCCCAGGTGCCCCAGCAATGATTAGAATAGCAAGAAAGAAAACTGGAAACATTTCAAATCATTGAGTTCTTACTCAGAGACAATAAATAACCCACATTCTTGCCTGGCCACGGGCTGCCATCTCAGGCTAACAGGTAATCAAAATGGAGTTGAGTATTCCTGATGGAAGCAATGAGCTTAATGTCAGCAATTCCAGAGGGAAAAAACCCTGCAACCAACCACCTGCCATGTAAAGCAAGTCCACAGGAGCTGAGGTGTCTAAGTGGCAGGGCAGGCAAGTGTTTCACTCTGACACGGGAGTAGTCTCCAGAGCAGGCAGATCCTAATTCTTTCCAGGGCTCATATGTCAAAGTCAGAATGTTAAATTTCACTCTGAAAATAGCAGGATATAACCTTTGAAAAGGCAGCATAATGGAGCTCTCCCAAATAGTTGGGCAGGTGCACAAGGCAACCACCTGATTTCACTTTGAAATGAGACCTTCTGCAGAATACACTACATTAAACTAAGCCCAGGGAGGCAGAGGCCCAAATAACTCTGCAATTTCCTCAATTGATATTACTCTTATTTCTATTTTTTAAAGCTTTCCAAGATATTCCTGTGGCATTCCTCACGGGTGTACTTTGTAACTCCAAGATCTTGAACTTTTGTTGGTGGCAAAGAGTCAGAATTCCTTTGTTTGGAATAAAAAATTACATGGGGAGACTGATACATCTTCCAGTTTGTAAAAGGTGTTTTATATTGAGAAACAGAATAAACCATTTTCCATTCCTTCTGGGAACACAACAAAAATAAGCTTAAATTGCAGGGAGGCTAATTTAAATTAGACTTAATGAAAACCTTTACAACTCTAAGGATAATTAAACAGCAAAATGTACTACCTGGGAGTCAAGGAATCCTCACCATTGAGGATTTCAAGACCAAGTTCTATAAAGATCTGCCAGGAGATATTAGATTTCACCTCACTCTTTATTGGCACGGGGAGACTGACCCTTCCAGACCTATTTTCTAGGAAGCTGTGCTTAGGAAATCTCAGTGCTGCTGTTCCTAGAGGAGATCAATACTGTGTTATCCTCCTCTTCTACGGAAGAAAAGCTAAAGAGAAAGGCTCAATTTACAATGTGCCATAGCTCATCTAATGCCAGGCCCCACTGAGGCTGCCTCTAACCCTTCCAGCAGTAGCTGCCAGGACTGTTGTTCTTTCCAGGTAACAAAAGCAGCCATCCCTTTGCTCCAAGTCACAGCCCAGGTAAGCAATGCTCTTCTTTAATCCTGGACAATTAGAGAAGCCACATCCAAACCCGCTGATTACTTTTCTTGTGGGATACCTTGGCACTTGTGCTGTAATTAGAGGACACCCTGGAGCATTTCCTGCATTGTGAATCTCCTCAGCTTCCATTTTGTTCTCTTTTTCTGTGTCAGCTCCGTTGCCCCCACAGCTTGAAAAGGGGGGACTTTCCTTGCCTGGTTCCAATCTTATCAGTTTCCTGGGAACCACCTCATTTGTCTCTTGCCTCACTTCATGAGATTGCTTTTGACTTATATGAGAGGAACCTCTGTCCTCCAGCCTTTCTGGGTGCGGTTTCTCAGCTGGAACAGACGTTTTATGAAGAAGCTCCAAGGGCTCCTTCCGGGCTGCTCGGAGTTGTTGCAGTAACAGGCTTTTCCCTGAGCAATTCCTCCTGCAAAGGAAATAAAAACCTGATTTCATCAAGATAAAGCACTACAGGAATAAACTCACTCTCTGAGGAACTTCTCATATGAATGAGAGCTCAAAACAAGGGCTGGGCATCTACAGGAACAATTATCTGTGGGTAACAGCAGCACCAGCACTCAGGTGACACAAACCACTACCCAGCCAGAACACAAAATTCATCTTCCTGGCAACTGATTTCCCTCTTCTGCATTCAACACAAACACCTACCAGAGGAGCCCTGAACAAATGTATGGTTGGCATGGAAATCAGAGCCTATAGATTTTTGTCCCCTTTGGATACAGGGGTGGGGTTCCAATACATGCAGATGAAAAGTTTTTTCTAATAATTGTGAGAATTTTTGAGTGTTTGGCTTAATTTCCTCAATGAGACTGCTAAACTGTCAGCAAGCACGTTATCCTGATAGTGGAATGTCCTGTCATGACATAATCTACATATATAGAATAATAATTCCTGTTTAATCATTTGTTCCAGATAAAAGTGAAACTGGATTGACCCCTTGGGAATGAGATCAGAAGCTTGCCATGCTGAGACCAAGAGGATTTCTTATTTACAAGCAGAACTGAGCAGCATTTGCCAGCCATTACTTGTTCTTTAGCAACATTAAGGTGAATCAAAATCCAAGCTCTGCTCTCCATCACTGCAGATTTACCCTGATGGAACTGCTGAATTTGTGTCAGTGCCAGGGAGAGCTCCCCAAGCATCACCTTGTCCCTGCTTTTTACTGCTTTTGGATTAGATGTTCTAAATTACATTGTTTGGGCTCTGTTCCTTGTCAAATCATCTTCTTCTTCCAAACCATTAAAAGAAGTGCAATTGGCTGGCACAAGAAGACACGTTCTGCTTGTCCCCTGCACTGCTGTGGTTTGAACTTCCAGGCTGCAGAACCCCACATGGAACCCAGAGCATGAATGCAGGAAGATGGTTAAACTTGACACCTCTGCTTCACATTAAACAAATGTCTAATAACCTATGGATATGAACCCACGAGTCAGCAACAAAAGGCTGACATCTGTGCCTGCTGAGGAATTGACACGTTAGGATTCCACCCATCACACTCTCTCCCCTTTCCCCTCCAATTAAGGAGAATTGGGAGTGTCCCTGCCCATACAATGTCATCAATATTCTCTTTAAATCTCTAGCCATTCTAGCCTATGTTATTATTTCTAAAAATAAAGGTTTGTCTGAGTCAACTCCCTACAACACTTCCAGATTTGGTTCTGAGTCACGTCAAACACAGTTCTGGTGTCACTCACACAGGTTTGGAGAAAGAGTCACATTTTCCAGCCCCCAGGGCACCTCTGGTTGTGTTTTGAGCTGTCCCAAGCAGCTGGACACGTGCAAGTATTGCCTCAAGGATCAACAACTATTCTGTAGCTCTGGTAGCTTTACCATGCAACAGGAAAAGAGTGACCTCCTGGGGCCACTCTGGAGCACTTTCATTACTGGGCTTTTTATTTTTTCTTTTGCTGTGAAGACCAGGAATGGAAATGTTTAAGTTCACTCTGACCACTGTTAGGGCAATTATTTTAGTTTCAGAAAAAATGAATATCATATCGCTTGAACCAGGGCCCTGGTAAGGAATCTTACCTTCTCCTTTCTGCTTCATCCTTAATTGTCACAGTCTCTTCTTCTTCAGAGGAGGAGGAGCTGTCACTTGCACTGTGAAACAATCAGACCATATTAATTAACCCTGTTCCAACTGAGTGTTGGCTCTTGGTCCTTTCTAGGATGCAAATTTAGAAAATGAGGAAAAAGGGAGAGAGGCTTCCAGGGGAGATCTCCAGGTGTTGTGGAGAGTTCTTCACACTATTATTCTAGCAAAAAGAAAACTAAAGTATTCAAGCAACTAGACCAAAATGTTCACCTGTTTATTATCTATTAGCTGTTTATTAACTACAAGGTTTCTTCTTATGACAGAGGTGTGAAAGAACATTTTTAAAGTTACATTTCATAAGTATGAGATTCAGAAAGGTTTCAGTTTCTCACTTTTTGTTACTTATTTCTCACTCCCAATAAAGCCAGGATTTACCTCTGTTCCTCTTCAGGGAATGTCACCGCCTTTTGTGGCTCAGCATCTCTCAAATCTATGTACACAGTTGCAGGTTTTGGCAGGCTCTGGAATCTCATCCTGTCCATCCTCAGAGAACTTGGTGGGGATGACAGCAAGGCAACATCCCTACACATAGAAAACACCAGCTCAGCATATCCTCTGCCTTATCCACACAAGAAATCCTGCAGGGAGTGGATTAGGATCAAAACCGGACTGAGAAAGGAGCTCTGTGCTTGGCTACCACACAGATTCGGACTCTGCTTCTGCCTACTATCAAAATCCAAGGATTCAGCTTCCCCCCAGGAACACAGATCACAGGCAGGATGAAGAGGGATATTTAGTTCTCAAAATGTGACACCACCGAATTGTTCTGGAGAACAAAGGCAGGCACGTATGGCAGCACAGAGATCACAACTTTGAACACCTCAGTGTAAGAACAAGTCCCCCTTTCCTGTCTGCCTCTTCTGGCAATTCCATTTTATCCTCCCAGGCACACAAAGTTCAAATCATCCTAGTGGCTCTCCCTGCTCCGGCAATGAGGATAGTTCCCACCTTCCCTTCCACTTTTTCCCTCATTATTTCCTCTGTGCTGCCACCATTGATGATGTTCCCTCTGAACAGCCGGAAAATGCTCTTCCTTCACACAGAAACCTCCAAGCAGCACTGACATCTCCACTGATACCCACAGAAAATTATCCTGTGTATTTCTGCTCAACTGAGGCACCAGTAAGAGAAACTGGTACCCTAGATGACAAAAAAGGTGAGCAGGATAATTGGCTTAGCCTCATTTTCCTGCCTTTCCCATTTATCCCAAGTGTCTGGTAAGGCTGATGGAGAAGCCAAGGTGTTTATCATCAAATGTTTCTGAATAACGGAGTATTCCAACTCCAATATCAGCTTTCTGCATGGCTACAGAGAAAAACCCCTGTGGAAGACCAGGAGTTCCCAAGTGTCCATTCTGGCAGCCAGGATTAGCTGGGATATGTGACAGGAAAGGACCTACTCATTGTCCTGCTGTCCCTGCAAGGAGCAGAGCGTGGCTGGTGGCCCCTCACAGAGAGGGGACCCTGTCCTGGACTGCCTGGCACACAGCTCTGCCAGCCTCTCCATAAGCTCATCTTCAGACTTCCTCCTGAAGGTCTCTGTGCAAGAGCAACAAAATAATCATCAGTTGTGGTCTTCTGCCATGGAATCACCCAATATTCCCCATGTTCACATTGTCCCTTTTCCTACAGCCTGGCAGCAGGGCAAGGATAAAGATAATATTGTCATCTGGCTTGTCTGGCCAGTGGCAGGCCACAAAGCACTGGCTTCAGGCTAAGAAACCTAGATGAAATCTTGAGGGAAGCTAATTAAACGTGTTAGAAGCATTACAAAAACCCACTATGATTTCAGCATTAAAAATTATGCTGCAGGGAATGACTTAAATACAGGAACCTGAGTTTTATTTATTTTTATGCACTTTCAGCTAGTGACATTACCATAATCTGCTGGGAAGAAAGCAACTTCTGCACGAGTTTTATCTCTCTGCTGCTCCAGATCCTCAGGATTCTTGTCTAGAGCCCATTTCTCAATATTCTGAAAGAAGACAAGAGAAGTGTGATGGAAAGTTTACTCCCAAAAGACCACCTCTTATTTCAGTGCCAGCTTGCTTTCAGCAACTCCAGAGGAAGTGCTGTAAGGAAAGGAATGCATTTATTATATCCCTTCAGACATTGCATCCCTCCAGCTGCTTCAGCTACTTCTGCTGAGGCTTTTTCTCTGAGAACCATGAACCTTTTTGATAAGACTACAAAAAATCACTGGAGACAGCGGAACAGATTTAAAAGTGGCCTGATACAAGGCCAAGCATGTGCATTCTGATCCTGAATAATGTGAGAACTTCCCACTGCCACCCACAGGAGAAGGACTTCTGCCTCTTCAGTTCTTTGAGATGAGCCTTTTCCTCCCCCTCCAAGTTCTGAGCAGGGTAAATTCCCATTCCTCTGGGTACAGTCAGTATCAGATGATATCTCACAGCTGCTCACCCCACCCTGAAGAGAGGATCATCCATTTCCTTGCTCTGAATCCACATGCCCTGGCTGAGAGCACTCACCTAACTCAGGTACAAGAGGCTGCCGTGAAAGTCCACATGCATTTAAGCCACTCACTGCTTTCCCCGCTGAACATTACTTGAAACTGAAGTTTTAATGAAAAGTATCCACACCCATATGAAATATCATCACAGAAATGAGAAGTGCTTACGAATTTTATTGAAAGGAAGAGGACTGTGAGTTGTGACAATGACACCCCTGCCACAAACATGCACTTCACACAACCACTCATGGGCTTTAAAAAAGCAGAAGCAGCCTCCAAACCCAGCAGTTTCACCTTGTAAAACCTCCAGCATCTGCCCCTCTTGTTGAAGAGAAGGTTCTCCCTCCTTCCTGAGCAATAAATCTTTGCACATATCTGAACCTTGATTAGATCTATTCTAACGTTGTGGTACTGGTTTAAGTTCCAGAAGGCCCAGAAGAAAAAGAAGTGAAGGTTTGCACAATTCCATCTCTAATACAGAAATAAATAATAATTTTTAATAAAAAAAATTCAGATGAACTGGTAGGAATCAAGAAGAAACTGTGTACTAGGTTTAGCAACTTGACACCAACTGAGGTGCCTGGCTGAGCTGGGAAGCAACAACCCCCAAAGTGAGAACCCCCAAAGTGAGTTCTGGTCTCAGAACTCCCTCAAAAGCACCAGACTCATTGAAGTCACTGATACCAAACAGGTTCTGAAAGGCAAATAGTGCCTCCTGAATTAACAGAGACACTGAATTCTATGAGGTGAGCTGGGAATTAAATCCAGACCCACTTGAAAAAGATGCCCTTCAGTGATGCAGCACAATTTAACTCACAGCCCAGCAGCTGCATGATTTGCCTGGACTGGACCAGCTCTAACATCAAAAAGTTCATTTCTGTGAAAACATGAAAGGGGAAGGGAAACATCTGTACTCTGACCTGTGGAAGGCTTTGAACAGAAAGATCAGGGCCTGTTCTGTGCTGATTAAGTCCTAATGAACTCAGAAATCAATACAGGCAGATCTGTAACTCAGTACTGAAGAGAACCACCTCCCCACCCTGGGCCACATCCCACTTAACACTGAGCTATTCATCCCACCTGCCTTAGATAGGTGAGATTTAGGACTTCAGGAACAACCCTAAACACCTCTACACCTGCAGCACTACATTGGAAGGTCAGAAAGCTCCTTGTTTTAATGCAAAATCTGCCTGGGACCTGAAAAACTCCGTGCCTTCCCAGGGACAGATGCTATGGTTGGCTTCCCTGAACAGTTCCACGGGCCTTGCTGCTGATCCATGGCTTTTGCCATGCTTTGGACTTGTACTGGCAGCTCTGGGACAGCTTGAGGTACTCGTGTAACACACACCCCCTGTGGTGTGTCAGAATTGGGCACTTCAGTTCCTGGCTGCAGTAGGATTGTGCAGGCACTGCACTGTACCCCCACCCCACAGGCAGCAACCCCCAAAGCTTTATTTTAGGGCCACTTACCTGCAATGACAAAGGAGTCACTTCTCCAAGATGCTCAGCTGAGGAGCTTTTCTCCTTTGCAAGTCTTCCTAGACTGTTGTTGATGCCATGGGAGGGAGGCTCGACGTCCTGCTTTGGGGAAGGCTTCAGGATGATTTTGGAGAGTATCTTTGTCTCTATCAGCTTTTTTCTCTCCTTTTTACTGTACAGCTCTTCCACAGACACTGCTGTGTTAAGCCAGGAGATCCCTCTTTCCCTGGCCCATGTCCTGCCCAGTTCTTTGTCCTCAAGGTGATCTGTGCAGTCTGCAAGAGACTCTTCAAGAACGGCTCCCTTTTGATTTGGCATTTCTTCAGTCTGGCTGGCAAGTTCAGGAGCCTCATCTTTAATCACTTGTACATCTTCTTTTGCAGTGATTTGGGCACCATCTGTTTTTTCCTGAAAGTCAAAACTTTCCAGGTCTCCGTTCCAGATCTCCCATGGAAGTCTTTCTGTCTCCTGGATTTGCTACAGGTAGAGGAAGCACAAACATGAAGAAAGTCACATCTCCCTGAGCTTTGGAAGTGGATAATAAACCAAAACAGAGAGACTGGAAGGCAACAGCTCCAACTCAGACACCATATGGAAACAACCCACACCACATCCCTCATGGAAAACAGTGAGACTGTTTACTTTCCAGAAATTTTAATTTCAGGAAGTGCTAAACATCCTTTAAATTACTTTTTCTTACACGTGCTCATTATTCCAACCCAAACCATTCTGTGATTCTATGGATTTATCTTCATCACTGAAGGAACTATGTGATTATTTTATCCCAGAAAAGCTGTTCAAAGAGTAAACTTCATACTCTTCCTCCTTCCTGCACTGTCCTAATTCATTTTCTGGACACATAAAATGATTGCACAGTGTTAGTTAGTGCACAGGAAAGAAAAACAGTAAAGGGACAATAAAAACTGCCAGAAGGTGGGACAAAAAACGTCTAAAATCTCAAAAACAGAAAAAACTTGAAAAGGCCACTGCAAAAAGAGAAAAAAAATCTGTTTTCTAGTGGGAGAAAATACTGAGGACTAAGCTTTTCCAGTTCAGACAAATAGGTCCGACACCAGCAGCTGCCCACACCGGGGACAGCCAGAAGAGAGGGGCGACAGTACAGCCCACACACAACAGTCCCAACCTGCTCCTGGGAGTCTTCCCGGGAAAACATCATCAGCTCTTCCGACAGGTCTGGAATTAAGTTTGGCAGGTCCCGCTGGAAGATGAAAAGCTCCTCATCACTCTCACAATCAGACTGCAAACAGAAAAAAAAAAAAAGAGAAATCAAACAGGAGACTGCAATACTCACTGATGTTGGAATATCTGGTTTGCAGTGACAACTCTCATGTTGTCACCTCTTGAAGTGCAGAGACAAGAAGTTTCCTTGCAGTCACACCTTTCCTGGACAGTCTGGTAGCCCAAGGGTCACCAACCCAACATTTCAGCAAGCTACAAATGTAAAAAACATGTAAAACATCCAATTCCCCTGGAGGTTGATGACAAACATCCTGCTGAGAAAAGCCATGGAAAGTGTGGGAAGTTCTCTACCTCCCAAGTGATTCTCTGCACTACCTCATTCACCATCAGAGAGGCAAGAGCAGAGCTGCTCAATATTTACAAGGGCCTGGAGTGCCAGGACAAGGGGAATGGCTTCCCACTGCCAGAGGGCAGGGATGGATGGGATACTGGGGAGGAATCCTTCCCTGTGAGGGTGGGGATGCCCTGGCACAGGGTGCCCAGAGCAGCTGTGGCTGCCCCTGGATCCCTGGCAGTGTCCAAGGCCAGGTTGGACAGGGCTTGGAGCAGCCTGGGATGGTGGAGGGTGTCCCTGCCCATGGCAGGGGGTGGAATGGGATGGGCTTTAAGACCCTCCCAACACAAACCATTCTGGGATTCTGGAATTCTCAGGGACTGGAAAGGCAAGGCCTCACCAGGGAAAGCCCAGTCCCACAGCACCCAAGAGGAACAAGCAGGACAGACCAGGGGAGCAATCAGGCCGAGTCAAAACTCCAGATCTTTGGGCAATATTGGAGTGATGAGGGAGGTCAGAGATCAAGCCTGAAAGTCAATCCACAGATGAAAGTCAGGCTCAAGCAGGACCATAACTAGAAACCAACACAGCTCAGAGAGAGAGTGAAGGGCCAGAGCTGAGCTTAAACAGAGCTGCTGGGAGCCCCAGGTGAGGCCAGGCAGGGCCATGAAGGCTTTTCACTGCCCTCAGGGCCCTGATTCCTGTTCAGAATGCAAACAGCATCTGTGTTTGGTTGGGCAGCATTTAGATAGCTCTGAAAATCCCTTTTTTAAACATCAGATATGCATTGGAGATGAATCCTTATGCACGGACACCAAAGGGAGATTAAGCACCTCCTCAGCAGTCAGGACACAGCTTTCCTGCTTGTCCTTTTGTTCTGCAAGTGTGCATTTTTGGGAATTCACACTGCAGAGAATCCTCTCTGGTGTCATCAACTTAACACGAAGCCAACTGCAACAGAACATCTTTCCTCTTAATAAATTGCATATCGGGGTAATGAAAGGGCTTCAGGGCATAAAACACATTTGTGAGTGCCACTTTTGGAGGTGGGAGCAGAGCACGTTCAGGTGACAGCTCTCGGATGCACAAATGGATCTTTCCACAGGTGGAAACTCCTCGGACAAAGGTGCAGCCCTGGAACTGCAGCCTCAGCAGGACAGGGATTACACAACCAGATCTTTTGAATGCAAATGAAGTGCCAAACAGATTGCCTCAGTTCCTTCTGCAGGAAATCTTTTCCACGTGGGATAGAAGCAGAGAATTTGGAGATTGTAAAGAGTAAAAAAAAAAAAAAAGGCCAGCATGATTTAGGGTTATACAATGGTGTTTGGCACCAAAATATGGAGCTGCTCCTCTGGCTTAGCCTGATTGTAACTTACTCAACAAGAAAGCCTACAAATAATTTCAGTGTTGGGCCTTCATCTGTACTGTAGAGACACATGTTAAAAGGCAAGGCTTGTTGTAAATAATTAAAACAGTGTAGGTGGAGGGAACTGAGAACAGTGAGGGAATATGGCTTGTCCAGCACGATGGTGAGAGATCCAGGTGCAGAACCCAAGTCATGGAATCCCCATTAACACTTTATCCACCAGATCACACTGGATCATTGATTAATAATAAATCATACATACCCACTGCAGGCGTTTCTGGCTCTTTCACATCTCATGAGACTGCCCTTGTACCATTAATGGCCACACTAAGTCAGGATAAAATATAGCCTTTGTGTGTTCAAAACGTTTTTCAAGTTTATACATGGTTGACAATTACCACGATGTTCTGATTTGGACAAAAGGCCACTAATAATCAAATCCTGAGAGATATTATCCCCTCAGAAAAGTCAATGCCAGAGCACCTTGGACTAGAGAGGAGCACCAGAGCAATGCTGTCCTGTGAACAGAGATGCTCAACAGCCAAGAACAGCCTGGCCCAGGCCCAGCAAGTGAAAAACCTGTACCAGTCAAAAATGCTGCACACCACCTCTCAGTCTCACACTTCATATGAAAAGGTTTCTGCAATTATGCTTCTTTGGCAGGTAAAAAGCACGAAAAAGCAACATGTCTCATGAAGAATTACATACAGGGGGAAAAAAGCAGAACCGGGGATTGAAATATCTGCCAAAAATGCTTTTTTTCTAGTGGACCACCAAGTCTTCAGGAATATCACTTTGCTGTGATCCTCACAGACAGAAAGCCATCCCACCAGGCCTCCTGTCTGGCAAGGACATGCTTGGAATGAATAGCACAATGCTGCCAAGCACAAAACCTCTTCATTTCTTTTCAAATCAGCAGGATGCTGCTTTCACACCAAATTTTTGACTGAGCAAACTAAGAAGGAACATGGGTTCATTCTGTGAGATGCTCACTACCCTCCTCCTCCTTAGAAATACTTCTTATCTGCAGAATCCCAGAATGGTTTGGGTTGGAAGGGACCTTAAAGCTCACCCAGTGCCACGCCCTGCCATGGGCAGGGACACCTTCCCCTATCCCAGGCTGCTCCAAGCCCTGTCCAACCTGGCCTTGGGCACTGCCAGGGATCCAGGGGCAGCCACAGCTGCTCTGGGCACCCTGTGCCAGGGCCTTCCCACCCTCCCAGGGAACAATTCCTTCCCAATATCCCATCCAACCCTGCTCTTTATCAGTTTGAAGCCATTCCCTGTGTCCTGTCCCTCCATCCCTTGTCCCCAGTCCCTCTCCAGCTCTCCTGGAGCCCCTTTAGGCCCTGGAAGGCCACAACGAGGTCGCCCCGAAGCTTCTTTTTTCCAGGCTGAACAATCCCAATTCTCCCAGCCTGGCTCACAGCAGAGCTGCTCCATCACTCTGACCATCCTGGTGCCTCCTCTGGACTCTCTCCAGCAGCTCCAAGTCTGTGCTGGGCCCCAGGGCTGGGGCAGCTCTGCAGGTGGGGTCTCACCTGAGCTGGGCAGAAGGAAGAACCCAAAGCATACAGGGAGAGGAGGTGGCAATTACACTCTGACAATTAAGGACAATCCAGAGGGTTGTGGATTAACACACAGTGTTCCATAGTCAGGACAGGCAGCCCACCCAGGACAGCACACCAGCCACCCCAAAATGCCTGGTAAGGTCGCCTGCTCTTGCTTTTGAGAGTTTTTTTCCATGATCCAGAGGGAAGAAAAGCAGATTTTCAGTGCTTACAGTGGAGGAGTCGGAGTCCAGGGATGGGAGCTGGTCTTTCACTGCAGCGAGGATGGCTCCCCACTGGAATGTCCTGTCCTTCTGCACAGGAGCTGCAGGAGGCTCAGCTGCATGTTCTGCACCCTCGCTTTGCCCTTCTGAGGCCATTGGGACAGCTTGCCTTGGAGCAAAGGAAAGATGAGCTTAAGGACACCTCTCCAAACATGAGATAACATCAATCCAAAACAAGGACAAAGAGTGGGCAGTCAGGGCAGTGGAGTTCACAGTACTCCCAGCAGGGAATGTTGAAATCTACATTTTTGGAGCTATTCCTTCACACCTGAGTTCAGAAAGGGCTGGGATCTTTCTGCCCTGCTCACCACACACACTCCAGGGGCAGTTTAGCCCCTCATTTATAAAGCATATTTAGGGATTCTTGGCCAGACTGCTGTAACTGTGTTCTCTCCAAGCACGTTCCCATGTTCTGCCTACAGGGACGGGACAGGAACACAGCAAAGGCAGGCTGACACCTCTGCTCTCAGCTGGATTGACTCCTCTTCCCTGTTTCCCTCACATTCCCCTCCTCACTACTCAAAGGATAGATAAAATGACCACAAAGTCATAGACCCTCATAATGGTTTGGGTTGGAATGGAGCTTAAAGACTATCTCTTTCTACCCACCTGCCATGGGCAGGGAACCTTCCACGTCATTAGTGTTTACTTTTGTTTTCACTGGATTTTTATACAAAAAAAAAATAGTTAAGAATAGGCACATTCGTGGATCTTGACCTCTCAAAGTGTTCCTAAAGTGGATCCTTTCCTCCTGTTCCTTGATGAGACAACACAGTAGGAACCGCAGCTGAACGAAGAGGTCAGATAATTCACCCTCACAGAAAACCTTTACATTTTATGCTACAATCGCATGGTTTTCTGGGCAGTCAAACATGAGAGTAAATGAGTTCTGGTTCAGAGCTTTAACAGAATACCCAGAGTTGGAAGAGACCCACGAGGATCATCAGAGGCTGGTGACTGTACTGTGCAGGACTGAAATAACTCTCCAAGGGATCACACTGTCACTGTTGTTTGCATTGGCCAACAACACTCCTCAAAACGTGAAGTTAAACTCAACTTACTCCCTGGGAAGTTCCTAACTTGCAAATTGCCTCTGTAAATACTTCATAGGCCACATCTGTGTTGGTTTGGTTGATGTGAAACAACCCCTGGACTTCATTTAGATAAAGCAGAGGGAAATCTTCATGGCTGAAACACTGCGCTCTGATACTGAGCAGAGCTTGCCAAGGGCCCGAGGAGCCCCGTGGGGATAAAACAAACTGCCTAGCACAGCTCCCTATGCCAAATTCAGAGACAAATATCCCAAGGTTATGGATGGACACTGGATCTGACTTGTCAGTCAGCTAATGCAGCATCCTCCGGGGGAGCAAGCAGTGCTCCGTGTTCAAAACAAACACTTGTTAGCAGTAACACAACAGGCACTTTCTGCAGAGCTTGGAGGTGTTAGATCGAATGTTGGACTTGATGAGCTTGGAGGTCTTCTCCAGCCTTAATGACTCTAAGTGAGACTTGAAACCCTGAGCTTCTCCGTGTCACCAGAACTGACGTTCACTGTCACATCCCCCTCGCTGGGAAAGAGAAGCGGAGAAGATACTGGTGTGGGATACCATTGTGGGAGACAGCCTGGCTTCGGGGCAGAGCCACCGGTCAGTCTCCGGCCACAGCACCGGACACGGACGGGGCTCGGCTGAGGGACCCCCCCCTCTCCCCCTCACAGCCCCACCATGGCGGCCGCGCGGCGCACGCGCGCCGTTCCCACGGCAACGCGGCTCCCGCGCCCCCGGCCCCGCCCCGCTCCCCTCCCTTCACTCACAGCGCCCACCGCCCCGCTCAGCGCCGGGCCGGACCGCGGCCACAGCGAACCGGCGGCCACAGCGCACCGGCGGCGCCAGGACGAGCGCAGGGCCGGGGACAGCGCCGCGGGACCGCGTCCGCGGGGGCTGCTCGCTACAACCGCCCGCCGCCAGCCCCGACCCCATTGGCTGCCCTTCGCCCCGCCCCGCACACGGACCCCTCCCATTGGCCGGGCGCCGCGGGGGCTCTTGGGTGTTGTAGTCCGCCGCTGGGGAAGGCGGGGCGCTCCCG
>VZTI01005246.1:0-40107 GCA_013397865.1 Struthidea cinerea | reverse complement strand
CTCTGGGGCCGGCCCCGGGCGCTCCCCGTCCTCGGTGGGCCCGTGGGCGCCGCGGTTCCTACCCGCTCGCTGAAGTCTGCGATGCTGGGGCCGCCTTGCCAGCAGGGCCGCGAGGTGCGGGGATAACGCCCCTGGAGCCGTTCCGCTGTGAGGCGTTCGGTAACAGCCGTGTGGCGGCCGCTTTGGCGGCTCCGACCGCGCTGGGCCTGCCTCAGGTGCGTTGTTGTGTGAGCGGAGCGTGCCCGGGCCGAGCCGTGCGGGTGCCGTGTCCGGCTGCCTTGGCGGGCGCAGCCCCCGCCACGGGGAATGTGCTCCCTAATGTGGCTGGTCGGGTGCTTTTGTGCCCCTTGCGTCGTTTTTCCGGAGTTGTTTGATGTGCTTTAGCGTGCCCGACAGTGACAGGCTCGTGGTGGAATCATGCAGGTTGGAAAGGAGCTTTAAGTCATTGAGTCCCAGCATTAAAAGATGAAGAGCTTGGTGTATTTTGTGTATTTTCAACAGACATGGGTAGGATTAAACTCGAGTGTTGTGGGTCCAGGAATGTTTTCTCTCAGCCACCTCTGGAACCTGATGTGGTTCCTGCAGCTGTGATTTGTGCCAGCTGAATCAGTCAGCAGGTGATACAGTGCAAAAATGAGATGTTCTGATTCTTGTAGTTGTGGCTGAGCTGATAACAATTGCACCTAAAAGGGACGTAACAAGGCTTTTTATTCCCTCCAAAAAGTTGTTGCTGGACTTAGTGGAAATAGAACTAAGTCGGGAGCAGAAGGGGAGCATGTTCCTGCTCTGCTCCCCACTGATGGGGCCTCATGTCCAGTCCTGGGGGCAACCACGATATCAGAAGGATCTAAAGCTGTTGGAGAGCATCCAAAGGAGGGACGTGGGCATGGGGAAGGTCTGAGGAGCAGCTGAGGACACTTGGATTGTTCAGCTGGAGAAGGAGACTGAGGGCAGAGCTCAGCAGGGGCTGCAGCTCCTCCCGAGGGGCAGCTCTGATCTCTGCTCCCTGGGACAGGGACAGGACCCAGGGAACGGCTGGAGATCAGGGAAAGGTTCTTCCCCCAGAGGGTGCTGGGCACTGCCCAGGCTGCCCAGGGAATGGGCACGGCCCCGAGGCTGCCAGAGCTCCAGGAGCGTTTGGACAGCGCTGCCAGGGATGCCCAGGGTGGGGTTGTTGGGGTGTCTGTGCAGGGCCTGGGGCTGGGCTGGATGATCCTGGTGGGTCCCTTCCTGCTCTAAATATTCCATGACTCTCTGTTGTCAGCTGGATGGCTCAGCTGGAACCTCCAACAACCTTCACTCTTGTCCTGCCTTGGGTGTCCCTGTTTTAGGACAGAAGGACATGTGTGGATGTCACCTGTGCTTGTGGGAGGGGATGTGGGAGAGTGAACTGAGCAGAGCCTGGAGCTGAACAGTGCTGGTGAGGGTGATTAATGGGCAGTGTTGGATTTGTTCTGTGTTGGGGGCTGGTTGCTTCTCAAATCACCTCCCCTTTATTTTAGTGTGGCTCTAAGGTGCATTTTGTTGCAGTTTTCATACTAAGTTTATTTTTTCTCTGCCCTCTGGTTTGCTCAAACAGCAAATTCTGAATCCGGGGCAGTGTGGGGTTTGCTGCCTGCTCTGTGCCCCAGCACTGTAGAGCTCTGATCCTATAAATAGCTGAGTGCTGATGGTTTAAATTTAATAATAATTACAGCAGCCTCATAGGTGTCAATGGCTTGACCCCAGCTGGTTACCAAGTGCCAGGTTGCTGCTTTTCCCTGCTCTATCCCAGTGGGATGGGGAGGAGAATCAGAAAAGTAAAAAAAACCTTGTGGCTTGAGGTAAGAACAGCTTGATTATTGAAGCAAAGTCAAATATAATGATAATAATACTTATAACGAGAAAACAAATAAAACCCAAAAGAAACTCAAAAGCACCATGGTTGCTCAGCACCTGCTGACTGATTCCCATCCCATATCCAAGCTATGATTGGCCCCTCCCAGCCAAGCTCCCCAGCTCCTATACTGGGAGTGATGTTCTGTGGAACGGAATATCCCTCTGGCCAGTTTGGATCAGCTCTCCCCACCCCCGGCTTCTTGGGCACCTCCTTGCTAGCAGAGCATGAGAAACTGGAAAGTCCTTGATTTAGGGTAAGCACTGGATAGGAGCAACCAAAACATCAGTGTGTTACCAGCATTCTTCCCATCCTAAATCCAAAATGGCCTGAGCCAGCTGCTGGGAAGACAATGAACTCTATCCCAGCTGAAACCAGGACAGCAGAGCTGAGGAAGGTCTCTAACAAATGTGAACTTGGTCACTGTGCCCCGAAGCCTGTGAACTGTTCAGGAGGTCTTTGTCAAACTTATTCTTGGTAACCCAATCTCCCTCAGTACTCTCATGTTTACTTTTACAGGGATTTTTGTGGACTTTATCTGAAATGTTCCATGCTACGACTTGAGCTTCTTAGGATCTGTTGTGGCTGTCCCTGGATCCCTGGAAGTGTCCAAGGTCAGGCTGGATGGGGCTTGGAGCAACCTGGGACAGTAGGTGTCCCTGTCCAAGGCAGGGGGTGAGATGAGATCTTTAAGGTCCCTTCAACCCAAACCATCCTGGTATTCCATGATATTATGGATTGTTATATATTTGAGGCTGGTGTCACATGTCCCCTCCAGGCTCCTCTTCTTTAGACCAGACGACCCCAATTTTGTTTCACCCAGGTCTTTCCATTTCAGTCCTGAGGGCTCTGATCACTCTTGTTGTTGTCCTGGAGATTGTGAGCAGCTGTTCTCAGGTGCTTGCAGAGCTGGCATCCTGCTGAAGTTCAGTCTGAGGGGAAATCTCAGAGCTTTAAAAAAATAAAAATCAAACAGCAAATACGTAGGCAGAGCACAGGGGAGGTGTAGGAGTGAGGCTGAGTGTCCTGGATGTTCTGTCCTGTTGTTATTGCCCTGTTGGCTGTGGATCACCTCACCAAGGCTGGGTAGGTAACTTGTACCTGAGTGGGGCTGATTGTGACAAAGACCAAACACCTGAGTGGTTTATAATTAATGTACCCAATTAACGAGGAGGGCTGCAGAGAACAACAAGCTTCACTTGCACCTGAATGTACTTCTACAAACTGCCCTGGATTTTACCTCCTTTCACTGCCTTTTGGCCTTCCTGAGACAGCTTTAATCTATTTTAGTGAGAAACTCCTACTTTCCCCCTTATGATCCACTTCAACCCACTTAGCTCGCCTTGTGTTTTGGTTGTGAGGTGTTCAGGCCTTCCACTTGTGCTCTGCATATTCTTGCCTGAGGCCTCTGGGTTGCCCAGTGCAGGACAAATTGCTGCTGTCAGGAAAAGTAGGTGCTTTTACAGATATTCTTAAAGGGAAATAATTACCAGTTGGTGGAGTAGAATACATGGTGCTTTTGTAGTTTGGTCAAGCTGAGGATGAAGGAGGGGAAGAGAAAAGGAAGGTGGGAGAGAAAGGATCCGGGTGGGGAGTGAAGAGGTAGGAATTAAAGGTGTTTTCTTATAATATAAGGCAGGGGCTGGTGCTTGCAAGGCAAAGACTCCCAGTTGTTCAGAAAACAGGAGTATGGTTTTGAAATCTTACAGCTGAGGGAATCTAGAGGGCAACTGCTGCTGAAAAGCCTGTTCCTGCTCTCTTTTATTCCTCACCAGTGCCACATTTGGCATTTGCCTGACCCCGGAATGAATCAAAGGACTTTAAAACTGGCAACAAGGTATCGGGAAGAAGAAAGACTTTATGTTGGCTTAGCTTATGTAGAGGGGCCAGGCAAACCCCAGGAGAGCTGTATGGTGGGCAGTGAGAGTACAGGGAGGGGAAAGCAATTCCCATGGGATTGTGTGGAGCAAGCTGCCTAGAGAGGCTGTGGATCTCCTTCTCTGGAGATATTCAAAGCCCACCTGGGCATAGCCCTGTGTAATGTGCTCAGAGGACCCTGCTTTGAGCAGGGAGGTTGGGTGAGATGGACGCGCAGTGGTCCCTTCCAGCCTGAACCATTCTGGGATTCTGTGTCCTGGCGCTGCAGCTGAAGCCTGCAGCTGCTGGATGCAGCTGTGCTGAGCAGCTCTTCATGGAGTGCCAAACAAGAACACTCTCCTGTGAGAGGTTCAAATGATTAATCTGCAATTGCTCCCCAAAGTTGGGGCTGGGATAAACCTTTCAGGCAGTCCTGGAGCTGGAGGAGCTGCGTAATTAAGTTGTGTCTGCAGGATGGGGGGGTGTGCTGGGATAATGAATGGGCAGGTGTGCTGCTGCTCCCAGTGTTTCAGCATTTTCCAGGATTCACTGAGGTGGGGCTGGGCTGTCTGTAAAGGGCTGAAACAATAAATTGGAGAAACAATCTGCTTAGAACCTGATGACAGTGGAGTGTGCACCCTCTTCAGGTGGCACTGACTGCTTTTGGGAGCAGCGGGCAGTTGTCATTATTAATGACTGTGTCTTAATTTAATCAGGGCCATCCTGTAATGCGAGACAGATGGAGAAGACCAGGAATGTCTGACGCATGAATTCTTAATTCTCTCCCTGCATTATAAAACATGCAGAGCAAGGATTACATCCTTTTGTATAACACTAAGCCTACCTTCAGCTCTTAAATAGATGTTTAGTCTTCTCTTGCCGAAGTTATTCAAAGCTGCCTTAGGCATGTTTGGATTAGGCAGGGAGGAAATAAAGCCACTGCTTTTGGAATCTTAAAATGAGATTTGAAAGATGTGGGTTTTAGCATTATTGCCTTTTATTTTTCCAGTGTATCGGAATCCCAGAGCTCCCTTCAGCAAGAGAGAACTTCCAGCAGAATCTTCTCAGCAACTGTTATTGCCTCGGGCTGAGGAGTCGATCAAAGTCGAGGTAAGAATTTGAAACCCCACACATCTGAGCTGGCCTCACCTTCCAAGCCCGTGGCACCTTGGAGCTGTAATTCTGTGTCAGAGGGGGATCAGCAGCTGAATGCTGTGCTCTGGTTTGGCTCCTCAGGGCGGGATGTCGGAGCTGAGCGACGAAGCCAGCGAGTCGGAGCTGCTGAGCCGCAGCCTCTCCATGTGGCACGGGGTCGGGCACATGGTCTGCCGGGAGGAGCTGGACGTGCCCCTGGACCTGCACACGGCCTCCTCTGTCGGGCAGTACGAAGTGGTGCAGGAGTGCATCCAGCGGTGAGAGGGGCTGGGGAGGGCACAGCTGGGGTGCCACCTGCTGCAGGTGTGGTTGTCACTGCTGCCGTGCTGGTCGGGGCAGCGGGGACACCTCACTGGGACTCCCAAAGGGGTCTTGGCACAAAGTTTCCAGGGGCAAATCTGCTGATAAAAATGAGCTCCTTAGTGTTTTAGTGGGAGGTGTGTCCCCTCCATTGCAGGGGGGTGGAATGAGGTGGTCTTTAAGGTCCCTTCTACCCAAACCATTCTGTGATTCTGCCATTTGGGGGAGGTTGTGTTGGAGCGGTAGAAATTCCCCTGCAGGCTTCAGTGCTAGAATTCTTTCAGTACAATGCTAATAACAAGAGTCTGCAGGAGCCAGCTGTGGTCCACAGCTCCAGCACAGTAGTTCATGTGCCTTCTTTCTTCTGTTCCTTAGTGGAGACCTGGATTTGAACCAGAGGAACTGTGGGGGCTGGACCCCACTCATGTACGCTTCCTACATCGGCCACGACAACATTGTGCACCTGCTGCTGGAAGCGGGAGTGAATGTGAACATCCCCACCCCAGAAGGGCAGACTCCCCTCATGCTGGCCTCCAGCTGTGGCAATGAGAGTGTTGCTTACTTCCTTCTACAGGTGTGTGTCCTGTAAAAAACAGGTAAAGCCACAGCACATGGTTTAAATGCTCAGGGTGGGATTATTCACAAGTGGCCACTTTGTGTTCTGTTGTGAGTTTAGCTTCGTGGTGGGATTTAATTTGAACTCCTGGTGTCCCAGCACAGAGGGGCAGTGGCTGAAAGCCTGAGCAGAGCAGGTGCAGTAAGGAGCATTGTCTGTTCTCTTGCAGCAAGGGGCAGAGCTGGAGATGAAGGACATCCATGGCTGGACTGCCTTGTTCCACTGCACCAGTGCCGGGCACCAGCAGATGGTCAAGTTCTTACTGGAGAATGGGGCAAATGCCAACTGCAAGTAAGGAGGAATCTTCATTTCGTTGTCATTTCATTGTCATTTGTCATTCAGTATGAAAGCAACAGGTGGCAGATGAACACACTCCAACAGACACCTGCTTTTGTCTTCCCCCTGTACCTTAGGATGTGTGGCACAGCTGATACAGGGACAGGTGACCTGCAAACTGAATTGAAGTCTGCTCATGCTGTCCCTGTTTATTACACTAAGATCAAGGGAAATTAGATTTACTGCTTGTTTAATTATCAGCTAAACACTGACACCTTCTGAACTCAACTGCACTTCACAAGTCTTTGTATTGATTATTTTATACACTCAGAGTTCAGGTTGGTTTTTGAAGTGTGCCCTGCATTCCCATGCCTTGGGGACTGCCATAAGTTTATGCACATGGAATTGCCTGAGGGCACAAGAGGTTCCTGCCTTATTAGCTCCTGCAAAACTGATTTGGGCTCTTAAAGGCAGACCTGCAGCTGGAAGAGTAATCTGTTGCTGTGCAGCCAATTTGGGAGCACTGAATCTCCACAGGGAATCTTGCAGCAGGGCAGCCAGTACATCATAGAGGCTGTGCTCAGCAAAGGTTGAGGGATGGAAATGCTCTGTTAGGGTACGGCAAAACTGCAGCACGGTTCAGCTGTGGTTATACCAGTCCATGTGTCTGTTCTCTCCCCAGGGAGCCAGTCTATGGATACACACCTCTGATGGAAGCAGCTGCTTCTGGCCATGAGATAATTGTTCAGTACCTTCTCAATCATGTAAGTGTCCTGACAGTTCTCTGTGTAGCTGAAAGTCTCTGGTGCCAGCCCTCGGAGGAACTACCACAAGTTTGACGCCAGACTTTTTTTGACAGTGTTATGTTTGCTCCTTGATGAGAGTCACATCTGAAGTCCCAGACTTTCAGGACTGTTTCCAAAGTACCTGCTTTCTGCAGGCTGGTACCATGATTTTACACTGGCCTTGCAGGAATAGGAGTGAGGTGTGACTGTCCAGATTTAACTGAATAATGACTGAATTAGAAAACAACTGAAGCTGTAATTTTTCTAATGTATTTACAGGCTCGCATGCTCAGGCTAGTGGACATCTGCATCCAAAAGTTTACGAGCATTGCCAGGCTCTTACAGTTTGGTTTTAATCCCGTTTGACTGGTCCAGCTTACTGCCAGAAGGAGGCAGCAATACAAAACACTTCAGATCAAACAAACCAGTTCCCAGTGGCAGTGCACAAGAGCCATATGCCTGGGCTAATTGGCATTCAGGGATTGGAGAGACTGGAGAGGACTAGAAAGGCATTCAGGGTATTAGTGCAGCTTGAGCTGCCTGTCAGAGGTGAGCCTGTATTGCTGATGGAGGAGCTAAGACAATCCTTGGGGTTTTTTTTAGTGTATATGTATTTTTTCTATACTGCCCTCTGCCATGTGTGCTTCGACAGGTATTTTTTCTGCAGGGAGTGAAGGCAGATGTCCAAGATAACACTGGAGCCACAGCACGGACCCTGGCCATGAAGTATGGCCACACGAAGATTGTGGGGCTGATAGATTTGCATGCAGCCCCAGTGCCCAAGGTCTTCTGCAGAGGTCCAGGTAACAGATGTTTTACCTCATTCATTTTAAGATGGAACCTGAAGTGAGGTGTTTGAAAGTATGCTATACTGTGTATATGGGGTAGTGCTGGCTGGTCTGTCCTGGAAATTCCAGCATTTCTGAGGATGGAAGAGGCATGAATCCAACAACTCTTGTCTGGTGGCCCCTTTCTGAGCTTGTTTAGCTGTTTCACCCTCACTCTTTAACATTTCCCATTTTCTTCCCACTGCATTTATGGGACCAGTAGCAAGGAAAGCAGGCAGATGACTTCCTGTGCTGCTAACAACCTGTGTTTGAACTACAGGCAAATACGAAGAGCTGAGTTCTTCAGACGAATCATGTTCTGCTCCCCAGAGACAGAGACCTGCTCGTAGGACCAAGGGTCCCAGCATCCACGAGGGGCCCCAGGCCTTGGCCAAGATCACAGCAGTTGGGATTGGGGGAAGGAAGCAGTCTCGCTATGGTGAGGAGAGTTGGGAGC
Source organism: Struthidea cinerea (assembly GCA_013397865.1). Classification (NCBI taxonomy): domain Eukaryota; kingdom Metazoa; phylum Chordata; class Aves; order Passeriformes; family Corcoracidae; genus Struthidea; species Struthidea cinerea. The sequence goes on along the minus strand of VZTI01005246.1, from coordinate 31,958 downwards.
CTGAGGGACAGTCCCCTGAGGCCTCAAATGCACTGCAGCTGTTCCTGCTACACATTTTTTTCTATTTGTTTGGGATTCATGTGTGCTTTGTACAGAACAAAGATAGCTTTGTATGATGGTGTTCACTATCCAGTGTCTGGGTTAGAAAGAAAACCCCCTGAACTCTTTTGTCAAGGCTGGATATTGCTGAGTGGGATGCTTTTCTGCTCTCACCTCAATTACAGTTCTCCTGACTTGAGAACAGATCAGTTTCCCTTTCTGAGGCAGGCTCAAAAGTTTGAGAGCCCTTCTCGCGCTGATGACAGGGAGGTGGTCACAGTGGCCAAGAAATCATTGATCGTGAGAGTGAACTTGTGAGTTTTGCCTTCCCTGGTTCTTGAAATGCTTCTAAAAATGAGATTGCAAAACCTTTGCAACAGCCCAAGAGAAGGATGATCCCCATCAGCCCCTGGATGCAGTGCTAGGAGGTTTGTTTTACTGTCTGTCATGGGTATTTCTCAGATTGGTTGCCTGGAATAACCAAGATTATGGACTTGAAAGCGTGTTCAAATCTCAGTTCATTCTCTTAAACACAAGTCTGTGTTATTCCACAGGCTGTATTGGAATGATACTGTCAGCTCCTTAAATGCCAGTGGGATGCTCCTGGTGTTTCAGAACCTGCAGAGGGCTTGGTTCTGCAGGGTGTGCAGGGCTGGGGGTGGGACACAGCTGGCACCTTGCTCTCTTAAGCAGCTGTTTCTCCCCTTTTGTAATTTGGGTTTAAAGAGGAGAGGGGAATGCTGGAAGCTTTTGTTTAAGGTACCTCTCTGCTGTGAGGTGTTTCCTCTGACTTTCTTTCAATGTAAGCATGTGAATGAAGTACATTTGCTGTGGGGTCATGTGAGGGAACTGCAGGAACCTGCATTTCTCAGGTGTTCTCTGTGCTTTCTAGAAGGAAACCTGCCGGTTGAGAGGCCAGTCTCACATTTTGGTTATTTTCAGATCCATAAGTGGTTACATTTTCTGCAGGAACCTCCCTGATAACTTGAATCCTAATCTTTGTCCTCCCTTCGTGTTGCACACAGAGCAGGTGCCCCCTCAGGGCTATGTCACCTTCAGCAGTGATGGCAGCTGTGAGCCAGGTGTCATCAGGAACAGGGATGTCACCTCCCCGATTAACGAGCTGGACGTGGAGAGCAGCAGCAGCAGGGGTAAGTCACTGTCTCAGAACGTGGCCCACCTTGCAGTGCACAGCTGGGTATGAGTCCAGGCCTTCGCCTCCCTTCCCAGTAAGATGCTGAGATTGGAATGTCTCTCCTGAGGGAAGGCTGGGATGGTTTAGCTGCAGAAGATAAAGCTTAGTGTGGTAATTTCATCAATTTGCACAAATAATCTAAAGGAGGGCGGGAACAAGACAGAGCGTGGCTGTTTACAGAAGTGTCTTTGGTAGTAAACAGACTTGGGGAAAGATGAGTGCTGGAGATCATGGTATTTCTTCCTCAGGGTTCTTTTATATCCTGAGTGCTGCACATGAAGCCTTGCTCTGTTTTTCCCCTCCCTTTGCACCTCCAGGAGTTTTACTGGTAATTGTGTAACGAAACCAGAATGTAACAAAGTTGTACTTAAATGTTTTTTTTCCTGTTCCTTTCCAGAGGATAGTGTTTTGTCCAGCAACAGCTTGGGAACCATCAGGAGCAGCAGCAGCAGCAGCGAATGTCTGATCAGAGCCCCGGGAGTCAGCAGTGAAGGCTCCTTGGAAAGCAATGAGGTGGATTTTCCTTTCTCTGCCTTCAGCTTGGGCAGTGCTGTCACCCTTGGGTGACTCTACTCCCATAGGAGCCTGTAGGACCAGGCTGGGTGAGGAAAGGTGCCGTTCCAGGGACAGGAAAACCAAGGGAGGGGAAGAGGTTGGAGGTTACTCACAGCTCACTTGGGTCAAGGCACCTCTGGGGCTGCAGTACAAAAGGGCCTCTAGGTCTTGGAGGAATCTGCACTTGTTAGCCCCAGTGATCCTGACATCTCTGCACAATCATCCTTTCTATTCTGTGGGTACTTTTTTCCTTTTCCAGGACTCTGACCATGCCAACAGCCCCCCGAGTCGGAAACAAGCCAAGAGCTTTAAGGGCAAGACTCGCTACAGCAACAGTGACAGCCAGTGGAGCCACTGCCTGGGGAAGGCTGGGGGCTGCAGCCAGCACCTGGTCCTTCCTGAGCCCCCAGCCTACACAGGGCCCCAGGTAACCACACAGACTTGTCCTGCAGGCTCTGTCACTGTACCAGGCGTGGGAGGCTTTTCCAAGGTCACCAGAACACCTTGGATTCCAAACCTCTGCCCAAACTGAAATGCTTGTGAAATGGCAATTTGTTGTACAGGAGCTGTTTGCTGAGATGTTGCTGTTGCTTGGAGGGGTTTCCTAGACCCTTCAGGCCTGTGGGTGGGTATCAAAGCTGGCAGTGGTGTGGGCTGGGGTGGATGGTGCTGTGTCATTCTGCTCTGCACATGTTAGAGGCCATGGCTGCAGCAGAGAGGCCAGTCCTGGTGTGTGACTGTGGAGAAGGGCAGGGAACCACAGGAAGTTGTGGTTGCTTCTGGAACCCAGAAAGCTGTTACGACAGCACGAGGAAGCAGATATTTATGATTAAGAGGAATGGTGATGCTTTTGTTGTGAAAGTATCAATAAGTTTGTTTTGTCTGGGCTGCAGGACCTGGCAACATTCCTTGAGGAGATTGGGTGCCTGAAGTACCTGCAGGTGTTTGAGGAGCAAGACGTGGACCTCCGGATCTTCCTGACCCTCACAGAGAGTGACCTGAAGGAAATAGGCATCACGTGAGTGTCTGTCCTGTCTTCCCAGCTTTCCCTTACAAACCACGTCCAGCCTGCTCAGGAAGGTTTAGCTGGGGAGTGCTGCTCTCTTCTGGCTGCCTCCCACACAAATTGCCATCCCCATGTCCTCACTGTAACACGCTCCTGCTTCTGGAGGTACCTTGGAGAGACCAGGACACTGCAGAGGTCCTCATGGCGTCCCGTTGGGCTTAGGGACAGGTGGTGCAGGGCTTGACCCCTGTTGGTTCCATCCCCCCAGGCTGTTTGGCCCCAAGAGGAAGATGACCTCGGCCATCGCGCGCTGGCACAGCAGCGCCCGCCCGCCCAGCGACGCGCTGGAGCTGGCCTACGCCGATCGGCTGGAGGCGGAGATGCAGGAATTGGCCATCCAGCTGCACAAGGTGAGGCTGCTGGGAGCTCCTTAGGGCCCTACGCCCTGCAGGAAGTGATCGGTGCTGCGTTTTTGTTGTGCCCCTGATGTTTTTCCTTCACCCCAGACCATGAGTTGTAGTGGACGCAGCTGGTGTCAAGTACAGCTTATCCACTCCTAATCCTTTGTGCTCCTTTGTGTCTGTTTCCCATCCAACTGGCAACTATAGGAGCCAGGGGCAGGAATTAAATCCCTACTCTTTCCCAGCAGTGTCATTTTTATGATGAAGTTGTGCAGCCATCAGTGAACAGACTTGAGTTGGTTTGGGAAATTGGGACTAATGAGTAACTTTGTAAACAGAGAGGAAGGAAGGGGGAACTGTAACTGTGGGGCTGGCTCAGTGTGGAGAGAACCTGTACTCAGTATACAAGCTTCATCCAGCTTCCTTTCCCACTGGAAAGGAACATTCTGGCTGCCTAGGGCATTAAAATAGCAAGGACTCCAGGGACATGTGAGAGCAGCAGGGAGGAGATGTTCAGTACTCGCAGCCTGATCCCCAGTGTGCTCTGCTGCAGAGGTGTGAAGAGGTGCAGGTGATGAAGGGCCAGGTGTGCCAGGAGCAGAAGCTGCGTGCAGTGGCTGAGAGCTGCTTGATGGAGCGGGATGAGACCTGGAATGCCATCCAGTGCCAGCTCAGAGAGGCTCAGGCCATCACCAAGGATGCTGGAGTCCTGCTGGATCAGATCAAGTAAGTCATTCCTGGGAAGTGACACTGAGACTGCTGGGAAATGGGATTTGGGGTCATATTGGCAGTCTTACAGGTGATGCTCAGGGTAAGGCAGGAGAGCTCACCTGGTACTTAAACACATTTTGGATCCTGCATGACTTTCCCTAATGGAAAGCCACAGCCATGGGAGCACACATGAAGCTTCGGTCAGAAGCATGAGCTGTAAGTGGCCTTTTTGGGGGTGCTGGGTGCTCCTGTTTCAACTAGAAGCAACCAAAAGGCTGAGGTTTTGTGCTTACCCAGTGCCCAGAGTAAAACTTGGCGATCAGGTGAATACAAAAAGGAGTTTTTAACCCATAACCTATCAAAGGACATGCAGTGACTTGCAAGTGAAGAATACTTTTTTTACAACTGTGACACCTGGCAGAAAAACCTGCCCTGTCCCACCTCCTGACACTTCTTTTGCTGCCTTTGTGATGCTTTTCTCTCTGCCCCAGTTGGACTCCTGTCACAGGCCTTGTTCTGTCCAGTGATAGATCAGGGACATCCCTGAAAGTGGCATAAATCCTGCTGCTTATAGATCCTAGCCCAGAGGGAGTGAGGTCTGCTTGCTTCCAAGCCAGGGTGAGCTGAAGTTGGATCCAGAAGCTCAGCAGAGGGGCAGAGCCTGACTTTTCCCCCTGACTGAGGAGCTGAGGCTGCTGTAGAAGGGCCCTGGCATGCTCTGAACAGACACTGCTTGAATTGGTGGGATGGTGGTGACAGCCTGAGAACTTGGGTGCCCCTCCTGCCAGTCCCGAGGTCGTTTCCTTTGCCCATTAGAAACCTTGGATCGGGCTTGATTCTCACACAGACCAGGCACAGCCCCTGGCTTGGGCTTCCTGCTGCTCACCCCGGCCCCTCCTTGTCTTGTCCCCCCGCAGCTCCTCTGTGAACGGGGCACAGCTGGCTGTGGCTGCAGATGGGGAGCAGTGGCTGGGAGCTGAGCAGTGCCAGCGCCCCGAGCTTGGGCTGGGGCACCACTTCCTCTTCCTGGGAAGCAGCAAGGAGCAGGTTGTACCCCAGGGCCTTAGAGGCGCTGCCTGGGCACCCCACGCAGGTGCTGCAGGCTGTAGCAGTGTGCAGTGTGGCTCCCAGCACGTCCCTGTGCCCTGCTGATGGCTGTGGTGTGGTTTGGCAGGAGCTGCCAGGCGGAGCTGTCGGCCCGGCTGGCCCCGGAGCGGGCGGGCGAAGGAGCACGGGGCACGCGGGAGCAGCGCGGCACCGGGGAGAGCCGGCGGCCCGGAGAGCGCCCAGGTAAGCAGCAGCTCCAGCTGCAGAGGGGGAGCCCAGAACAAACCCCCTGCTTGTCTTTCCTTGCTGAAAGGATGAAGTCAGACAGCTGGGAATGGGTGAGCAGCCAAACTCTTAGAGTGAGTTTAATTCTTGCCCAGGAGAAGCATTTAAAGCTCTCAGGGTGTTTGGAGTTTAACTTGCAGAGTTTCTCAGCAAGTTTTGGTTCTCAGCAAGTGGGAAGTTTTGGGGTCTGGCAGGTGTTTGTGGCTACAAATGCAAAGCTGTAGCACAGGCCTCAGTGACAGCCCTGCTTCGTGAGCCTGCGGCTGCAGCTCGGGTTTGTTACCACCCTGTGCATTGGAGCAGGGTCTGAACCAGTAGCTGTGGTTGGTTCCCTAACACAGTTTGGAGGATTTTGCTGTTGGATCCATGGAACAAAACTCTGGCTGGGCGGGCCTGACCCAGCAGCTCCTTATCCCTAGGAGTTGGTAAATGATCCCTGGAAGTGCTCAAGGCCAGGTCGGAGGGGACTTGGAGCAACCTGGTCTAGTGAAAGGTGTCCCTATCCATGGCAGGGGGTGGAATGGGATGGGCTTTAAGGTCCCTTCCAACCCAAACCATTCCATGATTCTGAGATTCTCTGACCTTGCTGCCTGTGACACGTTCCTGGTGACCTGTTCTTTGCTGCCTGTGTATTAGAAGTGAGACAAGTAGAGATCCTGTTGATTTCTGTCCACTACACTTAATCCCTTCGAGATTCTCTTAATAAACAACCCAGCCAGTATAAAAACATAAATTCCTAAGCGGTGGAATTGCCAGAAAACTCCTCAGTTTGGCACAGGGAGCTCCAGCTCTCTTCCTATGTGATTCAGAACCCCTAACTGGAACCCCTTTGGCTGGGGATGCTTCCCAGCAACACCAACCCCTTGTGTGCTGCGTCCCAGAGAGCGTGCAGGTGGATTAACTGTGTCCCTGTCCTTGCAGTGCTGGAAGGGTGGCCACCTTCCCTGAAGTCCCTGAGCTTGCCTGAGCTGTCAGCTGTGCTGGAGGAGTGTGTGGGAGAGATGGGTAAGGTGGGAAGGGCTCTGGGCATGTGGAGGGACTGTTGTGCTGGGTGGGGTTTGGTGGTTTGGAGTGGTTGTTGGGAGACACCCCACAATCTCTGCTCCTCCAGGGAAGCCTCCGGGCTCTGGAGTTGGTGCTGGCAACTTATTCTTGCTGCAGATCTTGGTCTCTGCTTCATCCCCTGGTGACAGGTCCAGGCTGAGAGATGGGAGGGGGGCTGGTCCCTGCATCTCCTGCTCAGTGGAGAGGGCTGCTGGGGAAGTGGTTCCCTAATCCTGTGTCCTGTTCTCCTGGTGACAGGAACTTTGTCCCAGCAACTTGCAGACAGTAGAGACACCCCTGTTTTCAGAGCAGGAAGGCAGCACAGCAGTGGCTGAGTGCAGCCTGTTCTTTCCTGTTTCCTGGCCCCTTCCTAATGCTGCTTTTCCCCTTTGCTTTGTCCTCAGGAAAAGCTCTGCAGACTGTGACTCAAAACCTCCAAAGGCTCCAGGCTCTGGGGCAGAGCGGGCAGAGCCGGCCAAAGCCATAACCAAGCCAGGAGGGTGAGTGGGAACAACTGCCCTGCCCGGGAACAGGCTGTGGCACTGAGGGGACACCATCCCTCACTGCCAGTCCCAGCCTGTGGCACTCAGGGGACACCATCCCTCACTGCCAGTCCCAGCCTGTGGCACTCAGGGGACACCATCCCTCATGCCCTGTCCCCAGAGCTCACTCATAGCCCACACACCAGGGCTGGGCTCTGACTCGTCCTTGTGTGCCCTCTGGTTGGTTCTCCCTTTGGAAAATCCGTAGCCCCCTTGTGTCTGTGTGCCCCCAGAGGGTGACTGTCCCCTTTTCCCTGGTGGCTGCAGGAATACCGACGTCGGGTGACTGTTCCACCCGGAAGCTGAGTGTGCCTGGGAGAGGGAGCACGGGGGCCGTGCCGGCAGCACCGTGGCTCTGCCGAGGGCCACCACGGCTGGCAGGGCACGGAGGAGGCCGTGGCCACCAGAGAACACAGCTGGGAGGACGAGGGACAGCAGAGGACGACAACCAGCAGCTCTTGGGGCCTGACTCAAAGTTCCCAGGATCTTTGTTTGAAAGGTTTAGGTTTGGAGGAGAAGCTCCAAGCCTGGAAGTTTTGTCTGCCTTCAGCTTCCTGCAGCCCTTGTTGTTCAGGTCTGGGTGGTGGTAGAAAGGTGACAGTTGCACACAGCAGTCAATTCATTATCCTTTTCTGCATCCCAAGCTCCCCAGGGCCTCTGAAACGTGTCCCTGGCTCCTCCTGTGCCGTGGGGATTGGCCCAGAGAATGGATCTGAGGCCATAAAAAAGGCAGTTTGTTGTGGAGGCGTGAAGGGAGTGGAGTTTGCGATGTTTGGCTCTTTGAGGTGCAGGGGAGCTCAAAGTGCAGTCCTGTTCCTGTTGGAATGTCTGCTCTGCTGCCATCCCAGATCTGGGCTTCAAAGCCTGTTCCTCCCACCCGCCCACTCTGGTTCACTTTGGGTTCTTGCTGTCCTCAGGGGCTGGGTGTGGTCACATGCGGTGGTTTAGGAATGGCATTCACTGAAACACTCCCACCTCACTCACTGCCCCTCCTCCCCCTCCCCTGGGGTGCGATGGAGAGAAGAACTGGAGGCACAAAAGGTGAAGATCACTGGTCGAAATAAAAGCAATTTACTGGAAACAGCCATGAGATAACGAACAGTAACAGCAACAACAGTAATAGCAAAAGTGTACAAGGGCGGTCCTGGTCCTGCAGAAGTGACCCCTGTCCTGGCCAGAACCAGGACATCTCAGTTATTCCATCTCCCAAACCTTGGCTTTGTGGTCAGTGCTTTATGGCAGAGGTTGTTGGTCTGGTTTGCCAGGGCCAAGGTCCCAGTAAGGCAGATGTTCCCCTGGAAGGACATGAGAGAGAAGGAAGAGCTGGGACTGTTGAGCTTCCCGTGCCTCTGGCAGGCAGGGGAGTGCCAAGGCAGCAGAGCAGGAACAGGGATAAGTCTGTCCCCCATGGGAGGTGGGCAAAGGAAGCACAGCCCAGATGGAGCTGTGGTGCCAAGCTTTGCTCCTCACCACTGCCTGCCTTTGATTTGCAGGCTTTAGTGTTGGGAAATAGTTCTGCCAGGGCATTCGGGGGTGGGCATTGCCAAGGCCAGGCAGTGTAGGAAGAGGCTGCCCTGTCCCTGGGATTGGGCAAGGGCTCTGGTGACGGGGACCTTGGTGTAAAGTGGTTTCCAGCGACTCTGTTCCCATTTATTCCTGAATCCTGTAGGGGGAGAAACACAACAATCGAAATCTGAAGTCTGTGACTGAGGGCCTTGATGCATCAGGAAAAGTCCCTTTGGGAAGAGGATGGAACTGTGTGTTCCTTCTGATTTTTGGACCTTGGTCACAGATCTCAAATACAAAAACCCATCCAGCTCCATCTTTTGAGCTGATCACCCCTTCTGATGAGCTGCCTGAGTCCCCTTAGGCAGGGGTGACAACTGCTCTGCCTGGGTGTCTGTGCTTCCTGGGGGCAGTCCCTGTCCCAAAGCAGGCAGGTGTGGCCCTCTCAGCTGTGCCCCGTGTGCCTGGCAGTGTCCCCCCCTCTGCGGTGCTGCTTCCTGCCTGTGGTTACCTCCCACCCTCACCACAAGGCACTTGTTTCTCATCTTGAGAAAATGCCATGGAGCACGTGGGCACCCAGTGCCAGCTGCAGGAGCTTCACCCTGAAGAGTTTGGATGAGGTGGAGGGAATTCTCCTCATGCAGCATCCCTGGAGACTCCCCAGAGGACTGAGGCTGTGCTGGGAACAGTGTTTGGGGCTTTGTCCCTCGTTCCCTGTCACTGGAGGAAGGGTGGGCAGTGCCAGGGTCTCTCCCTAGCCTTGGTGGTGCCTCTGGCTGCACTAGTACAGGGTTGTTAGTGCTGTTTCCCTTGAATTTAGGGCAAAGTGCCCCAGAAAATCCTAAGGGAAAGGGTCTGGGGTCACCTGGAGAGCCAAGGAAGCCCTGGCTCAGCTGTGCCTTCAGAACTGGCGGCCTGTGCAGAACAGGAAGGCGACTACAGGGATTTGGGGCTGGCTTTGCTAAGTCTGAGGCTGGAATAAAGGGTGTTTGGGGGATTAACATGATCTATCCAATAGGTTAGAATGCTTGGGAAAAGGGGGGAGATGTTGGCAGTGTGTGTGTGAAGGAGACAGGCCCCAAACAGGTGCTGCAGGAGCCCAGGTGTTAAGGCTTCAAGGGGTGTGAGGACAGACAAGAGGGGACAGCAGGGAGGGGATCTTCTACCACAGAGTATCCCTGAGGGGGCAATTCCTTAAATGCAGGATGTGAAGCAGCATTCCTTGCAGCCAGGGTGGCCCTGCAGGCAGCAGGAGTCTGGTGCTACCCTAAGGTGAGCTGTCCGAGGAAAAATAGCATTTGCTGACTTGGATAAATGAATAAAACCTGAAGAGCCTGGCTGCGGTGTGTGGGTTTCTCTGGAAGGGAGAAGGGACAGGACAAGGGGTGATGGCTTCCTACTGCCAGAGGGCAGGGATAGATGGGATATTGGGAAGGAATTGTTATGACTGTGAGGCTGGGGAGGCCCTGGCACAGGGTGCCCAGAGCAGCTGTGGCTGCCCCTGGATCCCTGGAAGTGTCCAAAGCCAGGCTGGATGGGGCTTGGAGCAGCCTGGGACAGTGGAAGGTGTCCCTGCCCATGGCAGGGGTGGGATGAGCTGAGCTTTAAGGTTCTTTCCACCCCACTCCATTCTGGGATTCAGCTGTCTGGAGCAGAGAGAAGCAGCAGGCTCCGATTGCTGAAAAATAAATATTTATTTACATCTGCAAAGAGCGTTAATGTGTAAAATGGTCTCGGGGGGGTTCCGTCGGTCCAGGACCATTCCTGTGTGACTCCAGCCTGGTGCAGCCTCTTTGCTTTGTATGCTCAAGGCAGCCCCTCCGTGAGGCACAGGGAGAGGCTCCTCCAGCCCCTCAGGGAAGGGGCAGGACCTGGAGAACCTCCTGTGTCCATGGGCATCACTTGGAGCATCCCAGCTGCTTCTGCCGGCCTGGATGGGACTTTTGTGCATGGCAGAGGAAGGAATGTGGTGGGAACAAGCACTGGCAGCGTGTCCGTGCTGCTCCTGTGGGTCAGAGTGAGGGGCTGGGTGCTGAGGGGGTCTCCAGCTGCTCTGGGCTCCTCCAGGACAGCACAGGCCCAGGGCAGGAGGGCAGCCAGGCACAGGCAGCCCTGCTCAAACCACACCACTTCGGATGCTTCCCTTGCTTCCTGGGCTCCACAGGCTGCTTGGCCAGGGTGGGATGATGCTTTGACACCACACTGGAAAGCAAACTCCCAGGATTTTTAGCCTTTGGCCAGCAAAATGGTTCCTGAGCTCCTGCTATGCCTGGAAATCTAGCTTTCCCTCCACAAAGCAGGAGGCTGGGCTGGATACTGGATGTGGGAGGTGGGGCTCTGCTCCAGTGAGTTGCTGCTCGCAACTCCTTCGCTCCCAAGTGTTTTTTGAGGCTCCATCCTTGGCTCTGCCCACGGCCAGGGTGATGGGTTCTGCCGTTCTGTGTTGGGGAGGGGGTGCAGGAGCAGCCCCTCACTGTGAAGAGCTTTACAGGGTGGCTGTGGATGTCTGGGAGCTGTCAGGGTGGCGGTGAGGTGGTCCTGGGGTAGGACACGGGGGAGGACAGGGAGGCCCTGGATGTGGTGTGGCCCAGGGTGCAGGGTTTGGGCAGCAGCTCCCATTCCCACTGCTGAGGATCAGGCTCCCCTGGGCTGCTGCGATCCCACAGCTGCCCAGGTGGGTGTGGGTGTTTAGGGGTTCCCTGTGTGTTCCAGGGGTTTCCTGTGTGGAAGGTGTCCTGGGGAGGCTGCCAGGTTCTGCTGCTGCACAGGCAGCCCCCAGGCACACCGAGGCCCTGCCGAGGGGACAGCGATGCCTGGCAAGAGCCAGGGGTGCCACCTCCCACTCGGGTCACAGCAGGGATGTCCCCTCCAGCAGCTCCACTGTGGCACAGCCAGACACCGGCCCCAGCCTGGCCATCCCAGCTGGGCACTGCCCAGCACAGCTTCCCGCAGCCTCCTGCCCTCCAGCCAGGCCCTGTGGCCAGCGTGGCCAGCAGCCCCTCTGCCCTGGCTGGTCACCACCTCACTGGGCACAGCAGAGCACCGGGTGGTCAAGCTTCCAGAGCTGCCACTTCTTCTTCATCTCAGACTTGACCTGCCATGGATGGGAGGGAGCAGGGGCTTACCCCTGGCTGTGCCCTCCCTGCAGGCACAGCGTGGGGTGGGGAAGGCGGGCAGGAGGAGCCGTGGCAGGGACAAGGACAGGGACGTTACCTCCTTGTTGGCAAAGCAGTACAGCACGGCGACCAGGAAGCCCTGCAGGGAGAGCCAGGAGTGAGCCCCCCCTGCCATCCCTGTCCTGGGGCTGGGATGGGCTTAGGTTCCCCCAGGCCACTTCTGGGTGCTTTTAGGGCTGAGGTCCCCCTGGCACTGCTGCCTCAGGGAGCACGGGAAGCACCACCACGCTCTCAAGGGCTGAGGGTGGCAGAGACGGTGTCACCCTTCCTATGGAAGCACCACAGGGAGAACAAGCTGGAAGAGGGACCCCCTGATCTTTGCTCCATGGTGTGCCCAGAGCAAGGACTTGTTTCACTCCTGCCTCACCTGGAAGGAGTTGAGGAAGAGGGTGAAGAACACCTTGATGTAGCGCAGGATGCCCGTGGTTTGCTCATCGGTGGCGAAGATGAAAACGACCTCGTGGATCCCGAAGAGGGGGATGAGGGTCAGGGTGGCTTTGGCCAGCCTGGAGGAGAGTAAGGGGACCCCAAAACTCCCAGTTAATCCCAGGCTGGTTGTTTAAGGATGTGTGAGGTGGAGGAGAGGCGTGGGGTGGGATGTGGAGGTGGGGTTATCCCGTTATCCCAACCTGTCCCCGCCCCTCTCCCGGCCCACCTCAGCTTGTAGTCGGCGTAGCCCTTCTGGTTGGCCCGGAGCTTGGCCAGGATCACCTTGAGGATCCGCATGAAGATGAGCAGGTTGATCTGGGAGGGGGAGACAGGGCAGGGGCACACAGAGCCCAGCACCCCCACCCTGGCTGGGACACTCACCCAGCAGGAGATGGCACCCCCTGTGCTGCCAAGGCTGCTGCTGCCCCTCCTCCCTTCCTGCCATCCCAAACTCCTGGCTGGGAAGCAGCAGAGACCACCCCCAGCCCCTTTCTCTGGGGTTCAGCACCCCAGCTTCCTTCATGAACCCCCAGCACCTGGGAGTCAGCAAATTGCTGAACCCCCTGTGCATTTGGCTGGTCCTTGCAGGCCAACTCTCCCTGCTGGCCTCTGCTGGAAGCTTCCCTGCGGATCACAGCCCTGCTGTTATCCAGAAGGCCCCGGGGCTGGCAGCTGTTCCCTACCAGGGAGGCGAGCAGGATGGGGATGCGGATGATCCACCAGTAAGCCATGTTCTCGTTCAGCGCCCAGCACCTGCCGGGGAGACGCGGAGAGCAGCACCGTCACCCTGTGCTGGGGGCAGGATCATCCAAGAGCTCTCCAGCCCCAGCCGCGTGGCTCAGGGACCCTCAGCAGCCTCTGAGCGTCCCAGTGGGATCTCCATCCATCCATCCATGGATCCATGGATGGATGGATGGACGGATGGATGGATGGACGGATGGATGGATGGACGGATGGATGGATGGACGGATGGATGGATGGACGGATGGATGGATGGACGGATGGATGGATGGACGGATGGATGGATGGACGGATGGATGGATGGACGGATGGATGGATGGACGGATGGATGGATGGACGGATGGATGGATGGACGGATGGATGGATGGACGGATGGATGGATGGACGGATGGATGGATGGACGGATGGATGGATGGACGGATGGATGGATGGACGGATGGATGGATGGACGGATGGATGGATGGACGGATGGATGGATGGACGGATGGATGGATGGACGGATGGATGGATGGACGGATGGATGGATGGACGGATGGATGGATGGACGGATGGATGGATGGACGGATGGATGGATGGACGGATGGATGGATGGACGGATGGATGGATGGACGGATGGATGGATGGACGGATGGATGGATGGACGGATGGATGGATGGACGGATGGATGGATGGACGGATGGATGGATGGACGGATGGATGGATGGACGGATGGATGGATGGACGGATGGATGGATGGACGGATGGATGGATGGACGGATGGATGGATGGACGGATGGATGGATGGACGGATGGATGGATGGACGGATGGATGGATGGACGGATGGATGGATGGACGGATGGATGGATGGACGGATGGATGGATGGACGGATGGATGGATGGACGGATGGATGGATGGACGGATGGATGGATGGACGGATGGATGGATGGACGGATGGATGGATGGACGGATGGATGGATGGACGGATGGATGGATGGGGGGGGGGATGGATGGATCCATGGATCCATCCATCCACCCCCCATCCATAATCCCTCCACCCATCCATCCCCACTCACTCCGCGTTCTCCTTCAGGTACTTGGCGGCCATCCAGGGCACCACGAACACCACGGGGGTCCCTGCAAGTCACACAGCAAACCCTGTAAAACCAAGCACCCTCCTGAGCTGAGAAACCACCCCCGCGCCGGGGGGGCACCGTGGGGACACCCGGGGTCGGCAGAGCCCCCACCCTGCACCCTCCTGGGACCGCGGTGCCCCCGACACCGGGCACTGCCCCGTCCCCGCCGCGCGCCCGGGTGGCCCCTACCCCAGCCCAGGTAGAGGTAGAGCCTGTAGTAATTCTTCTCGGAGAACACGGCCCCGATGAGCAGCTTGTAGAGGTAGACAGCTTCCACCAGGAACCAGTAGTGGTTGGCCAGGATGCAGTACTGCATCAGCACCTGCGCTGCGCGGCACCCCAGCGCTGCCTGCCACGGGAGAGCCACCGTGGGGCTGGCTGCGCCCACGGGGCACCCCACAGCTCACCCACAGGGACCAGGCACCCCAGGAGCTCATCCTCCGGGGGTATGGTGCTGCACAGGCACCCCGAGAACGCTGAGAGTTCCCTCATGGGGCCATGGGTGCCCTGAGAGCTCACCCAGAGGCTGCACAGGCACCCCAAATGCTCACCCACAGGGCACGGGCACCCCTAGAGCTGGCCCAGAGGGTGCACAGGCAGCACAGGCACCCCCAGACCTCACCCATCAGGGGCATGGGTGGCACAGGCACCCCAAGGGCTCATCCCTCAGGTGCCACCCAAGCCCAGAGCTCACCCAGCAGGTGCACAGGTATCCCAAGAGTTCACCCACTGGGTCATGGGCAGCACAGGCACCCCAAAAACGTGTCCACGGGGTGGATGGGCACCCCAGGATCATGCACAGGTAGCCCAAGACCTCATCCACCAGATGGATGGGCAGCACCGGCACCCCAAGAACTCACCCACCAGGTGCCTGGGGCTGCATGGGCACCGACCCCCCGCACACCCTGCCCCGGGCGAGGCTCCCCACGCTGCCACCAGCCCAGCACTTGCCTCGTGGCTCAGCAGAGCCTCCCAGTCAGCCACCTGCACCAGCTCCGCGCCCCAGCGCCGCTCCAGCAGCGCGTCCTTCACCATCACCGAGGTCGCCCGCAGCCCGAAGGAGGCGAACAGGTTGGCGTGGATGTAATTCCTGGTGCAGCGCAGGTTCCTGCAGGAGCCGGGGTCAGGCGGGGCCAGCACAGCTGGGAGGGAGCGGGGGCACGGCCGCGTCCTACCTGAAGACGGTGAGGACGAGCAGGGCGGAGATGAGGGTGAGCAGTGACAGCGAGTACCCCACGGTGTAGAGCACCTTGAAGCTCACCATGAGCCGGCGGGCACCTTCCTGCGGGTGGGCACAGCGCCAGGGAGCCCAGGTGGGTGCCATGTCCACCCCTGGCCAGGCTGCCCTGGCCACCCCTGGGGTCCCAGCCAGGGTCCCACCTCCTCAGCAGTGACCTCCAGCTCTTCCTCGCACTGGGAGTAGTCCCTCCAGGGCTGGCTGCCGTTCACTGTCACCCACTGGCCGTCGGTGCCACACCTGCGGCTCACCAGCCCGTGTTTCACTGCGGACACGAAGCACCCGCACAGTCCCTCAGGCTGCCCCAAATCCCTCTCCTGGGATGATGGATCTGACCCTGCTCAGCCCCGAAGACCCCGTTCCAGGGCAGGCATGGGCAGGGCATGAGCAGGCTCTGCTCTGAGTGCCTTTACCCCAGGTCTGCTCATGGTCCCTCTGCCCCTGTCAGCCGGCAGGAGGGGAACCCTGAGAGCCTCTCCACCCCCAGCATGGCTCAGCCCTGGCTTCCAGCTCCAGGGTGGCAGGAGGGCATCCTCACCTTTCTCAAACCAGGGCAGGTAGAAAGGGCAGGAGACGTTGACGGCGGTGCCGGGGCTCCCGTCGGGCCAGCAGGCGTACATGTCAAATGTCCTGTTGCAGAACAGCCCTTCCGGGGGCAGGGACAGGGACAGCCAGGGGTCAGATGCTGGTGGCACAGCCACCTCGAGCCCTGCCATCCCAGCGCCTCCGAGGGGGCTGATGCCACCCTGAAATGGGCCCACGTGCCCCACACCAGCCTCAGCCCCCCAGGGCATCCCAGCCCTGGGTATCCCATCTGAGATGTGGAGATCCCCTCGTCAGTCCCTTGGCTCACCCTCCGTGGGTGAGCGGAGGGTGCTGGAGGAGGGATAAACCCCAGCCCCGGCTCCGTGTGCCCCATGTCTGACCCCGAGCTGGGCACGGCCGGCTACCTGCCGGGTAGGGCTCGCTCGCCATCCTCCTCAGGCACTCGTCACGGTACCGCAGCCACTCCTCGAAGGTCTTCTCCAGCACCTTGGCCCCGCCGTGCTGCAAGCCCAGAGCCGGCTCAGAGCCTCCAGCCCCAGCACCCTGACTGCCCCCGTGAACTGCTGCCACACCCTCGGGACGGGCAGGAACCCAGCACGGAGCCGGGATGGAGCCCCCGCGCAGGGGTCAGAGCCCGGCAGTGCCAACCCCGCTGCCCCCGGCCCCTCACCGGCACACAGGAGAACAGGCACATCCACGCGAGTCGGACAAGGCTCCGCAGGGATCCAGCTCCAAGCACGTCCCTCATGGCTGCTCCCAGCCTGACCAGTGCTCCCAGCGCCGGGAGGCTGGGCCGGGGACCCAGATCCTGGTGAGAGGTGGAGGAATGGGGACGGCTCGGCTCTGCCAGCCACCCACCCCCGGTGGAGGCAGAGATGTGCTTCCCAGGGCAGCAGAGGAGAAGATCCTGGGCACGTCCTGGGCTGCCACAGCTCCGGCTCGCTTCCCTGACGGAGCCAAAACCTCGGGGAGCACCAGGCAGAGCAGCCAGGGTGTGCATGGATCACACGTCTCGGATGAGCCTGGTCAGCTTCCACCCACCGCTGCCAGCCCCGAGGGGAGCAAACGCCATCGTGACAGCCGACGTGACAGCCCCAGCGCCACCGCTGCCACCCGGCAGGTGGCTGGCACCCCTGGGTGACCCGGGCAGGGGCTGCAGGGACAGGAGGCAGCGAGACCTCTCTGGGGTCCCCCGGGCCCCCACCCCCAGCCAGGCTGGGACCCCCAAACCAGCTGTGCCCCATCACCTCCCGCCCCGATGCTGCTCGCAGAGACCCCTCACAGCCCAGCCGTGGGCTCGGGGGAGGAGCAGCTCAGTCACCCCCGGGGCTCCCCGCTCCTCCCGGGGCTCCCCATCACTCCAGGATGGACACCCCCAGCCCGGCCCCCCCCCCCTCCAGCACGGCCCCCCCGGTTCGTCCCCCACGAGGGTCCCCAGCCGGTCCCGCTCGGTGCCTGCGGGGGTCCCGGGGCTCCGCCGCTTCCTCTGCCCGCTTACCCGGCTCTGCGGGACCGGCAGTCCCGATGTCCCGGTGCTCCCGGTATTCCCGGTGTTACCGGCAGCCTCGGCAGTGCCGGCGTTTCTGGCAGCCCCAGTGTTCCCGTTGTTCCCGGTGCTCCCGGTGTTCCCGGTGTTCCCGGTATTCCCGATGTCACGGGCAGCCCGGGCTCCGCGAGGTGAACGCGGCGGTGACCGAGCGGCGTCTGCGGCGGAGCCGCCTCCTGCCAGCGCCGTGCCCCGACGGGAGGGGGGTTTTGGGGGGGCTTAGGGGGAGTTCGGGGGCGGCACCGCCTCCCGGGGTTCCGGACGCCCACTGGGACTCGGGGGGTCCCGGAGCCGCTGTCCCCGCGCCCGCGGAGCTCCAACACGGACCCATGGAGCCCCCCGGGAATCACACAGGGATGGGGGTCCAGGTCCAGCCCCTTCGGGAGTCCCTGGTGGAATCACACACGGACAGGGATGGGGGTCCAGGTCCAGCCCCTCTGACGGTCCCCAGTTGCATCACACGGGGACAGGGATGGGGTCCAGCCCTCAAACTGTGGGTCACAGGGACTGGATCAAGGATCCAGACCCCTTCAGTCTCCCCCACAGCCCCCATCACGCAGCCGCAGGGGAAGTCCTTCACCTGCCAGGCTCGGTGCCCCTCTGGCTGTCCCCTGGGCTGGGTGCTGTGAGGTGCTGGCACGGTGGCAGCCCCCGTGCAGGCAGGGTGGGCTGCGGGGGCCACCCTCCCCTGGGGACGAGGAGGCCCTGGGGACCGTACTGGATCCAGCACAAGGACAAGCCCGTGACATCCGTGGGTGCCATCATCCAGCCAGGGGAACTTCAGCCATGGGACAAGCCTGGTGGCCCTGGTCATGCTGCCTCCTCAGCACCCCACGTGCTGGCAGTGGGGAGGGAGGGGGTCTGTGCCGGGGCAGGGCTGGGGAAGGTGGCTTTCCCATCAGTGGAGAGGGGGAGATTCCCCTGGGGTCCCCCAAATTACCACCAGGGCAGCCCTGCCAGGCTCCCACCTCCCTCCCAGTGCAGCTGGGCTTCCCTCCGTGCTGCAATGCTGGTGCCCACCCTGCCCTGTGGCAGGATGGGGTTCATACCCCAAAACTGGCTGAATGCACCAGAAAACGCATTTATTTTGCAAAAATCAGATGTTTGCCTCGAAGCTGCTGCAGTGGGCTGGGAGCAGACACAGGAGCCAGACGGATGAGGAGGCACAGCTGTTGCTCCAGCGATGCCAGAGGTGTCTGGTTATTCCAAGTGACAAATAACCAATGGAGGAGCAGCCCAGGGTAAGGATTTGCTGTCTGGGGGGAAAATGAGCCCTCAGATGCCTCCCCCAGCATGAGCCAACACCTCAGTGTTTGCTCATTAACAGATTATGGACTTTGGACAAGGGATGGAGGGACAGGACACAGGGAATGGCTTCCCACTGCCAGAGGGCAGGGCTAGGTGGGATATTGCGAAGGAATTGTTCTGTGTGAGGGTGGGGAGGCCCTGGCACAGGGTGCCCAGAGAAGCTGTGGCTGCCCCTGGATCCCTGGCAGTGTCCAAGTCCAGGCTGGATGGGGCTTGGAGTAACCTGGGATAGTGGAAGTTGTCCCTGCCCACGGCAGGGGGTGGCACTGGATGAGCTTTAAGGTCCCTTCCAACAAGANGGTCATGCTGCCTCCTCAGCACCCCACGTGCTGGCAGTGGGGAGGGAGGGGGTCTGTGCCGGGGCAGGGCTGGGGAAGGTGGCTTTCCCATCAGTGGAGAGGGGGAGATTCCCCTGGGGTCCCCCAAATTACCACCAGGGCAGCCCTGCCAGGCTCCCACCTCCCTCCCAGTGCAGCTGGGCTTCCCTCCGTGCTGCAATGCTGGTGCCCACCCTGCCCTGTGGCAGGATGGGGTTCATACCCCAAAACTGGCTGAATGCACCAGAAAACGCATTTATTTTGCAAAAATCAGATGTTTGCCTCGAAGCTGCTGCAGTGGGCTGGGAGCAGACACAGGAGCCAGACGGATGAGGAGGCACAGCTGTTGCTCCAGCGATGCCAGAGGTGTCTGGTTATTCCAAGTGACAAATAACCAATGGAGGAGCAGCCCAGGGTAAGGATTTGCTGTCTGGGGGGAAAATGAGCCCTCAGATGCCTCCCCCAGCATGAGCCAACACCTCAGTGTTTGCTCATTAACAGATTATGGACTTTGGACAAGGGATGGAGGGACAGGACACAGGGAATGGCTTCCCACTGCCAGAGGGCAGGGCTAGGTGGGATATTGCGAAGGAATTGTTCTGTGTGAGGGTGGGGAGGCCCTGGCACAGGGTGCCCAGAGAAGCTGTGGCTGCCCCTGGATCCCTGGCAGTGTCCAAGTCCAGGCTGGATGGGGCTTGGAGTAACCTGGGATAGTGGAAGTTGTCCCTGCCCACGGCAGGGGGTGGCACTGGATGAGCTTTAAGGTCCCTTCCAACAAGAACCATTCCATGATTCCATGATAGCACGGCCCTGGGGCACTCATGGAGGATGATTCCAGCCACATCCCCCTTCCCAGACACAGACACTGCCCATGCTCACCCCACAGACCTCCCTGTGTGAATCCTTCTAAAGGCAGCAGGAGCATTGGGTGGGCTCATCCCACAAGGATGCTGGATTTGGGGGACAGCCCACGGCTGCAGCATGTGGATGCCATTCCTCGAGAGGAATCACAAAACTCCAGATGTTATTGTCCCCGTGTGGTCCATCTGGATGGGATTTTCTCCCTGGTCCCTTGAACGGGGGCATGAGGAACGAGCTGTTCCTCTCCATATTGATGCATTTCAGGCCAGGTCTCCATAGCGACTGCAGCGCTCACGGCTCCGCCGGGGCTGGATCCCGATCCATGGGGTGCTCAGAGCCGGCTGGAGCCACAGGAAGAGGGGCTGGGACAGCACCCCACTCCCAAGAGCCGCTGTCCTGCGGCGTGGGCTTGGGACACAGCTGTCACTGAGGACACCAAACTGGGAAATTTATTTATTAAAGGTGATGCTCACCATCAGAGCTGGGGAAATTGTCCCAGAATGGTCTCAGGTGTCGAGGCTGTTGGTGCTCCTCGGGCAACCTGAGAGCTGCAGGGGTGCTCAGGGAGAGGAGAGCATCCTCCAGTGGCCTGCGTGGGAGAACCATGGAATTGTTCAGGTTGGAAAAGCCCTCTGAGGTCATCGAGTCCAACGAGTCAGCACTGCCAGGTCCACCATTAACCCACATCCCTAAACACCACATCCACAAGTTTTTGGAACACTTCCAGGGACGGTGACTCCACCGCTGCTCTCAGCAGCCTGTTCCCGTGCCTGATCACTCTTCCAATGAAGGAATTTTCCCAATATCCAACATAAACCTCCTCTGGAGCAACTGGAGGCCGTTTCCTCTGGTCCTGTCCCTTGTTCCCTGGGAGAAAAGCCAGGGTCACTAAGGGATAGACCCCCAGCCAGACAACCCCCCAGGGCTAAATCCCTTCCCCCAAGCACTGCGACCAGCAGCAACACCTCGGAAGGCAGCTTTCACTTTATCTATCCCTTATTGACGGGGGAATTCACCCGTGTGTGCTATTGCAGGCTCTGCTGATCAAGGTGCTTTGCTCCCTGTCCACAAGCAATTCGCGGAACAGCAACGCTCATCAACACATCCCGACTCCCAATTACCCAGCGAACTTCCCAGAAAAGGCTGTGGGAGCGGTACCAGGTAGAGAAATCCATCAGCGTGTGAATGCCCGGGAACCAGCGTGAACAGGGACCCCCCGTGCTGGGAGCTCAGGGGCACCAAAGGCTCCTGAAAATCCTAAAAAACCAAAGTATTTTAAGTATTTTTAATATCAGCAGGTGGTGCTGTTAGAAATTGCTGCTAACCCAGTGAGGTGCAGACCCATGTGAGCGTGGAGGCGTTTGCCCTGCAATTCCCTCTTTTCCGGAGCTTTCCCTGCATCCCAACAAAATCTGTTTCTCACTTGAACCTCTCGGATGCAGGAGAGAAATGACCCCGAGCTCCAGCCAGCCTCCTGCCTCCGGAGGGCAGAGATTTGGGGTGAATCCGAGCTCTGAGACAGAGCAACAGCGAAATCACCGTCTGGGGGACACCGAGTGACTCCGGCAGCACCGCGGGGCGGGACCGTCCCAACTCACCCCGGGACATTCCTGCTTTGGGGCTTATCCCCGGAAAGAGCAGGAGAAATGTATTGTTTAGTGCTCCATTATGTGCCTGAGCGTTTCCTTGATGGCCACAGGCTGTTCCACTAGGATTAAAAAGGGATTGATGATTTGTCGCCCTGTCCATAGCCAGAAACCAGCCAAACACCGCTGGCAGCCTGCCCAGGAATGACCAGCTGGGGGATTTTGTAGGGAATCATCCGCTTGGACATTTATTCCTGAAAAGTGCTGGTTTCGAGAGATACGGAGGGACACAGGACCTTGGCGGGACAAGGAGAGATGCTGGTTTGAGTGAAAAAGGAAGAAGTTTGCAAGTCACATCCTACAAGGTGCCCCCAGCCAGCACCTTGCAGGGGTTAAACGAGACCTGGAGCTCTGAGCTTGGGGTTTTGGCCAGTGTTTGCAGAACGGGAGCATCCATCTCCATCCCATTTCCATTCCATTTCCAGCTTGTTTCCATCCCCTGGGGCGATGACAGCCAGGGACCCCACTCCATCACCCAGCAAAGGTCACTCCCCAGCCGGTGCTTCACCACTTCACCACATGCCCGTGATAAATGAGCGTTCCCAGCTCAGAAGGGCACTACTGGATTTGGCACTCACTCAGAGCCTTCAGCAGCTGCCGTCCCTCCAGCGAGCCCCCAGGCACTCGGGATGTGAGCCTGGATTCAAAGCTGACCAGGTCCCTTCGTGCGGATTCTCACTTAACTCAAGCCGAAGGTTTAACCGATAAGATCAAGAACTTCTCTGAAATTCATCTCTATTCACATCCTGCCCCCGGGCTGGACTCTTTGTCCCCATCCTCTGCCGGAGGGCACGGCTCCCCTCGTCCATATGTAAAGCCTTGGCAGGCAGAGCAGCATCCACACACCAGGCTGGGGGTTACATAACCCCGGCACCGGGAATCCAAGGGGCAGAGAAAGGGATGCAACTTTTATTTCCTCCCTCCCTGGGAGGAGCCTGGTTGCAACTTCTATCACCAGCTCTGGGGCCTCAGCACAAGAAAAAATCTGGCTGNCCCCAAGAGCTGGAGCCCCTCTGCTCTGGAGCCAGGCTGGGAGAGCTGGGGGTGCTCACCTGGAGAGGAGAAGGCTCCAGGGAGAGCTCAGAGCCCCTTCCAGGGCCTAAAGGGGCCCTAAAGGAGAGCTGGAGAGGGACTGGGGACAAGGGATGGAGGGACAGGACACAGGGAATGGCTTCCCACTGCCAGAGGGCAGGGATGGGTGGGATATTGGGAAGGAATTGTTCCCTGGGAGGGTGGGGAGGCCCTGGCACAGGGTGCCCAGAGCAGCTGTGGCTGCCCCTGGATCCCTGCAAGTGTCCAAGGCCAGGTTGGACATTGGGGCTTGGAGTGTCAGGAAAATTAATCCACAAACACCAGAGGTTTATGTCCAAAAAGGAGACAGAGGAATCCCTTTACTTTATTCGAATAAAGGGAGAGGCCACGGGGCATTTCCCATGGGGTCTCTCAAATTGTTAGAGGACGCAGCCTCCTTTTTATCCAAATTTCCTGGCCTCATTTCCCTCTCTCTTTCCCCACTGGCTGAGGTACTTGAGAGGTACAGAATTCCCGAATCACCCAACACAGACCCCCTTCCAATGTGTACTCCCCCCACCTTTTTCTTCTTCCTTGTGTTTCTGTTCTTTTCCTCTAAATCCAGAGATTTAGCACGGCCTCGGGTGAGTAACAGTCTGTGTCAATCAGTGGAATTCCTATGGAATTTATGGTTCTTCCCACTGCTTCTTTCACCTCTCAGTATCTGGCTTTATCTACAGCAGGCCCACAGTTTGTTTCTAAAGACACCTCCTCCTCATTCCTTTCAGGAGCAGTCTGGGATAGTGGAAGGTGACCTTGGGACCCCCTCCAGGTGAAAGCACTGCTAATTGGCATTTAGCTTAATCATCATTAAGCTGGGCAGGGTCAGGGTTAACCCCAGGTGGAACCACTAAGGGACACCTCCATCAGAGCCTCCCACCAGCTCCTCGGGGGTGTGGCAGTGCTTTGCCAGCCCAGGGTGCTCCCCGGAATTTCCAGGGGGAAGCTGGAAGATCTCCTTTGCTCTTTGCCAAAACCCATCTGCAGTCTCTCCAAGGAGTGAGTGTGAAGGCTCAGCCCTTGCTCCTCCCAGCCCAGGGGCATCTCCACCCACCCTGTGGAGCATCCCGTGTGGGTCTGTGGCAGGAGAACCCGGGGTGCCCCAGCTGCTCTGAGAACAGACGTGTTTCCCACACCTTCAACATCCTGTTTTACAGAACCAAGGCATTAAGAAGTTGCCTTTCCCCTGCCCTGAGTTCTGCGTCCTTCCCAGCCTTCCAGCTGTCTCCAATGTTGGATGTTTGCCACCTTGTGGGGTTGTGTGATGGATGAAAATGGATTTTCACCCGGGACTGTAATTGGCACTGCTCTGTTGTGCTCAGCAAAGCGTTCAAGTCACTCGGACCTGCCGGGTGAGAGATGTGCTCTGCATTTCCCTCTTGCCAGCAGATCTGAAAGGGCTCCAGAAAAACTCCCCCAAGGTTGCCAACCCCTCTCACGGTACAAAACGTGGCTTACAGCTGGCAAAGGGAGGCACTGAGAATGGAGGTTCTGTGCTGTCACAGGGCAGGATGCTCCAGGTGGGACTGGGGAATGCTGGAAGCCCAGCTACCACAGCAGATGTCAGGATGTGTCTCCTCCAGCATTGTTTGGGTGATTTGGGGATCACCCAAAGCCCCCAGGTTTGGGAGCTGACAGCCCCCAGGCCCAGTGCTGGATCACAACACGCTTGGTGGGAAAGTTCCCTCCCCCTCACTTTGGGGAAAATGAAGTGAAAAAGCAACTTGCACAATTCTTAGCAGCTCCTTGCACGTGTTCCTGCAGGAGCTTCCCAAATAACTGCTGGAGCAGGTGGATCTGAGGCTGGGCAGCAGCCTGGGGTTGGGGGAGTGGCTGCTGCTCCTTGTGCTGCTTCTCATGGTGTTTGCAGGGAGATGCTCCTCTGCTCAAACACAGCTCCCACTGGAAGCCCAAATGAGAATCACAGACCATGGAATGGTTTGGGTGGGAAGGGACCTTAAAGCTCATCTTGTCCCACCCCTGCCATGGGCAGGGACACCTTCCCCTATCCCAGGCTGCTCCAAGCCCCATCCAAACTGGCCTTGGACACTGCCAGGGATCCAGGGGCAGCCACAGCTTCTCTGGGCACCCTGTGCCAGGGCCTCACCATCATGGGCTCTTTCTGGCATCAGATTTCTGCACGTTTACAAAATCTTCACAAAAATGTGGGTGCAGTAATGCCGCACGGGCAAGGACCTCGCTCATCAGGTGAAAAATGCAAAGACCTTTACTGTGCAGTCAGAATTCCCTAAATCCCAGCACCCAAGAGGGTATCACATCCTATAAACAGGACAGATGTTCACCACAATGCCCCCAATCACCTGGGGCATTGCACAGATTTCACCTGTTATGGTAATAGGCAAACAATGCCCTATAAGGCCACAAACTGCAATGAACACTTCTCACAGGCCCAGTCTGTCCATAAACACACAATCCTCTCTCAGTCCATCCCCGGTGACCTGGATGCACTCCCAGGGTCACCTCCGGGCCCAGGACAGAGCCCCTCTCTCTGATCCTCAGGGCCTGTCTCTCTTCCAGCACAGAGTGCACCCCAACGCGCGGGGGTTTGGGTTGTATCTAAAGGTGTCAACAGATGCCATGAGCTGGGCTGGAAAACCTGTTGGGTTTTTGTGTCAGCCAGGGCTGCTTGTGTGTGATTTGCCTTCTCATGGCGACAGGGGCCATTAATCAGTGTAAATTCGGGGCTGTGCAGCCCCTGGTTACTGCTCCTTCCACACCCACTCCTGCTCCTGCTGCTGCAGGGAAGCTCTCCAGGAGCAGCAGCGTCCAGGACCACACGCCTCCTGCCTCAGCAGCTGCTGTCTTCCCCATAGGACTGAGAAATTTTTAGCTCCTTTTTCGGCTCCTTCTGCTGGGCACAACCAGCTCCGGGGACTTGCTCCGAGGGTGCTGCACACCGTGTAGGGATGGGGTGTTCTCAAACCCATTTACTGATGAGCTGCAGGCAGACATCACCCCAACTCCTGCTCTGCAGCCTCCCCATCCTGGAGACCACCTTCCTGCAATTCCATAGGCTTTGGACGAGCTTGTGAGGGCTATTCACTTCTCTTTTACTTACTGAAACCTCAAGCTGGGTCCTGGGTTTGCTGGAAGTGTGATTTATTTTCTGGAGGTTGAGTCAGGAGAGATTTCAGGCCGAACATGTCAGCTCTGCTCATGAAGATGCCCAGACATCCCCGTCAGGAGTGTTTTCCTGATGTGACCACACATTTTCCGACAGCTTAAGAACTGACGAAGGCACCCAGCAGAAAAAATCTATCTCCTGCCCAGGCAGCCCGAGATCCTCATTACCCAACTGAGGGGGGATAATAACTCCTCAAATCCCATAAGAACTGCAGTGCAACAGCGTTGGCATCGAGATTGTGAGGTCTCCCTCCCCCAGGCAGAGGCAGGTGACAAAGCTGAGGCACAGGGAGCTGCTGGGAGTGACGCTGGATTCATCCAGGAGGAATGGCTTCCCCTGGGCTCAGTTTTACAGCTGAGAGTGGTTTTGCACTAGGAAAAGCTGGTTCCAAGGAGGAGGGGGGTATTTCCAGGTGAGGTGTGGCCCTGCTGTCGCTTCTCTCTCCCTGTGACTGTGCCTGGCTTGCTCTGGCTGGGATTCCTGCCAGGAGATGAAGCTGGATTCAGGGATCCCTTCGGCTTTGCTGGGAGTTGGGGCTCCACGGGAGGGCTCAGCAGTGCCACCCCCTCCCTGGGCACTGGCACCCACTGCCTGCAGGTCATGGTTTGCACAGTGATCTCTCACTCACCATCCCCTGACCAAAGCCCCTCCATCGCTTCCACTCCAAACCTTTCCTTGTCACAAACCCATTTGCAGGTGTTTTGAACACAAACCAGCTCCCCTCGCCTTTGAACAGAGCAACACTGAATTCTGCTGCTGAGACCACGGGTTTCTGCCAGCACAGGGACATAAAATTCCAGACTGGCCCAGCCCAAGGTCTGTTTATCCAATGTTGGGGTGCACGATGTGCTGGAAGAGAGACAGGCCCTGAGGATCAGAGAGAGGGCCTCTGTCCTGGGCCCGGAGGTGACCCTGGGAGTGCATCCAGGTCACCGGGGATGGACTGAGAGAGGATTGTGTGTTTATGGACAGACTGGGCCTGTGAGAAGTGTTCATTGCAGTTTGTGCCCTTACAGGGCATTGTTTGCCTATTACCATAACAGGTGAAATCTGTGCAATGCCCCAGGTGACTGGGGTTACTGTGGGGAACATCTTTCCTGTTTATAGGATGTGATATCCTGTTGGGTGCTGGGATTTAGGGAATTCTGACTGCGCAATAAACGGCTTTGCATTTTCCATCTGATGAGCAAGGTCCTTGCCCGTGCGTCATTACTGCAAAATTCCTTTCCACAAACATATTTTCAAGTGTTTTGAACACAAACCAGCTCCCCTCACCTTTGAACAGAGCAACACTGAATTCTGCTGCTGAGACCACAGGTTTCTGCCAGCACAGGGACATAAAATTCCCAGACTGGCCCAGCCCAAGGTCTGTTTATCCAAGACTCCAACTCCCCCTGAGAGCACCCCTCAGAGAGGGAAAAAACCAGGCAAAGGTGTATTGGGGTAAGGAGTATTTGGGATAATCCTGGAAGAGCTCTCATCCCACCCATTTTTGTCCCTGGTTTTGATGGCGGTGCCCAAATGCTGACCACACTCAATTACTGTGGAATATAAAATACTCAACTATGGGGGGAAATCCTCTGGAATTGCACTTAGGCCCACCCATTTGAATGCAGAGGATGTGGCGCTTGGGGACACGGGTTACTGGTGGCCTTGGCAGCGCTGGGGAATGGTTGGGCTCGGTGATCTTGGCGGGCTTTTCCAACCTTCATCACTCTGTGGCTGCAGTGAGTTAAACAAAGAGGCTGTGCCAAGTTTGGGGCCCGGAGAAGAGGAGGCTCGGGAAGGTTTGATGCACCCTTTTGCTGAGCAGGGTTTGTGTTTCCTCATCCACAAGCAGCGTTTTCCGGGTGATCCTTATCAAAAAGGGTAAAATTGGGTGACTGTGACAGTGGCCTTCCAACCCTGTCCTTCTCTGTCCTTGCCACCCCAGATGCTTGTTCTCTGTGCCTTTCCCTCCAGGCAGTCCAAGAGCCAAAATGCTGGTGAAAAACAGACCAAAGTGATCATTATGGGTTGTTGGAACCCTGAGTTCTGAGAATTTCAGCCTTTCAGTGCTGACAGGCAGTGATCCTCAGAAGCATCACCTGCATTCGACCTGAAGCCTTGGGAAAGACTTCCCAAATTGTTTGATAACACCGAGGTTGTTGCTGTGCAATCAAAGTTATGTCACTGGGTGAGATATGTAGAAACGTAGAAAATTAGATATATGTAACAATCTGGAGGATTTGGGGTGTGGGTTTGTTCTTCTTCCTTCTCCTTTCTCCTTTCTCCTTTCTCCTTTTTCCTTTCTTCTTTCTTCTTTCTTCTTTCTTCTTTCTTCTTCTTCTTTCTTCTTCACAAATCTGGGTTTTCTGGTATTGGGTCAAAAATCCCGCAGTGCGGATCATGAATAGTTAGTTATTGGACTATAAGTAAAAACAATTTAGTTGGCAATCCATAATTGGGTGATTTGGACCTTAAAAGGCCTTGGAAGTTGAAGCTCGGGGCCATTTTCCACCTTGCTAACTAAGAGGCACACTCCGTGCAGGAATTCCATAGATAAGGAAATAATAAACAATCAATTAGAAGAAAATTCCTGCGTCTCCTGCCTTTTAATCCAAACCCTGAGTACAAGAACTCGAGAGTCAGAGGCGAAACGAAAAAATTAGAGATTTTTACAGCGGGTCACTTCCAAGTTGGGATGTTTGATGAGAAATTAAGGATTTTTGGATCCCCTGTGCCTTGTGGTGACCACGAGCTGGACTTGCAGCTCCTGGGCTCACCGGGAGGGCTGTGCTGGCTTTAAATCAAGCTGTGCTGTGCCATCTGAAATGGGAGCCCCAGGAATTAGGCAGACTTTGGGAAATCAGCCCTTAGTGCTGGCTTCAAGTGGGTCAAAGGGCTCTTTGCTTGGGAGGGAGCTCATGGAGGGTGGGTGCATAATTTTGTTTTTCACTGAATATAAATGAGAAGCCAATCTCCTCTCCCGACCTGTCAGACACAGACGGAGATGGATCTGGAAATCTCCTTGCTCGGGGGTGTTTTTTCATCCTAAGTAGCTTCTCCTGCTCCTCTGCTGAGCGACCAAAGGGCAGCTGTTGATTTATTACCCCTGGCGTTTGATCCATGGGCTGAGGCCTATCCTGGGTACCCAGCTCTCCTCTAACGCCAGCCCATCAACAGGGAGAGCTGCTCTGCACTGTAATTGCAGGGAACGTGACATTCCTGCAGATCTCCCTTCCCCAGAGCTTCAGATTTCCCCAGGCTCCTCAGCACAGAGAGCACCTCACTTCCCCAGCGATTCCCTGGCCATCTCCCCTCCTCCTGGCAGGGGCTACTTTCCCTTCCCCACCTCTGGAGCGATGAGGTTCATGTTAAATGAAGTGGGGAGGAAGGAGTTTGCTCGTGAAACTCTTCAAATAAGAAGTCTGCAAGCTGAGCCAGCCCTCAGCAGCAAACAGAAACCTCGGATCCTGTGGCAGCAGCCCAGGCATGAAAGCAGAATTTAGGTGAAAATGGATGTTCCAGATGGGAAATAAGGGAGGCTCTGATTGGAAGAGCAAAAAATGGTGCTCGACTTGGAAGTAAAAGGCAAAAGTGGATGCGAAAAGCTGAGCGTGAAGTGTCTGTACAATTCCATGACCCAGCCAAAGGAAAACCTCATCGCTTCCTACCCTGCCTGGTTTGGGGATTTTTTTACACCAGCCCCTCTCTGAGCAAACAATCTGGCAGATTCCCTTCCCAGTGTTTCAGGCAATTTGTAAAGCTAAAACCTCATCTAACAGGTAGGAAAACAACCCAGCAGAAGCAGGTTGTATTTTCTCCACCATCATGACCACACTCATTTAATTATTTTTTCCCACAGTATGTGAGAGGTGACTTAGAGGATATTGAAGTGTACAGCAGCTTCACAGGAGGATTTTCCTGGGATGCAAAAGAAGCCTGAAGACTTTCTACCCATTTTTTTCCTGCAACAGGGCAGGCACAGATGAGTCTTTTCTGATTTTTGTGCTTGAAGAATCTGAAGACTGACTGCTCGTTTCGATTTTTTTATTCCCAATCCAAAAAGCGTTAGAGAAATGAGGTTAAAAATAATTTGTGTTCTCCCTTGATCATGTTTCCAACAGCACATTTATGTCCCAGCCCAGACAAAAGCAGAGGGGCTCCAGCCCTTGGAGCGTGATTTTTATGACCCTGGGGAAAGCCAAAGCTGTAAAATGACATCCTGACCCTTGCTGAGTGTGGTCCACGTGAGCCTGATCCCAAGCAACCGCTTGCCCCATGGGAATCTCATGAAGCAGCAACTCCTCACAAAGCCTAATTCCTTGTTAGCAGAGGGGAAAAAATTGTTCTAGGTCCATCTGCCAGGTAGGGTAATGCAAGGATGTGAGAATTTGACTTAAAAATATGTGATAGGAGCTTTAGTGCCAAGCTCTGCTAAAAAAAACCCTCCAAAACCTCTGGGGAAAGAACAGCAGAACATGAAGAATGAAAACAGATATTGCAAAAAAAACCCAAAACCAAGAAAAACAAATAAAAACACCCCCAACCACCATTTCACCTGCAACGAGATGTCTCATGGCTGAAAGGGCCAACAGAGGGAAAGGAGAATAGAGCTGATTATTTATATGTTGAGAACCTGACAGGTTCTGTACTCAAAGCCTGCAGTGCCAGCTGATGGCTCACCCACAGCCACAGAAAACTCCACCAAAACTGCCAGTTTTCTTTCCTTTCCAAGAAAATTTCCACTTTTGTCCTGATGAAGAGGAAAAAGAAATCCAATTGCTCAAGTGTGGAGCGTGGAATGGGGAGATGTTTCCGTGGAGGTGAGTTCATGTGCTAGGGAATAAGTAGAGGAGTATTCTACTTCAGGTGTGGGTTGCTGGAAATGAGAAATGGGCAGGGAGAAAAGTTCATCCTTCATGGATGGAACCTGAGCTCCTGCCAGAGAGGCTGCTCCTCTCTGGGTCCCTGTTTGGTTCAAAGCTACACCCACCCCGCCTCCAGCAGCACCTTTGTGCTGCCTAACGTTAATATATAAATATTAATTTTATTTACTTAAGAGTCTCAGTGCAGTGTTTACCTCAGCTGTGGAGTTTATTTTATTCATTTTACAGCTTTGTCTTTCCCCCACACAGTTCATCAATAGTGAGTGTAACTCAGAGCAGAGCAGGGGAGTGGTTCCTTCCTTCTTTGATCCCCCGGAACAAGTGGGATTGCTGACACATCCTTGAACTGGTGAATTATTCAAGGTTTGCTGTCTCATGGCTTTCTGGCATAAGAAACCCAGTCTCTAAACACGTCTCCCATTTCCTTATGTAACTACTTCGTTTCAGTATTTATTCTTTCAGGATTTATTGCTCTTTCCTGGCTTTTGATTACTTTTTCAATCATGTGCGTGGGTATTGCTCACTACAGAGTCCCTGCCGGTGTGTTCTCCAAGCTTGGGCAGTTAGAAGTGAAAAACTGAACTGCTCTGCAAAATGTCCTCAGACATCCATGGATCAGCCTGACATGGAGATGATTTTCAACTCAATCCATGCTGAGATACAGATAACCCTGCCAGGAAGAGCTGTGGCTGCTCCATGCAGTGTTCCTGCAGAGATCTGTGGTCACAGCTCCCGTTCTTTTGTCCACCGGACACCACCACTGTCAGCACAGAAACCCTCACGCTGTTCTTGCTTGATGCATCAACACGGAAACTGCTGTGGGTTATGTCTGTAGGGGCAAACTTGGGACATCAAGACTCTTTAAGAAGTTCATTACGAAGCTGCTGCCAGGATGAGTCGGTATCGGATGCAGCTGGGAGCTGAGAGGCTACAAAAGCCGTGTTGGTTGGCCCAGGCTGGTTCTGTGGCAGTTTCTGCAGCCCAGCAATTTTGTGTGTCTGTGTGAGCACCCCAGAGATGCTCCTGACACTTCCCTGGAGCTGCCCAGGGGTCTGCGAGCGCCTTCTGGGGCCACCCAGACACCTCCCTGGGCCTTTGGGGCTCCCTGGCACAGTGCAGACAGGGATTGAAGAAAAGCATCTTTGGAAGATGCAGGCAAGAGAATATTGCCCGCGGTCTGAATTCCAGCTGCCCTCAATAACCTTTAAATCCTGCTGTGACATGCAGGCTGTATTTACTGCTGGTCTGCAGCCCATGTGCAAAACCATCAACAGGACTCCCCCTGACGCATATGGAACAGTAAAATACATCAGCAGTGTACAGAAAACATGAAATTTATTGAACATCAATACTCTTAAAAGCTTCTACACTTCTACAAACCTGAACTGTGTGGTTAAGAAGATTGCAGGGAAAACTATGCCTAACAACAAAGGGTTCTACACCTATGGGCAGGAATGTCCCAGTGCCCGGGCTCAGCACTGGCCATACATTCCCTGCCGTGTCCACCAAGCCCAGAGATGAGCTGGGGCTGGTGAGTCAGAGGAGAGGCGAGAAGGAGTCTCCTCCTCTTCTGAGTGCCAGCGTTCCTTCGCCTCTTCCCTCTGGGCCATGGCCTCTGC
>VZTI01005245.1:2200875-2300859 GCA_013397865.1 Struthidea cinerea | reverse complement strand
CTGGGTTTGTTCAGCCTGAAAAACACAAGGTTTTAGGGTGACCTAATTGTGGCCTTCCAGTACCTGAAGGCAGCCCACAAGAAAGATCAAGAGGGACTTTTTACAAGGGCTTGTAGTGACAGGACAAGGCATAATGGCTTCAATTGGAAAATAACAGATTTAGATTAGATATTAGGAAAAATTTTTTACTGTGAGTGTGGTGAGGCACTGGAACAGGTTGCCCAGCCAAGTCATGGGTATTCCATCCCTGAAAGTGTCCAAGACCAGTTTGGATAGAGCTTTGAGCAACCTGATCTTGTGAAATGTGTCCCTGTCCATGATAAGGGGACTGGAATCAACAGACTTTCTGTATGGAAGGTTCTTCACTTAATTTGAAATTGAGTTTATTAAATATAATATGAAGCAACTTTGTTTACTAGTATTACACATCTGTATCCTGGGGCAATTAATTTTCTTCTGCTATTCTGGTGGAGATTCTGGTTTTCATGAATATAGATATGTGGCTGAGGAAAAACTGAAGAAGGCTAATAAAAATATTACCAATATTTTTTTTGATGGTGGTAACATCATCAAGCCTGATGACCTGTTCTGAGTTTTCCTCTATGCCTTTTGCCAATTATTTTATACTTTTCTCTTTCCATTTTTGCTAAAGATAGAGGTAATAATCCCTGCCACCTCCTGTAAAATGCTGTGAAACCGGGGAAATCAAACTGCAGCATCTGAATGAGCAGTTTTTATTTCCTAGAGTATGTCTGTTAAGGAAAACCCCAAATGGCCAAAAGTCTGTGGAATTTTATAGTGGTTCACCTTGAAAGAATTGGCAGTAAAATCAACCACACTTTTAGGTTTCTTGAATAAGACAGTCAAGCACTTCCTCTTTCAGGGATGAACTATGAACCTATTACACTCTCTACGAGAATCTTCACACCTTTCTCTAAAAAAAGATAGGCTTCAAATACTTACCTTTCCTGTTGAAATTGCCTGATTTATGCAAGAGTTGATCGAGCCTATAGTCATCCACAATGACTTTTAGACGATTTCCTATTAGTCTGTTGTGGTTTTGCATGCTGCAAAATCAGCTGGGGAGTTTGAAAAGAGGTTTGAAAGGAGGCTGAAGGAGTTGAGTGCCTGACAAAAGTGGTGTTTGCACACTTTACACATTTCTCTGCAAGGAAAATTATTGAAAAAGTATTATGAAACACTGGCAATAATCTGAGAAATCTACTTGAAGTCTTGATTTGTCTGGGAGGGTTTGTGCTGTTAAGATTTTATTTCCATTTGATTCACTGCAGAGGATATTTCTCTCATAAAGTGGAACTCTAACAAGAAAAAACAGATTGCCCAAAAAGGTATTGCTTTACTTGTCTGGAGAGAAGCAATTTCTGAGTCTAGGCATGAAGTTTATGATATCCTCTGTCTGTGACATAAATAACACACCTTTTAAATTTAAACATAAGGAGTCAGTTTCTTTTCCATTTTACTATCTTAAAGTCCCTGTTGCATCTGCACTCTGACCATGATTCAAAGTTTACAGGAGTAGAGGGAATGCTATCCATTGAAATCTGGAGATACTGGATTGGTCCCTGGTACATTTAACAGAGATACCAAACTTTTATATAATGTTCAGCAAACCTAAGTAGCTGTTGTATATGCCTTTTCATGGTTAATTAGCACATACACTTGCTGCCACAGAGGTTACTGGAGACAAAGTCTTGGGGTTTTTTTCTCTCTTTGACAAAAAAGTTCCTGTACTGTAACTTGAAACTCTACTTGAAGATACTGGATGAGGCTTTCCTTCTGCAGTTTACTTGCCCATCTAAAGCAGACAAAAAACACAGGAAGATTCCTCCTGTGATTGAAAAGTTATTCCTCATTTGCAGCTGAACTGCTTTGCTCCAATGAAGCTTAAATATTCTATGTATATACACATTATATTATATGGTGCAATGCCTACCACCTACTAGTAAATAGCAAGGAATAAGCTCAGTTGCTGGTATCACTATTTGACCATTTGAAAAAGCAAAAACAAAGTAGTTGCATTCCAATTCTTTATGTGTGTAAGAGCTGTCTCAGAAGGTTTTGTGTTTTTTTTTTTGTTTTTTACATTTATTTTTTTTTTTGTTTTTTACATTTAGGAGATTTCATATATTTACATTCAGATATCTTCAGGTATTTAGGAGGCAGGAATGCTGAGCTCACTTGCAAAGGAGGAGAAAATGTCACCTTTAGCATTTCTCATCCCCTTTGGCTGGCAAAGCCTGTTCCTGTGATCAGGTGGTAGCTGTAGTTAGTCTCACATTTATACCATTTCTTAGTATGTTTTCCTGAGGAATAGCTTCAAATTAAGCAGTTTCACCAAGCTAGAAAAATTATCACCTGCCCTTGCTGTTTGTCCAGAGTGTTCTGACCTCCTGCAGGCCCTGTGCATCTCGGTCTATCACATGCATCATATGCTGGCTCAGCTGATCAGACGTCAAGTCCTTAAACAATCACATCATTCATCTTCATGTTTTGCCACGGTCAAGCTTGCTGTTGTTCCTCAGCTTATTAGGGCTATGTTTTCCACAAAGCCAGTGGAAAAATGCTCCAATGCTTCAAAAAAGTTGATAAGCAGGTTAACTGGATGCCATATGGAAAGGTGAAGATACAATTGTCGAGAAATCCTGTTTTTCAGAAGGCGATGGGATGAATTACTGGTACCTTACAAGTAACCAAAACAGACTACAGGGATTTTTTGAGAGTTTAGATTCTCGTAGTCTGCAATGGGTCTGCATGAGGCATCTGCTGGCACCTTGTGGTTGCCTTTGGCTGAAGAATTCATGGTAGTTCACTCCCAAATCCCTCATCTCCATGCTTGCAGGTGCCATCCTGTTGGATCAGGCGTTCTGCCTGACCAAGATTCTGAGATGAAACCTTTCACACTCCTTCCCTCTATGATTAATTTGGAAGTAATTTGAAGGGACTTATCTCCAGCATGACAGTGACTGAATTCCCTGGTCTTCTCCTGTTGCACTTAGCCACACAAATTGCTGTCCCTTCAAAGATGGGTGTGGAAAGGTAGGGACAGGCTGGTCCCCAGATGCAGCTGCTTGGGTCAGTCTTGTGACATCTATTATCAATTTCATTTGGGAGTAACTCAGATGGGTATTTGTGTGATGTGGATTTGTTGGTTTGGTTTTTTTTTTTTTTTTAACACTGCAAACTGAATTAATAATATTTGCCATTATAAATATTCTACTGCAGAAGTCATCAAACTAGCAATTTTTAAGGATGACTAATAGCTGATTTGGGTTTGTACCTCACTCCTTTCCAGAGTCTTCCTCTAGAAGACTTATGTGCTCAGTGTGCTCAATCTGTACTCAGTGTGCTCAATCTGTACTTTTCACTCCTCTGAAAGTAGCTGGTTATAGCTTTGAAGCTCAGCTTCACAAGCACATGAGAGTTGTCTAACTCAGGATCAGCTCTTCAAGAACCTTGTATCATTTGTGAGATTTGAGAAACTGTGTGTGTGCATCTGATCTGCCTGCCTACCTTTCCTGTCTCTGTTTATAATATCAGTTTGTATTATTCAAGTAGCTAAGGCCATCTTGCCAAAACAGTAAGAAAAGCCCTCCGCCCCAAAGACTTTCCCTTAGCCTAAAGCTGGGAAAAACACTCCAGAAAGGACATAACCAAACAGCAAAGTTGGCACATACAGACAACATGACCTGGGACACTGAGAACTGCATGTCTTTGTACATGTATACGCAAGTGGGATGTCACAGTGTTTGTATCTCCTAAAGGGGCGCTTGGAGCTAAGTCAGCTGATTTCCCAACAAATTAGTCTCGCAGGGTCATTTCATTGTGGCAAGTAGAAGGCCCCAGGAGTCACCTGGCTGATATGCTAATGGGCTTTGCTCACTGTGGGCTTCCTATGCCTGTGGGAACACAGCCTGGGCATGGTGTGGCACAAATGAGAAAGGGTTGAGAAAGGAGTAAGGGACAGGTGATCCAGAAAAGGGAGAAATAGTCAGGCTGGTGGAAGTGGACAGTAGTCATGAAGAAATTACTGACCAGTCTGTAAAAAAACACACACTTTGTGCCAGGGGTTTGCAGCATGGTGTGACTGGAGAGAGGCCAGCAACAAAAAAAGTAAAAAGGGAAATTAATTTGAGGAGCATATGAGAGCATACTGAGCACTTGGGACTATGACGACAGATAATTTTAGACACAGAAGATGATGTGGCGGGGGGGAAAAGCAGCACAAAGAGCCATGAGAGAAGCCAAGGGCAGTGTAATTAATGCTGAAAGAGGGAATAATGAAAGCAGAGTCATGATGACTCAACAGCGCTGCTTGTCCTCTGCCACTTGGAGGAGGACACGAGCCAGCCATGCCACTGGCAGTGTTTCCACAGCAGGGTAATGAGATCTTCAGCTTCAGTGACAACCTGGAATGCTTAAAGCTTATGCCTGTCCCAAAGAGCAAAGAGGAGCTGTCTGTAATACCTGCACTCGGTGTCTCAGCCTAAAGTAGAAAATAGAGCTTTTCTAGCTCTAGGAGCTCTTCTTGTGGTTTTTGTATGAGGCTCACGCTGAAAAGCTCCTCTTTGCCCTACCAGAAAGAAGGAAGGCCCCTGGTTGAACTTTTTGCTCTGCGTGCCAGTAGTCCCACCAGCTCTCACAGAGGCGTGCTGCGGGGTTACAAAACAAAAGCTTTGTTTTTCTCCACAGTTTTAACTTTTTCTACCATATGTCTTCTTCCTTGTGAGAATTTCATCAGAATGCATGGTGTCCTTTGGAGGTATGGTACACATTTTTTTCTGAGAGTCACAGGCTCAAAAACCTGTGCTAGCATCAGGCAATTTTGTTTCCTGTCATTTATTACCCTGTTAGTACAAACACTTTTTTTTTCTAAAGCACTTAACTTGTGGTCAGCTGCGTCTGGTACTACTACACAATTACGGTAAATTTACATTTTACCAGCTGAAATTTCCTGTAAGCCTCCTGTGGGCTAGAAATATAAAATGAAACTAAGCAAACATGGTCTGAAAAATGAGAAATATTATTTTATTTTATTTTATTTTTGTTTGTTTGTTTGCTTGCATAACAGTGTCTCAACTGACTGCTGTCCTACCACAACTCATGACAGGCATGAAAAAAGCACACAGCAAAAAATAATTTTCAGTATATTTGCAGACATTGTCCTCTGTCACAGTAAACCCCGATACTCTGCACAGGCTTATGGGTGGGGGTGCTTCTGGTGAACAGTCAATTCTGAAGGAGCTTGCAAAAGGTCTGTTTTACTCTGCAGTGTTCTAAGCTGTGCATAAGAACAAGAACATCATCATTTCTGACTTGCTATCTCACAATAATATGTGAAGGCATAATCCCCAAGGCCAGTGGGGTTTGCTTTATTCGAGTTAAACTGAATTGACTGGTGCCATTAGGTATATGAGGTATAAGGTATCAATAAGTATTAAATAGTATATGCAGCTGAAACTTTATTCTGTAGGGCTGCAGCCATGACTGGAGATTTCTGACTAAGACACATGCAATGAATAATGCTGGTAATGAAAATTATGGGTTTTCTCCTTTCAGAGAGAAAAAGGAAGGTGATCAGAAGTAGCAGCATCCATATTTCTTGGTTGTTCCTATGTAAAATTTTTTCTACGTCACCATGTTCACCATCCAGAAGTGAGGAGAACTCAGCTGGTTCAACTTTTTGTTCTCCATTGGCTACAGACACCAAAAAATGTGCAAAATTTTTTTCTCAGCTGACAAGATTTCCTCAAGATGATCTGTCATAATCAGGCACTGTGCTGATCCAGGATGGAGTCAGAGACTACTGAACCTTGCAACCACCGCCTGGGCTGAGCATTTTGCCTGCCTGGAAGGCTGAATCCAGACAGCACTGCCTTGACTCTGTGCCCAGGCTGGCTAATGTAAAGAGATTTGAGGACTTGCCTTTCGATTCTGAGTGGTTCTTTGTGCCAAACTGTGCAGTACGTGATGATTCAATAATCACGTGTGAGCTTTCTCTGGGAATTGGGTCAGTGGGTATAGAAACAAGATGCATGGTGCTATATAGTCCCACATCTCTGCTGAATGGTTTGCTTTGTTTGGAGGAAATTGCTTCTGCAATGCAGAGGGACCAGGAACCACTGCAGGTTTTCTTCAAAGGGCAATGTATTTTGGGTTAGAATAGCAGAAAGTTGTGCATCAAAGGCACTGGCAAAACTTTGAACAGGCTGGCAGAAGTGAAAAGAAAGAAAAACTACTTTTATCTTGGGTGTACTTGCTCATGTTTTAGATATCTTTCCAACGTGACCTTTTGAACCTGTTTACACATCCCACATGCAGCCTGAGGCAGTGAGGGATGGACTAGATATGCAGAGCTGAGTGGTGTATAGCCATTTCACTCACACCATGCCAGCCTCTGCCCAGATGTGTGCCAGGGGTCGATCCAGGCCGGGAATGTGGTGGGGCTTCTGCACCCTCATTTGAGCTAGTGTAGAGGCTGTGACCACATGTGGTGGTTTTGGCTGAGGTAGAGTTAATTTTCTTCACAACAACTAGTATGGGACTATGTTTTGGATTTGTTCAATGACAAATGACTTCGTCATCTCCCACAAGTTCCCAGCTGTTATGTATGACATCTCAGTGTCCCCTGGCCTGGGTTAGATCAGTCACCAAAAGGCTCTTTGCCATCAAGGGCAGCATATGGTGAGCAGCTGTGCCAGGATGAGGGGGCTGTGAGACAGCCCAGCAGACCTCCTCTCTGATGCGTGGCCTTTCCCCCCAGATGACCTGGAGTGTATTCCTTTTCATAGCCATTTTCTGCATCCTGGCTGTATGGAAAACCATAGGAGAAACAGTTTCACTAGCTTGATTCCTGATAAGTGAGGAATTTATGGCTGCATGTTGCTATAGTTGTACGTTACAGGGAACAGATTCACAAAGGGGTGTATGGAAAGGCATGATGTTAATTGGCGCCATAGTATTTTTAATTTAGTCACACAGATCTGGCAGTGTAGCTCCCACAGCATCTGCCCTCCTCATGCATAGGGGAAAAAGCTTTCCAAGAAAGTGGATTTCTTCGCAGCAGTGTCACAGAAATTGTACGCAACAAAGAGATTTTTATGGTAGGAGCCTTATATAGCATAGCTGTTGGACTAAATTCATAAAGTCATCATTTGAATATCCATGCACATATGGGCATATATGGATGGCCCAGACTCATACTAGACTCTGCAAGCAGGAGACTTTTGGATGCAGTTTCAAAATTCCTGACTGTGCTTTGTTCCAGTAGTAGTAAGGGACAAGAGCTGCTCAAAGCTGTAAACTGGCTTGGGCAAGGACAGACCTGCCTCCAAGGTCTGCCTCAGCTGCAGGCTCTTTGCTTTCCTCGTCACAAGGTGTTACTTCTCAGTGCATAATTAACTTGAAAAGCCGACTTTCATTTTGATTTGGGAGGAGGGAGGAGGTGTCTGACACAACAGCACAGCAGGGAGATCTGGCCTCAGCAGGCGAAGTAGAAGATGCTTCACTACTAAAGCAGACTGGCAGGATCTGTAAGCAGAGGTGATAGCTGTCCATTGGCCCCCAAAGCTGGTGGAGGCCACAGAACAGTTTATAGGAAGAATTCAGTGGTCTCTTCTCCAGCATTTGGTACAGAAATGTAAAAAGAACTTAGTGAAGGCTGGTGTGCATGAGTGATTAGCATTCGATTTTATCAAGTTTCAAAGAAACACACAAATGCTTTTATACCACACCAAAAACTCCCACTAGATATAATTTAGTATTTGGTGTTAAATTGGAAAGAACAGCTCTATAGTTTGCATGTAGAGCTACAATTTAGAAGAACTTGATCCAGATTTAGCAGGGTCCTTGTGCCTTGGGCTAAATGTGCAATTTTAGACTGGCCCTTATGTGGAATTAACAAGTGTGAAATCTGATTTCACCCACTCTGAAATTCAATGACTTTATCCTTCCTGATTTAGCTTTCATTTTCATTCCCCTCAGTTGACGCTAATCCATTCTTAGACTCTCTTTATCTGATATGTCTTTAGTCATACTTTTCATGTTTTTTCATGTCATATCAGCTACATTCATTGAGGGTTGATAAGCCTGGTGTCAGTTTGTCATGAAAAGACATGGAAAGAGATGATCCTATCCACGTATAAAACCGCTGTCTTGAAAATGTCCACCTTTCCAAATGATAAATATGTCTTTTTCTTCTTGTACTCCACTGGAGTACAAGACTTCTCCCTGACCAGACTCGTAGTCAGTATCCCAGACTCATTCAACAGTTAACTGCCATTTTTTGTCTCTATATCCTGACTTCTGTGGTATTTCCCTTGCCCTACCTGTAGCTTCATCTGTTTGTTTAGGCTGAGGATCTTCTTCACCTCCACGACTTGTCCCTGTAGTTTCTCTAAATGACCAACACCAGCTTCAGACAGTAGTGTCAAATGGAATCATGCTTCCTCCTGGATCCAGGCTATTAACCTTTCCTCAGGCCTGCAAGTCAGGTATCTCTTTTGGTCAACTGTCTATGCGTTGTCACATCCCAGTTGTCACTGAGTCTTGTACATTCTACAGAATATACAAATGCACTGCTACCAAACGCTACACTATTTTAATCTACATTCCTAAAAATTAACAGCCAGGTGTTTATCATCTATACATTTTCATTCTTGTTCTGGTTCAACACCCTTTTTCTGACCTTCAGCGATGCACTCTTCTTGTTTATATTGGCTCAAGGTATTTCAATCTAAGCATTCTCTGTGCGCCACATGAACCAGGTTCCCATTCCCACTGCCTCACTCAGCAGATTTTCCTTTCTCCTTTGTGTCAAAATCTACCTGTATGCATTGGCATGGCTCTTTACCCTCCCTCTCACCTTCTGAGTGCTGTAGAGATGTTGTCTATCTCAAGGCCATTTTTCTGCTGCTTCACACATTGAATTGTATCATGGTTATACATAATTTCTGTGAAAAATCCAGGCTGTTTTAGAATCTGATGGTGTTCAGTTTCCAGCACTATGACAAAGTGGACAGGAGATTCCTCACTCACCTACACGTCTGCTGGTTTGGAATAAATTATCAGTAAATAATGTTTTTATTTTTGAAATAAAAGTCTTATAGGACCACATGTCTGTATCAAATTGGTCTTCTAAACTCTGTGGTACCATGTTTCAGTCAAAAGCTGATAAAACAAATCTGTGTACACAAATTGGTGAGACCGACTGGACCTGCCAATATTTATATATTTTCTTTACTCTTTTGGTAACAACTCCATGGGTAAAGAGTTATGAGGACTTAACTTGAGGCAGCTGTGCTCAAAATGTGAAGTCAGCACTGGCCTGTTGGGAGTGGCTGTGAGCCCACAGCCTTCTGTATACACAAGACTCAGGAGCAGCCTGTGGTTTCGCTAGACTTTTTTTGTGGCAGAAACACCCCTCTCAGAGCTGTAGCCTCTGCAATGGGAAAATTGGTTAGCCTCATATGGCACACCCTGATCCTGTTTCCCAAGAGCATAGAGCTGAGGCAAAATACTAAAAGATTTAACAGATTCTAGCTGAAAAGTCCAGTGTCTAAAAGTGGAAAACATGAGGCCAGCCCATCTGCCTCAGGAATCCAAAAAGCAGCGAACATTTTTTAGCCAACAGAAATAACTAATTTAGTGAATCTGGGCTATTTTCTGCAACTTTTGCATTAGCAGGGAAATGGAGAAATGAAATGCAAACCTCCCAAGGTTCATGTTATAGCTATGAACTTCTCTTGTATATGATTGCACAACCTTGTTATCTCCACTTTAAGATATCTACCTTACTAGCTATCTCAAGAGGAATATGAGTGTAATAATAAATATCTAACCCTAACGTATAAGCAAGTTGGAATGAAGGAAAGCAAGAAAAAGGCTCCCTTTTTATTATTATAATTCTCAAAACTGATCACAATGAAACACTGTGACACAGGCCTCCAGCTGGGAAACTCCAAATTCCACCTTAAACAAAATTAAATGAGTCTTTCCAAGTAAGCTCTGGCACAAAATTTAGAATCTATACAATGTAAATTAACAAATTTGAAAATTCTGCAAAAGTAATTGAATTATTCCCGCAGCCTCTGCAGTCCAGATTGCCGTATCTTGGGAATCCCGTTTGCTCAGGAAATAGGCTTAATGGGTTGGCAACCCCAACACTGCAGGGACCATTACTGGAGAATGTGAATATGAGTCATTTCCACCACAAGTTGTACATGTAAGTACTGTTCCAGCCTAATGGCAAATGAGTAAAGAAGCCTAGAAAACACAGAATTAATGAAATTACACATTGAATTGCTATATTAGTGTAAAATATCAAACATGGGTAAATGAATGCATGTAGGTTTCCAAATAGGGAAAAATGTTATCTTCCTTGGAAAACAGGTGGGACCAGGAGAGGAAGGCCTGAGGAGTTATATGGGAATGTTCAATGATATCAGCTTCTCCTCAGGCAGCAGTGCAGATGCTGTAATGTAACACACACACACCCCCACACCCCTCATCCTTAGTGGCAGCCCCTGAAGCTGTGTTGATTTACTCCTTGGCTGTGGAGGTGATGATTCACCTGCAGCATTGAAGGAGATCATGGCTGTGAGGCGAATACTCACGAACACTGTAAACCTAAACCCATTTAACTCCAGCCACATTTGCCTTCTCGTTCTTTAGGTGAGAAAACTGTTTCCATGACGTTTGATTGCCCTGCCTTTCTGCATCTGCAATACAGATGTGTCTGAGCAATTTTTAATTGATGGGGTGATATTTTAATGCATTGTTTTAAAATCTGATTTTTAAAGGATATGAACCATGAATTTTTTCTTGTAAAGCATTACCAATTATTCGGTGATGCAACCTCTCTCTATGTCCTTGTAATACTAATAACCACCCTTGACTTGACATTAGCCACTCTTTTTCACTGTTTTCTTTACTGTCTTGGGAAAGTAAGCATAAACTGTGTTTTGTTGCCTGTATTTTTAATTACTGTATTGTCACTTTGCTGTTATGAGTCAGCCAGACAACTTGTTTAATAGCACTGTGACTAATATAGTGCCTTTGTTTCTACAAACACCAAAGAGCAGCTAAATAAGATCGCTCCAGTGATACTTTAATGTGTTGCATTTGAAGTCTTTGCTCCTCTGCTGCAAACTGTGCTCGCTCCCTAGCTTTGACCACAACTGAGTAAGATGACGGTGGGATTCATTCCTCTTCTTGATAGAAGTTTGTTCACCCCAAAATTTACACAGTTGGCTAGATCATCTCTGCTAGCAAGGGGTCCAGTGAGAGCAGGTATGTAATGCTGTGTGTTAGACACATGCAGGGAATCCAGGGCTGCTTTGAGCCCTCCTTGCTGTGAGCTGTGTAGCAATTACCGTCTATTTCACAAGGTCTATGGTTTGGTTTTCTGTTGGTTTAGCCACCTGTGCAAGCTGAAGGCGGGCGGGGGTTGGAGCTGAACTGCGTGAGGTGTTCCTGGCAGGTGCTTTGCCACTCAGCCCAGAGGTGAATTTCAGCCTACACATCTCAGTAATTCTTAAAATTGTGCATCTGCAGGAAAGAAAATTTGGCTTGCCTCTGGCACTCTGAGACAGATGTGGTGATACAAAACTAGGCTATCAGATGGTGGTACTTCCTGGGACCTTTTCTCCCAAATTTTGTTACAGACCTTCCCCTCACCACAGCCTTCTCAAGCATGTGAAAGCTAGCATTTCCTTTTCAACAATATTATTTAATAGTTTAACTCAAGTGTGTAGTCCAGGTGGTAAGTATAAATGAATAAATCCTGCTACAGAATAGCTGGGTTTGGGGCAAGTTACACAAGTGTATGCACCCCTCCGTAAGATAAAATTTTGTGTGCCAGTACTTCGGGGTGGCAAAGCAGGATGATAGGGGAAAGGAAATGCATCATTCTTCTTGAGCTAACCATAAGTCAGACATTTTTAAACTCAAGACCATCTATCCTCTCTCATTCCTTCTTGGA
The DNA here is from genome assembly GCA_013397865.1 of Struthidea cinerea. Lineage (NCBI taxonomy): Eukaryota > Metazoa > Chordata > Aves > Passeriformes > Corcoracidae > Struthidea > Struthidea cinerea. Next base: position 2,288,861 of record VZTI01005245.1, on the reverse strand, counting down.
GGTGAAAAACAGTAGCAGTGCTATTCTGATATCTCAGAATAGCAGAAGCTACTTGGATGCTAAATTTGTTATACCTGTCTTTGCAAATTCTCATGGCTGAAGAGGCATTGTCCTTTCTAGCTGAAACGCTGGCAAACTGAGATTAACTACCAGGAAGAAAACAATAGCAGTAAAAAGGAACAAAACCAGCAGACTTTCCTCTGAAGATTAAACCGATTAACTCCAGGTAAGAAATAGCCAGACAAGTAAAACTCCCACACTTAAATGGTAGACTCATTATTGCCTATGTGAGTAAGAATCTCTCCAAATAATGGATACCACAAAAGATGATAGGGACAGAGCATTACAATATTAGTTCAACTGAATTAGCTACCAGTATTTGACAGGAGCTTACAAGATGCTGATAAATTTCATAAACCCAGGGTGCAAGTGGGTTAGATAGAATAAAGAACAGAGAGAAGATTAGAAGGATCACAATGAAGTCAAATAATTATTTTTAGAAATGGCTAAAATATGTGGCTGGATAATGTGCAGTTCTCTTAAGGTACGGGGGTAGAGAAAGGGTGAAGATAGAGGAAGGGTGGTTTGGACTTTTCTGAAAATAGACAGGTAGTAACATGTATTCATGTCTGTATAAATACAAACACACATACATTCATCGGACAGAGATTTCCTTTGTGTTCAGCCAGCATCATCTGGGCCACATCTCATGGGAAGCAGTAAGCCCTGAAAAGAGATCCATAGGAAAGAATGAATTTTGGCCCTAGTCATAGATTCAGGAGGGTTGGGCTCTCGGAATGGCCAAGCAGTGTAAAAAAAATTCAGGGAACTTTCCTGGGAGGGGGAGAAAATGAGTCACAGGTGACCAGAGAGAAAACTGACTGATTAGAAAGAAAACATAGCAAAGCAATGGAAATTTGAAACAGAAACAAGTACTTAGGGAGAAGGTTAAGTCCAAAGCCTTGTTCATTTACCTATCTGAATCACTGAGCAAATGCTCAGCTGTAGATTGTTTACTCTGAATTTAAGATCAGAAAAGATACAAGGAAACACAGGCACCAGGAGGAGCAGAATTATCCATGTGGGAAGAGGGTCAGGGCAGTGTTTCTTATTTTTTCCCACCCAGAGGGAAGTGCTGACTCAGACTGAGATCCTAACTTAGTATTTCCCAAGATCCCTGCCACATCACTGTTTTGCACTTTCAGAAATGCCCCTCAGAGGAATGCACACAAGCATGTCCTGGAAATGATAGATCATCCTGACAAATAAATCAAAAAGAAGTATCAAATGTGTCCTCTTGAATATTCTACTTCTGTATTGTCAGTCGTTTTCTCACCATTTCGGAAAGTTTATCAGAAAAGTCCCTTTGAAGTAGAAAATGGCCTAGCAAAATTGAAAACCTATGAATTGGTGTTGTACATGGTCTAACAGAATAAAAAAATATGTGAAATGAGTGCTGTATGGATTAAAAGGGTGCCTAGGGCTATTAAAAATTGGGGAAGAAGCACAGCTATTCCTTAACTTTAGCCAGAGTCAGGCCAGGCAGCGCTTCTCACAACCTCAAAGAGCATCTTTGGTTCGAGACAGAGCTTTCAGTAAGTGGGTTCCACAGGTAGTCAAACACCTTTTCTGAAAAATGTGCATATTTAAGTTTGGGGTTGGTTTTGTTTGGTTTGTTGGGGTTTTTTTTTGAATGGCACGTGAAAGGCCATTGAGAAGAAATTTCTGTCACTAATAGAAACTACTTAGCTGAAGTGACTTTTACTTTTCATCTGAGACTTTGTTTTCCTCTGTGCAGATAAAAAGATACTTATTTTGTCCATCTCTGTGTAGCTTATTTTTGATACAGGCACAAACGCATGAAAATTTCTTCTTTCAGTTACTGTTCTTCCCTACAGCGTGTTCATGTAGCATTTGTGTGGTTGGTCTACACATCATTTTAGAATTCGTAAGAACTCTCTGAAATGAAGAGCTAGCTTACTAAAGATAGCTCAAGGTTTTAAAATGAATCGTTTTTTCCATTTATATCCATGTCACTAGCCACTCGTGATAAACACCATCTGAAAACCACAACAATTTTTTCAGCATCTAAGAAGCAAATTATTTTTACAAAGTCTATGGAAAAAAAAACCCAGTTACTAGATAGCCACCATTAATTTCACCAGCTGGACTTTTGTACTCATTGCTTGTTTGTGTCAGATGAAAAATCACAACAATTTGTTCGTTCATTGATCATTTTTATTAAACTGCTCTGTTAATGGACAAACTAAGAGAACAAGCACATGAATGACACAGGGCAGTTGACAGCCTTTTAAGTATTTTCTAGAAGTCTCTGAGAGGTACGGTATGCATTCTAAATTAATAATTTTATGGTATTTTATGTGACTTGAGACTTTTGTCATTTATCAATAAATTATGGCCTTTCCATAAATTCACAGCCACTTTATTCCAAACATTTTTCTACTGTCCTAAATAAGGGAAAGGACTTCAGCATATTTATTTGTAATCAAAACCAAAACAGTGAGTAATAAAATCTTTCCATCATTGAGTAAAGGTGTTGCCTGAGTGCCTGGAGTGGCCAAAAGAGAAGCATGATTCAGGAACCAATAGCTAGTAAGGCTGGACCATCTAAATTAAATAAAGCCCATGGTGTGTAGTGGGTTTCTGATGATGTGAAGCAACTCACATTCTTCATAATTCTCAAGACTGTATACCAGGTTCAAATGTGAGGAATTTTGAGACTATTTATGGAAAATAGGAATATTCTCAGCAAATAATGTGAACATTGCTGATTAGTTTTGATACAAATTCACTGAAGTGCAGGATCTAATTTAAACTCTCAGCCTTTTCTATGCTTTTTTCATCTATTAGAGTCATTTTTTGGGCACCCCACTCTAGTTATGAGGGGATTTTTTTTAAAGAAGCAGCTTACACTGATATCCTAAATCCAGTTGCCCAACTCCAATCACTTCTAATTCAAAAGGAATCTTTCCATTGAATTTTGTGAATTTTTAAATCAATCAACCTGGAACAGAAATCTCAAGCAGCACCAACTGCACAAGGAATTATATACCTCAAGTGAACAGCATACCGCTGGATTTTCACTAGAGATAGTAAAGAGCTGTACATGATTATTGCAATAAATTGGGTAAGAGGGATTTGTTTCGCCTGATAGTCAAATTTTCAATGCAGGTAAGTATTTCAAACTCCATTTATCATCATGGTTTCTTAAAGTAGTGTAATCATGTAGCTCAAGCAGGGAGAAAATATCTTATAAATTCCTGAAAATAAATTTTAACTCCTAGAGCAGCATTATTTGCATAGTGTTTCTGTTCAATTGTCCTTCTAAAGATGCAGCAAAAGTGGGAAGTCTAAATTCGTCCTTGTAAGATCATAAAACATTGATGTGTACAGTTTTTAAGGATGCAACCAGAAATCTGTGGAGGAGGACACCGGATGACAATGCAGGAAGACAGGAAAGTGGGCTGAGGACAGCTGTGCATGCCCCAGAGGGACAGCTGCCAGTTAGCAACACATGTTTGACCTTTGGGAACCTATCAGACGGGTGACTGTGGGGGGGAATTTCCTTACCTCTGGTGACATTAACAGCCTTAGGATAAAATAAAATCATGAACTGTGGAATGACTTTCCTTCGGCGTCATTGTCTTTGGGTTCATTGTACATGATGATACATTTTTCAAGAACACTTTTCTGTGGAAATGTTTATGCACAGAGATACATTCCGTTGCATCTTTTTGATAACATAGAGCCAATCCATGGAGAAGTACTGAGTGTCATTTGTTCCTGTTAAACTCACAACCCTGAGCTGATTTAGAGACCAGATTTACCTGACTGGTTTGCTTTCTGTTTTATAAGGTCAAGGTCATCTTTAACCAACGAAGTAGAGGGAAATGTCGCAAATGACATTTGCCTGTGAGAGGAGTGAGCACGGAGTGGTGTGGGAGGTTACTCACCACTTTGTGCCATGGGGAATGGAGCCCTCTTGGATTCTACTTTCCCTCTGGACAATGTGACCACCATACAGACACAGCTGCTTTTGCTATGGATCAAAGAACTACTCCACTTTTCTCTGCAGGTAGATTTTTTGCATACGCCTTCCTTATTGCTTGCCAGGAAGTCTCTGCTTATGGTGAGAGGGAACTGTGGAAATAAAAGAATGAAAGAGGAAGCTGGAAGACAGATGGCCTTATTTTGCTATCTTGCATGAGGACCAACAGCTAGACAAGACATCCAGAATTAATATTTTTGCAGTTGCAAGACCACTGCGCTGCTCCTCACCGACTTCAGCATGCATTGCAGAAGTTGTTGTTATCACTCTGACCCACACAAAACAGCAAAGAGGTGAGAGGCTTTGTATGATTAGCTATTTTTGGCCTGAAATCCCACACCTGTCTCACAAGTTTGGGTTTTTACGCCTCCAGACCTTTTTAGGCTTTTTTATTATTTCTACTTACCACTGAAAAAAAATAATCCCATGGTCACTCCTAGACTACTGGAGGAAGATGATGGCAAGGGAAGATTTGAGCTGACAGCCCTCACTTGGGAGTCCTACAGGACTCAAGGGTAAAACAGCTGAACTACAGATTTTGGGGTGTGCAGGATCCAACCCACTCTTGAGTCTGCCCCTACACTAGGGATGCACGAAGTGGGCTTCTTGGATATTAATTTTCTAAAAGGCTGCAGGGGAATCCCAGAAAACTGCAAACCAGTAAAAGTGACATCCTTTCTGCAGAGTACCAAGACAGTGCAGGCCCATGGATAAATGTGGTGCAAAAGGAAATAGTAAATATTGTGACATTTGTGACATGATATACCACATTTCTTGTTTATAGTAGAGTTCCGTGAAGAGTCAGGGAATATAGACAATGGGGAGACAAAATGCCACCATGTCTTTGAACTCCAAAAGAATCCCTGATGAGTGTCACTGTAAAGCCACCAAAGAAGTTGAGCTGTTACATGATAAGAAACTCCTCACATAAATATGCAATTGGTTAAAATATAAGAAAAAAAGGAGCAGGAATCAGTGAATGGTTTTTGCAGTTAAGTGCGTTCAGTCATGAGAGGCCTTGCTTGGGGCCTGTGCCACTGGTCATGCATTGGCATAGGCTGCACAAGGAATTGTTGCGATCACCACCCCTGTAAGTATTCCAAAGGCATGTGGGTGTGACACCTGGGGATACGGTTTAGGGGTGAGCACCATGGTGTTGCATTAACAGTTGGACTCCGTGGTCTTAGAGGTCTTTTCCAACCTTAATAATACCATGATTTAAAAAGTAGCCATCAGCAGTTTGAGAAGCAGGGGGAGTTGTGAATTAAGTTTGCTGATGTACTGGGCTGTTCATGTTAGCTTAGTCATTCATATTCACTATTAAGTTTGGTGATGTAGTAAACTATTAATATTCGTAACTAAGTTTGCTGATGTACTAAGTTATGCAGGATATAGAGAGGAGGTCCAGCCCCAGAAAACTATTAAAGGACTTCAAAATACAGAGTGACAAGGTGATAAAATGGCAAATTAAAATCAGGGCTGATAGTATGCAGGAATAGAGAGTAAGGGCAGAATTAATGTGCTACAGAAGTGATGCATAGAACAAAGTGAGAATCTCAGACAACTGTCTTTCCTTTTGACTTTTTCCCTTTCTTATTTTAACTACTAAATAGTAGATAATATCTTTTCACTCCCGAGCGTGAGCATGTATTAACACTCTCAGATTGTGTAGGTGGAAGAAATTGCACCGACCTTCAGTCAAAAATGGCCAAAGTTTCTGCTACGTTTTTCTGAAGAAATACTTATGGTAACCATTAAAATTAATTTCACCCTTACATTTAACTTAGCTGGAAGTGCCTTCCTCACTTGGATATTTTGAGGAATGACATAGAAAAGGAGATCCAGGACTCCTGTGAATGTCAGAGAAGAGATGACAGGTTTTCATGTTAAAAGTGATTCGCCTAATTTGTATAGTATACAGTTACATACCATGCAAAAAAGGGATGGGATGGGATGGGATGGGATGGGATGGGATGGGATGGGATGNGACTTTTATGATATTCTTCCCTACCACTATTGTCACAGTAACAGAACAAAGTGAGGAATGTTCAGCAGTTTATCTTAAGCACTCTAGAAATTGCACAGACTTACCATGGGCAGAGAAAAGTCAGGTCAATATGAGAAACGTATTCTTTAAATTTCTTTGAATGATTAGGTAACTATAGTAGCACTGGTGCATCTCTACAATGTCTGGTGTCAGGTTTAACATGAAAGGTTTCAAGTTGCTTAAAAAAATTCCAGTTGGAAATAAGGATACTTTGGAGGAAAAAAAAAGAAAAAAAAATCCAACTAATCAACTAAACAAACAAAAAACCAAACCACCAAACTACTGACAAAAACACCTTTTGTCAGCAGTGACAGCTGCTATTCCATCTCTGCACCGCTCATTCCTTCGCTGCTTCTCTGCTACCCAGCACAGGGATGAGAAGAACCCAGGAGAGCAAAACCTACCCACAAAACACTCTCTGTTTTGAGCCAGATTTACTGCAATAACTTCAGGAATGCAGGGGATGTCAGAGCACAGGGTTGGGTACACACAGCTAAAGCAGGTTGGATAGGGAAATGTTATTTCTTCTGGATGCAATTACCTTAATTGTGTTTCCATGGAACCATACGGCAGGGTGTGGAAGGACAGTAGATTTTTCAGTTTATAGTCTAATAAAGTAGTTTCTAACCAGTCTTGGCTTTAAATTCAAGAAACAGGGTATTAATTCACTCAGGAGGAGTGGGGAAACACACTGTCTCACTGCCAATGACTAATGAAACTTTAACCTTTCTGTTAGTTTTTTCCTTCTCTTCTCTTCTCTTCTCTTCTCTTCTCTTCTCTTCTCTTCTCTTCTCTTCTCTTCTCTTTTTCTTTTCTTTTTTATTTTTTTCAATAGAACTTGCTGCACCTGGCAAAGGTGAATTAGTCTCCTTTAATACCTCATGTACGATCAGGAGCACAGAAGGACACATTGTCTATGTTAAATGCTTAGTGAGGCTTCTCATGCTTAGTCCTGGAACTGGAGAAATCCTACAGGAGAAATTTCACTTGCATCTCCCATGCATGTCTGTGATGACTATAAACAAGAACAGCTGTTTCCTTCAAAATCAGGTCAGGTCTCCAGGATCACAGAGTCACTTCGTTAGACTGTCAAACGTGGATATGAATGAAGTGCATCTTGCACTGGGGGAGACAGCTGAGCCCATGAGAGTAGGAATGGCTGCAACAATTACAACTAAACTTGTAGGACTTACTGCAACTAAACTTCGGGCATGATGTGGTGCTGTTTCTGGATTTTGCTGATTCAGTCAGATCTCAGGGGTAGTGGGAAGTCTCATGCTGGCAGGAATGCCAAGGAGAATCTGCCCCATTCCCAGTCAGTTCAGCCAGTCTACCCCCAGATAATTTGCCCGGTAAAGCCCTGAGGACCTGAGAATTCGGAAGCCTGTGAGACCGGCCCAAGTTTCCCCAGGCCTCCAGCTTATACCACCTGCAGAGAGCCCAGCAGATGGGCTGAGCTCAGTCTGGGCTCCGTAACTTTGACATGCGGAGAACTTTGAGAGTGTTTTTTCTCTTAAACCAGAGTAACAACAAATTTCAAATGAGCAGTGCCTTCTCACAAGCAAAATGTTTTCTCAAACAGATACAAGAAAAACTTGGGAATTTTAGACTCTTCTGCCATATTTCTTTAAAAACATTATCCTTTCCTAAGTCTTGGACAGGCAGGAGGAAAATATGTTTTATATGCCTGGGCAGGATCATCCCTCATGAAAATGTAGTACAAAATTAGCATTTTACTTTTCACAGAGATGATGATGAATAAACATGAGGACACGCTTCAAATATTTATTTATTTATTTATTTATTTAATATTTAAATTTCAAAATGTCTCTATTAAAAAATCCAAAGTTTTTAATAATATTCCAGTGCAAAAATATAGTCCCTGAGATAAAAACTTCCATACTATTATCTCCAAATAAATAAAATTACAGCAGACACATTTGAATGGTTCAGTACAAAAAAAAACCCAACAGAAATTTTTAAAATCTGAGAGTTTAACTTAAGTCAGTGCAATACAGTTTGTCACATTCTCTTGAGATATTAAGTAGACTGCCTTCCTGGTAACTTCAGTGCATAATAATAATAATAATAATAGTAACAATAACAATAATGGTAACCAGCAATTAATCATCAATCCTCTAGTTCAGAAATGTGCTTCAACATTTGCTTATCTTAAAGCATGTCTAATTGCTTGATTTGGATTTAGATACATTTAGTAGTAAGCAGACAAATATGTTTTCCTGAATACAGTAACTTCCTTGTACTAGTGCTTGTATCTCCATGCCAAATAGATGAGACTGATCTTATAAAATTCCTCTCTCAAGACAGCACCAGATGGAAAGCTGGGTACCATATCATGTCATTTGAAGTTTTCCAGATGGAAACTGGGTAAACATTACCTCATTCTACATTTTCAGGTCAACAGACATATAACAAATAGACAGGATTTTAAGACAAAGTCATCTCTTATATAATAATAGGGAGTATAAATACTTTGATTAGTATTTCTTTATAAATAATTATTTAAGACACTTAAATATTAATAAATAAATGTATAAAAAATCAATAGAAAGACTGAAATAAAAAAATTCTTGTCACAACAAGATTTGCACAGTAGCTCAGTACAAAAGATAAGATGGAATTAGCATTTGCACAGCCTCTGAAACTGGCTTCTTTTTCTTTTGTGGGAACCTGAGGTATCCCCCAGTTTTTGTAAGACACTGAACAGCTCATTCACAGCCTTGCGCTGGATTTTCAAGTCACTCATCTGTAATAAGGAAGAAACAAATAGAACAAAAGTCATGCCAAGAGCTATAATTTGTTTACTGATCACAGCCTGCAGGATACCCTGCTACCAGGGTAAACCAGAAGGACATCTGCAATTTTCAATTCCCTGCTACCTAATTCCCACAACAAAGAGCCATTTTGTCACAGATTTTTGTTTTCCGCTTTCTGTGCTACTTTGCAACCTGCCACAGACCAGCCATATTCTGCCAAACAGAGCTACGCTGTAGTTAAAAGCAGCGGATTCCACTGGGGCACTGTCTGCAGACCTCTGTGGAAATTGGTGGTTTGTGCCATTGGCACGAGGACCATGAGCCAAGTGCTCCCACAGCCCCAGAGCATTCCATAGCCGGGCACAGCTTCCCCAGCCAATTTCTATGCCGCAAACAGCTGTGTCAGTAGCAGCTCTGGTGTACAGACTCTGTGGCAGTGCTGCCAGCACCTCTGTGCCAGATTGCAGCACGACTCAGCACTACCCCACACTGTAGACCTGCATCAGCCCCTGCAGCTGGAAATGTTTGGTTTTCCAGCATGAGCTGAGCTAGACAGGGATTACCATATAGGTTACTGAAGTGTTATTGGCTTGAATCACACTCAAATCACAACTGGAAAATACAACATCATGAGCTTTGGGGGCGAAGGAAGAGCCTTACCTGAAGTTTTGTCAGGTCCTTGAGATCTTCTATCTTCTTTGAGCCATCAGAAAGGCTTTCTTTCAGAGTGTGGAGCTCCTCAGATATGTTCCTGACATGAGCCTTTGACCTGTCAGTGTTTTCAAGCATTTTCAAGTACATGGAAATAATCTGACTCAGGATGATCCTTTTTTCATTTCTCTGTTGAAAAATACAATCAAAAAGAAAGGTCTGTGAGTGCTGATCAGCAGGGAAAGGAAGGAAGATAAAACACAGCATACAGGGGTTCTCTGCCACTAGACACAAGATAATAAAGATGATGTTGCAACCCATCTCCCGGGCTTGGCCGTACCTCAGGGTCAGTTCATGGTGCAGTATAAAGCTTTTTTGTGGGGATTTTTGTCTCATTTCCAAGCTGCTGAAGAGAGCTCTGCTCATGTTCATTCTACTGCAGCTAATGACGCTAGTTCTGGGAGCTGCTTAGAACCAAAAGTGCCCTTAAAAGTGCCTGAGATGCTTCATCATATCTGGTTCTGACTCACCTCTGTCCAGCTTGACAGCCTCTCTGTAAAAATAGGTCCACCATCAGCTACATCAGAATGACTCGAGTTCTGCAAAAAAGAAAAAACGTATCTATTACACAAACAATATTTATCACAAGGCAAATTTTTGTTCTTTATTCAAATGAGCAGCAAAATTCAGATTTTTGCACATCTGGCCTATAGCTATCACAATGCTTTCAGTTCTCTAACCACCAAATCCCATTGCTTGGCTGCCTGGTATCAGAAGTGGTATTAGTCCACTTTTCAATGTCTTCTACTGCTACAACTCATCTGAATAGACATGTTTAGCTTATCTATTTACCCAAATGCTCCCTGTAAGTTTTGCTATTGACAGATGAAAATACAAGCTCGTAAGCACAGCAACTGGCTAGAAAATCATTAGGTCTGATCTTGGCATGTTTTCTGGTAAGTCAAAATCCAGCAGTTTGTAATCTGTGACCTTAAATTCATACAGTCTCAGTAAAATCTCATATGGAACAAGAATGAACTGGTTTTACTATAAAACTATAATTTGCAGAACTGGAGAACATCCCAGTAGCCCACAGCCAGGCACGGGGATTTGCAAGATCAGTGGGCTAATCTGAGAGGCTCACAGGGACAGAGTTTAACCATCACATGTTGGCAACTGGTTCTAGGAAACAAAGAGCAATGCAACTCTCCTACCAAGGAAAGACAAATTGAATCATTTCCTCTTCTGTGTGTCTTTTTTTTCCTTTTTGTATACAACAGTGACTATTTCCTTCTTTTGCCTGCTCAGTAATTTAAATACAGTAAATGCAAAGGGAAAACTTGCAGTCTGAGTCCTAGGCCGATTGGCTCACCATGCTGAGCACGCTACCAAATCAATTTTTTCTACTTCTGAAAGGTGGGGAGCACCTGCTGTGCAGCAAATTTTTAATGTCAGTGCAAAAAGCTCACCATGGCTCAGGATCTCTTCAACAGAGTTACATATATTCTAGTAAGACTCTCTCTGGTCTATGCTAATGACAAATTTAAGACATAATGCCAATTTTACAGCCAGTTTCCTGCAAACACTGAAGTATCACACTAGTCTTTACCACTTCAGGGTGGTTCTCTCACTACTGAATTTCAACTGTCATTTGCACAAAAATATGATGAAATCATGGAAAAATCAGAGCTGAAAATAGGAGCAAACTGTTGCAGTTTTTTTCTATGCATTTAGAGGGAAAAAAAACCCAACAAAAATTTGTTGAAAATAAAAGCTGTTAATTAAAAGTGACTCTGTTGTAGATCTGGTGCCTCTGTGACTAATCCCTGCTGAATTCAGCTGTGTACTCCTTTAATGCCTCCCAGATGAAGATTGGTGAATTACCATTAGAGTTATCAAATCACCAAAATTCTATTTGACAAGAAAGAATATCATGCCAGATTACATTCCCATGCCAGATCATAGTTACACATGTGGAAGTAAAATGATTGGAGGATGCAAAAGAATAAGAAGTAGGAATCACCTTTGAGCAACACACTACTACAACTTAAAATAAGTAGCAAATGCATTTGTTAAAACAAATGTTCATTTCCAATTTTTTTGTATTCCTAACTAGTACTCAATCTCCCATTAACACTGCTAACATAAAATTTTAAAAGTCTGTAAATTGCATCTAGTCAGAACTGAGTAAAGATTCATATATTCACCATAAATTGCATTAAGATTTCTTGTTACAAAGTATTCCATGTAATTAAGGCTGAATTGAGATAGAAGAAGCTGTTGTGAAAGAAAGAACATCCCTGAAATAAATGCAAATTACTACAATAACTATGACTATTGAAAAACTGAATCAGGTTAATGAAAGAGCTTAGTAAAACAAAATAAATTATCCATATTCTTGTAAAAAAAAAGGTATGATCAAAAAATTAGTTCCATGATTAACCTCTATTGGTACATATTGAGTATGTCAAGCAGTGCTCAAGTTTGCACTGTATGTAAAGCACAAGCAGCAGGAGAAGAGAAATGCAGTAGAAGACTATACTTACAAAATCAGCTTTCAGTTTGTCTATATCATTTTGAAGTTGAAGAAGATTCAGTCTATTTTCAACATGTCCAAAAGAAATCATGATGATAGACAGAACAAACAAGCTGTAGATTTGGAAAGCCATTTTCTTGGTGCTGGTTCAGTTAAACTGCTCAGATAAGTTCTGGGAGAACAAGTCTAAGAGCAGAGAGCTTCAACTTCTAACAGTTAAATCTTCTATTAGAAGCAAGTAGACGACTGAACTTCATCAGTCTGTCAGTGGTATTCATACCTGATCTTGAAATTTTTTTATTTCGTCATCACAGGCTGTGTATATTTAGACAAGATAGTGTTAGATAAGAACCCTTCATTTTTTGGCTAATCAAGGGAATCCCTCGAAAGCGTCTTTGTTAAAGCATGGTCCTGGAAAAATCTTCAGTGGTTCATCAATGGGTAACATTTACGTGTCAGATTCTGAAGTTTCTTTAACACGTGGTTGGGGAAAAGGGGGAAATTACGATACTGGTCCAGCAGTATGCATTGTGGCTCAAACCTATTCTTACACACCATCTGAAAAAAAATCTTACCTTGTGGTTAAAGGGTCAGTGCAACAGTCAACTCATTTCTGGTGTTCTTTTAAAGTAACCACTGACTTTGCCATGGCGTTCTATACAGACACTTAGAGATTGAAACATTCTTTCTACTGCTGTCCTTTTGTGAAACACTGTTAGCATCCTTTCCATGGTCTAAAGTGCACTTCTGCTGCTTTTGCATTCTTCAGCTCCAGATTCAGAATAGGACAAACGAGGTTCCAGCACGAATGCAATGATGTATCATACTGAATTCCTCTATGGTTGTCTACTATCTGTGGGAGCAGAGTATTTAGTACTCAAGAGACTAATTTCTGCTTGGCAGCGATTAAAATTCCCCAGTGCCATTTCACTTGCACTAATGTGTGTAGAACATGAAAACAGAAGGGCATGGATGAAAACAAGCCCCATTGAAGAAGACAGACAGGATGGTCTCCCAGTGCGTACAGAACCCTGAAACAACAGTGTTGAGGATAGCTGGGGAAAATGTTTTTGTGTAGGAACTAAACTCTGCTTTGATGGATATAATGGGAAAAGAGTCTTATAAAGAATCTTACGAAGAAATCAGATAATTTTAAGCTGCAGTACACGAATAGAGTGTAGGTAGGAGCCTACAAGGGAAAGAAAGAAAGAAGGGGCCCACAGGGAAAAGAAAAGGGAGAGAATCAAGAAGAGGGCACTCATGGGCTCAGTTCACACAGGCTGCAATGGAAGATGTCTGTAGCTCATCAGAAACAGATGAAAATTAAAGTGGTCCCCTACAGGTAAGATTAAAACTCTCCATCTCAGCCCCACATGACTCTTTGGATATTCCTTGGAAGAAACTCTCCCTTGCCCCAGCAGCTCCTTCCAGCTCAGCTAATGACCACTAATGCCATCAAATCTTTTTCATTTGCTGCTTGAAAGAGGACCTCCACCTGTGGAATAGACCTAGACTACTACTACCGAGGAAATCATCAGTTTTCAGGGAAAAGAACCAAATTTCACCAACAATGGCAGGCCCGAAAGCTGCATGCTAGAACTCCCTGGTAACAGCAGCACAGACAGATGGGACACATCTCACAATAGACATGGTTCTGCACGAAAATTAGTGCTGTAATCTGCTTGAGGTAGTAACAGTATGCAATGCACATCTTGGTTTTAGTTTAAGAAGTTTAAAACTGGTTAAGCAATAACTTAATTGCTGTAAGTGTTGACATGAAGGTAAGGTAATAGTGCTATTGAAGGATGCTTCAAAGCACTGTAAACAAATGCAAAGTTAACAAGCCCACCCATGGCAGAGAGGCTGGACCAGATGATCTTCAAAAGTCTCTTCCAACTCAAACAATTTTTATTCTGTTATTCTGTGCTAGAAATTTGAATCATAGAATAATTTCCTTAAACTTGTCAGACATACATCTCATCCACAGCAACCTGTGCCTCTCAGATGACCTCCCTTTTGTCTCACGTCACAACTAAACTTGTAAGAGTAGCAGGAGGATGAAGTATCGGAAAAAAGGATTTTGCCAACTTACATTTTGTCAATAGTGGTTATAGTTTTGGCAGGTTACTTGTTTGTTTCAGTCACTGAATCTCCTCATACTTCAGAGAAGGCTGCTTGCCAAGCATCCAATTTTGCAGGTAAGAAAATAGAAGCACAGAGCAATGGAATGATTTACGATCATTCAGCCTCTGAGAAAGGCAAATCTAGGAATGCAAACAGGATCTCCTAGTCCCATTGCAGTGCTTTGCCACAATGCAGTGCTACAAGTATTTTATCATAAACTGAGGCAAGAAATTAAGCAAAAAACAAATAATAAAACCATGACATCTGTCTCTGTCATGCTATCTTCCAAGTGCAGGTCTGAATTTGAGGTATACTCTCCTGCCTGGGGAGGCTAGATTCAGACCTTTTACTTATCTCCGCATTCAAATTATCACACAAAGCATTAAATGTTCAGTAGTAAATCATCAGATGCACTGAAACGTATTTTAATACAGAAATATAGTATCCTTTTTCCAAATCCCTTACATTATAATAAATGGTGCCACAGTAACGTTGACATATTTGTCTCATAATATTTTCTTCTGTTGACACACAATATCATATCTCCAAATCATTTTGAAATCAGGCAACCACCTGCAGCAAATGGTTAGAACGAGGGTCCTGTGTCTCTTCCAGCCCTGTTTTGCTTCCCATTCCACCCAAAAGTGATGAACCAGATCACCGTGGTCCAGTGTATGTCTTGTTGCCCAAGAACTGTGAACAGTCAGGTTGTGAGTAAGACCCAGGTTCAGATGGCTCCCCTGCACTGCCTTTCCTGAAAATCAGCATCATTACAAACAATTCAGGAGGTATCCTGAAAATATCTGCACTTGCCAAGGGCCTAAGGGTATCCAATGTTTTATCTGTGTTCTTTAGCAGGAATCTTTGGAGTGCACACTGGAGAGGACTGAACACTCAACACTAACGCAAGCTCTTTGTCTGGACACTAGTCCTAATCTAGTCAAAAGACATGCCAGAATAGGATTGAAAAATCTTGTGCTGCATAGAATTGAAGTGGTCCTTCTGTGAGACTCCGTAGTCACAGCTGGATTATCATCTGGTCCAAACACAGAAGGAAGTGAAACCAAGGCATTTTTTCATTTTGCTGCCTGGAAGTCATCTGACTCTTCATTCAAAGCAGAGGTTTCACACCCTTCTGTTCATACAACACCTTACACCAGATACCCGAAGATGCCCTTGCAAAGTCATGTCAGATTTCTCTATGACCACTGATTACAGCTTTTACCCTTTCATTTTTTGTTTTATGCATAGTCTTCAGAGTGCTGAGTGGTTTAGTGAGCAACTGCCCGTGCCAGTTCAGCAGATCTCTGCCTGACTTTCATTTCTCTAAAACACGGTGGCTTTCTCTATCATCACTGCCCAAGGAAAGCAGCCCATGGTTGGAAAACCCTCTCTGAGTTGTTGTTTTGACCTTATATCACACTTCACCTCTCAGTCTCCCTTTCTTACAAAGCAGCAGAAATTATTCCTTTGTTTCCTCCTTCACAGTGCTGGGGCGGTAAGAGCGGGGGAGTTGGCACACTTGAGGGTGTTAAGTGATTAAACTTTGCCCACACATTGTACCAGTGCTATGTAATTACTAAACATTGTTATTCATGTTGCTGCGATTTGCAAAGTAGATGACTTGATAATCAGGCTTCATGACTAAGGGGGATTTAAGGGGACTTACAAGAAAGCAGGAGAGGGACTTTTTACAGGGGCATGTAGATAGGACAGGGGAAATGGCTTCAGACTGCCAGAGGGAAGGTTTTTATTAGGCTTTAGGAAGAAATTCTTTACTGTGAGGGTGGTGAGACACTGGAACATCACCCAGAGATGCTGTGGATTCCCTATCCCTGGAAGTATTCAAGGCAATGTTGAATGGGGCTCTGAGCAACCTGGTCTAGTGGAAGGTTCCCAGCCCATGTAGTTGGAACTACATGTTCTTTAAAGTTTCTTCCAACCCAAACCTTTTTATGATCCTATGAATTTGCAACTGACTCTTACAAACATATTGTAACGCTGTCATTTCCCCTGACAAAAAAAAAAATAAACCCCGAAGGACAAAAACCCCCAAACCAATAAACAAAACAAGAATCAAACCAAACAAAAATCAAAACCAAAAATAAAATAAAAAGAACCAACCCACCACTCTCCTGCAGATAAGGGTAGGCTTCATCAGTACTACACCTCATGGAGGATGTAATTGTCTACTCCTTGTGTCCATTGGATCTCTGTGATTTAGAGGATGTTTTCAGTGATTAGTAAGGATAATGTTGGCACAAGTCATCTACTTTGTTTTATAAGACAAAATTTCAGTGTAGAGGGAAGTTCTGAAATGCTCAAAATTAACTGTTTTGACATTTTTCTAGACAAAATTTCAGCCCATTCCAAGCACACTTTGGAGATTATATTGTTTGAGAGAATTAGAAAACTAGTTTGTACCACCTAAAATATGACACAAGGAAGGTCCTTCGAGCTCTGTTACATACTCCTGTCTGCATGTAAATGGCAATGCGAAAAAGCATATTATTGATCTCTCTTTCCTCTCAAAAATTTCTCAAACACA
Organism: Struthidea cinerea; assembly: GCA_013397865.1. Classification (NCBI taxonomy): domain Eukaryota; kingdom Metazoa; phylum Chordata; class Aves; order Passeriformes; family Corcoracidae; genus Struthidea; species Struthidea cinerea. Next base: position 2,272,109 of record VZTI01005245.1, on the reverse strand, counting down.
TCAGCTGTTGAGTCTTCCAAAGAAAGGGAAGGAAGAAGAAACTAACACTTGGCGGTGTTAGACATATAGAGAGACAGACATCCAAATAGATCATGAGCTGATGGGTACAACTTGAAGTGATTACAGTGTAAGTTCAAAATTATTAAAATCTTGGTACTTTGACTCACACAAGACACCTATTTCATACTTTCCTTCAGTTTTTTTAATTTGGTAAGTCCATGCAGGAGTTCCCCACCAAACACTAATGATTCCTTTCCAAATTAACAACAGGAAATAATTACCCCTCATGGTCTGAGTACTCATCTATCATTTAAGTAAGAGTTCAAGCTTTAGCTTTGCCCGAGAAGAAGAGGGTAGCCAGGAATAGCTGTTCTGGGCTGGGCTTTCTCCAACACTAGAGCGGACTTTATGGAAATTCCTGACTGTATTACTATCAGCTTAGTATTGTCTAAACACTCCAGTAATAGCATAATATAAATATTCAGAATGCATGTTAAAATAATTTTCTGAAGTTGACAACAAATATTTTCCTCAGAACATCTGTCCTCATTGGTAGCTGTTCATGTCCCTGCTTCTAAAATCAGCATAATGCTGTCTTCCTTTTCTTTTCCTTGAAAGACTGTTGAATTGATGTATATGAGGAATTCTGAGCCTGGAAAGAGAGACCTAAAACACATTTTCTCATTGCTAATTGTGCATGGATTGCAATATGTAATGGAAACCAAAGTTTCCTTCTTGTTTCTTGTGCCATATTTCAAGTTGGTACAAACTGGTTTTCCAGCTTTCCAAAGAAACACAGTCTGCATGTATGAATGATTTACAAACCATAAGCTACCAGTGAGAGCTAACCATGAGAAAGGCAGGTGAAATTCCAAAATACTCTTTTACTTGTAGTAGAGTATGGAAAAAATTATGCCAATGTAGAAGACCGTGATGGACAAACGTAGCGTACATTTTTACTCTGTACTTCTATTGTCTGGAATCTTTCCACATATCCAAATCCTGATTGAAATCTAGTGCCCATAAAATAGAATAAAATTCTAAATCTTATTCAATTTTAGTTTAAGTCCATGTCAATGGAAAAGCACCACAAGTGTTGGCACAGCAGCAGTCTAAAATATGGCTGGTGTAATAACTCCATAGTGACTACAGGTTTTTCTACATAAAATCTTCCATTTTCACCTGCTCTTCTTCATTCTTCCAAGAGGAATAAAACACTCCTGAAAGTTTTCTTTTTCAGCACCATAATATCATTTGGAGGTACTGTCTGTTATGAGCATTATATCATGGATCTCATAGTATTTGTTTCCACTTCAAAGCACCAGATTCTTGTTTCATATGATTTCATGAATCTTGGGATATATTTTAGAGTTTTGGGGTTGGGATTTTTCTAAAAGCAGAATAAAACTAACAGAAAAAAATATTATTTAAACACAATTGTTTCAAAGCTTTTTCCTAATATTTTTGAAATACTTCTGCCTAGGCTTTTTAGACACTAGCACCTACAACATTCATGTTGTTGATTTCTAATGTTAAGCAGGTGATGGTATCTATCCTATCCTAACAGTACAACATACTGACTTCAGATAAGGCACTTTGTGCCTTGGTGGTGCATTCTACAACATAAAGATATATTTTATTAAAGTGGTTCTCCCCAAAGTGATCTTCCAAGGTTCTTTAATTCTTCTGTTCCTTCCAGCTCAGGTTATTCTATTATTCCATGATTCTCTAATAGACATGATCTTCATAAGACCAGCATGCTAGTATTATGATAAACTTTTCCACAAATATTTCCATTAGTTTCAAGGTAATATTTTAATTCACTTTCAGAGAGCTAATTCAGGGAGAAAACAATTCCACTGTAATTTGGCCTGACTGTGTTCTGTGGTTCTGACTTTCTGATATTTCCTGTAAATATATATGTATACATCTACCGTTGCTGTACGGTACTGATAGAAAAAATACATTTTGCTCACAGTGTCCTTCCCCAATTCCCAGTAAATGACTTCATGTTTTTCTCTAGACTTCAACTCTCCATACAGAGACCTCTGCTTTTTTCTCAGTCTGTTAGTCAGTTTCATTTTTATAGGACCAGATCCACCTTCAAAAGAACCAAAATCTACTGGAATTTCTACATCCAAGTATCTGTGATAATAACTCATGGCTCTTTTTCAGAAGGACTATGTCACTTTTAAAGAGAGAAGACCGAAGAATGCTAGTCTTGAATCAGCTGTTGGTTACTGTATGTGCTAGGTCAATACATTCAGGGATCACCATTAACCTCATCAGAGGCCAGCTTGCAACCTCACAAAACAGCATGGACTCAGCTGAAAATTCATTGCAGATTGATAAAAACCTAATACTTTTCATACATTCTAAATACTATATCAAAATGGGACTTTGCAGACTATCAACCTGTCAGTGAGCCAGTCCTGCTCATCTTCCTCTTATTATATTTATAGAATTTTCTCCACATTTTGGCTTTTGTTTTCTTTCCTCTTACGCTGATTTTCTCTGCTTTTCTGTTGGCTTTTATTTGCATTGGAGCTTTTTGATCTCATTTTTAATGAGGAATTCAAGTGCCATTTGAGTTTTTATTGCACAGTTGCATTTGTTTTCACAGTTTAAGTACTTTATCTTACAGACGTATTTATTGCTGAAAATTAATACCCACATTTAAATTTGGAAGTACACGGTAGTGAAAGCAATCCTGCTTTAATTTCCTACTGAATATTCTAAGTTGAAATGTCAGCATCTGGGGGAAAAATCCGATCATTTTCTTGTTATCGCTTACACAATTTATAATTGTTAATTACCACGCATGTACATGGAAACACAAGTGTGTAGGTGTGGGCGCATGTTGGAGGCCAAGTCAATTATCTGTTTCAAGCATCAGTAAGAAAATATCCATTAAATGTTTCAAACCAGCCTAGAGAGTGGACATTTTCTGTCATAATCATTTGGAAACCTCCACAAGACAGTTCTTAGAAGAAATCTACTATGTGGTGCAATCTTTTCTTCTAAAGCAATCCAGAAGACGGTTTGGCGGGGATTCCCCTCATCTGCCAATCTCTTTAGTGCCATTCATAATTATGTGACTAAGCAAGCCAGTCATCCTTAGTCACAGAAAAAAAGCAAATCAGTACACAGATTTGGTCCTACCTGTTTCTGTCCAGCCTCCAGGACACATATGAGAATGTCACAAAGTCAGGCTTACAAGCAATTCATCCACAGATAACATTTTACTTAGAAATGGACTTCTTGAGAGGAGTTTGCTTGCAAAGATTTTTCAGTTAGATTCAGAATTTAAAGTGAAAGGAGAAATATGCAAGACCTTTGCTTTTTAGTGGCTGAAAAATGAAGAAGGTGCTTCACACCCTAAGTACATTTCCTCTTCATCCCCACAGGAAGTAAGGCTGCCTATAGAAGAGTTACTGTGGGTCGAGTGTAGACGCACTTCATTTCAAAGTTGTGCATCTCCCTTTTTTCAAAGGCCTGAACTAACAACTACGAAGAGCTCTGAATGAACATATTCTAGTCCTCTTTAGGAAATGAAAAGATTGAATTAGTTTGTAACAAATACTTTTTAAAAACCTCAAACCCAAGAAATGAGAAACTGAATTTCTGTTGCTTTTTTGAAGAGGCTATTGAGCTTCTGACCCCAAACTAAAATAAAACAAGTTTTTAAAAGGACAACAAGATAAACAAATATTGCTCTTTCTTTCCCCCCAAACTGCAAAAACATTCTTTTCAAAAAGAACGCAATACAGTTTCAAGTAGCGTACTTTTAAGTAATCAAAATGTAGCTACTGTGACAGGTTGAGTTGTTAATCTATTCCTAAGGAAATGAAACTTATGCCGTTTTTTAGCTGTTTCTTTCTTGTCAGTCACTTTTGAGCAGAGTCAGCAGTTTCTTCTGATTTTGAGAGATTCAAAAGTCTCACAGCTAATTTAACTCCTGTCACCTTCATTGAATTTGGCAGCTAAGCAACAGCAAGATTGGTCGACCAATGATGGACCACGTGTTGATATTTTAAAGTGTCTCTATGAGTTAGTTACCATAAGGAGGGGAATACCCTTCCTAGCACTGCTATTTGGTTGTTGTGAAAGAATATTAATTTCACCAATTATTCAAGAGTTATTAATAATTAAGGAAATTATTGATTTTATTGATATCCCTACTAATATCTAGGAAAATCTATAGGGCAATTATGAAAAACTTCCAAAACTTATGAAAAAGAGTAGTGAAAGGAACCTTCCCCTGCCACTTAAATTGATCGTTCTGTTTTGTAATAATGTGTACAGGGCTCTGGACTCTCACTTTATCCTTTTTCGGCACCTCTGGTTTCCCACACCAGCCTATTCTGTGCACATCTATGCAGCTAAATTGAAGGAGAAACTGAAGCATATTGCCACAACAGCTAGGGTTGATTTATTTTAATCTGTCTAGTGTGGATACGAGTAGCAGAGGAGCTGTGGTACTCCAGGCTTTAACTGTGGTGTTCTACAGCTGCCTGCACGTGCACAAGCAAAGTACAACAGTCCTTTTACACCTTTGCAAAAGTATGCAGACCAGTTGATTATTAATTGCAAAGAGCTCAGAATTCAGGCACACCAACTCTGGTTTCCATCAGCACACTTGAACTGCTCTGCCCTTTCCATTAGAGAATTTTCTTCTGGAAAACCATCAATTCTGGTTCAATAGTTGCCAAAATAAAAATTCCCAAAGACATTTTAGACTGACTTTTAATTTTTTTTCTGCACATATAAGGCAAAATGGCATGTCAGTGAGATCCTCTATGTTTGTGTGCCAGTTGTTCTACACATGGGGACTTAAAATCAATCTCCTGATCACCACTCACTTTACTTTGGCTTGCATTTGGGATCTTACCTGAAATGTTTAAGCTCTGAAGACAAGTGGTCTAAGCAATGGGAAGCATGAATTTAAAAATGTTCCCTGTACTAGGCCCTGAACCAGAATAATCAGATGTGAGTAGCCAGATACGTGTATAGCAATAAATATTTGTGGAAGAAGCAATTAAATACTGGAAAGAAGCCATGGACCTTCTCATACATAGAAACACATTAAAAATCCCTCTAATTTATGGCATTGCAGCTTGAATTGCATTTAAAAGAGCCTGTGGTGGGATGCATCAGTTCCTCCTCTGCTTCCAAGGAAGTCTTTGTGGAAAGTGTATGTCTAGGAGTCAGGGATAATGTAGTGTTGCATAGTTGAAGAAGGAATGGATTCATTTTGTTTTTCAAGTCATCCCAAATCAGAAGGTTGTGCTTTGCTGATATTCACAGATTTAGGATGTGTGTGGGTCTTTTCGACAGAAGGTTAGTACTACTGCAAAAGGTATCATTACAGTAGATGCTCATTCTCTGAATAAGACTGGACTTCGTCATGTGAGTTGTAACTTTTCAATTAAGCAATTCTGTTTTCATTTCAAAAAGAAACATTTTGTTTCAAACTAATATTTCCAAAAGAAACTTTAGTTAAAGGAACTAATCAGTGACCCAGAAGGTAAAGATAAACATAGAGCAAGACTGGGGTTTCTTCAAGTCATAAGTGCAAAATTATTTAGAATTTGCCTCAAAAGTAAACAAGAAAAATATGACAGACAGGACTGTAAGTCTGCTGTTGAGGACCTGGAAGTGCTGGTGGACGGCTGAATGGAAGCAGATTTCATCTTTGCAGCTGGGAAGGCAAACGGTATCCTGGGCTGCATCAGAAGAACTGCAGCAAGTGGGTCACGGGACGCTCTCTCTCCCATTCTGCTTTGCACTCCCCAGTCCACACTCAGTATAGCGCAACCAGCTCAGGTCCCCCCAGCTCAAGAGAGACACTGAAAAATGGGAGAATGTTCTGCCAATAGCCTCCAATGTGATGAAAGGGCTGAAGATCTCTACTTATGAAGAAAGACTGAAGGAATTTGATTTGTTCAGCCACAAGACAAGAGGGCTCAGGGGGATCTAATTGCAGTTTTCCACTACCCAAAAGGTAGTTACAAGGAAGGTGGAGGTACTCTTTTCACACAGGGCACAGTGAATGGACGTGGTGCACACGGCTCAAATTTCTTCAGCATGAGAAACATTAAATGTCAGAACGAGCTGCCCAAAGAAGTGGCAGAACCTACCTTCAATTTTCAACACTGGGCTTGATAGCATCTTAAATAACTAACCCACTGTTGCACTCACAGAAAGAAGCCCTTTCAACCTGGGCTTTTCTGTAATTCTATTCTGATGAGAGCAGCCAACCCAACCCATCCACTTCTTCAAGAACAACAGGAAGATAGCAGGATTGCGAGGGTCAGAAAGAAGACCTGATCTACAGTGATAACTGCATCTCAGATGTGAAAAAGGGGTGTGAAGGAACTTCCCAAATTCACACCAAATCAGCCCATGTTAAAACAGAAGTAGCAAATCATAACAGGACAATGTGAAAAACAGCATAAGGGAAGAAGAGGGGTTGGTGCAGGGACTGGGCTGGATGTTTGTCTACATTCTCGTCCCAAAATTAAATAGACAATTCATCTAAATTTTTAATGTGGCTGGGTACATTAAGAAGCATTGAATGTGAACAAGATTATTTTGGGAGCTGTTGACACAAAACACAGAGGTAAAGTCAAGATGACCAACCACAACAGGAATGGAATCGATCTCTAAGGCAAAAGCTCAAGCAGGAAGGTAGAGTTAAAGGTTCTTCCATCAAGTAAACAAATGGAACAAATGGGCATATAAAATTGCACTTGCAGGAGTGAGACATTTTAATCCATCTGTCAGATGAGTGGTTGTACTATTTAATAGATTAGTATGGCCTCTTCCCTTCCCTTCTTCTCCCCAAAGATTCACTTGTCTTTTCTCTATACAGAGGAATAAGCACCAGGATCTTGCTTCAGATGGTCTGAAATCAGATTGTGCTGAACTTATCCATCAGCTGAGTGCAGATCATATCAGTCAGATACTTGCCACAATCACCCTTTGGTATCAGCAGCCTTTTTTAGGGGTACAGGACATGCAAGCTCAGCTTGCTGGTCTCAAAGAGGCCAATCCACTGACTCAAATTGCCGCTCTGCACCTGATGCTGCAACCCCTTTCTGTATCCTTCTGCAACCCTGCAATTTTCTCCAAACTTTGAACTTCTCCTTCTGCACTGCAGTTGTGCTCCCTCTCGGGATTCACGTCTGTGACCCTCGCAGGCATCGCTGTACGTGAAGCACTCTTTCCCCTACTGCGGGTAGAAAAACAGGTTGTCTTTTCCACTGACAGCCTGTGGTTTCTCATTCATAAAAAAATTTTTTCCTCACATCTAAGAGGCTCGCTTGTAAACAGCTTATCAAGTGACTAATTTAAGGCACCTGTGGGCAATCTCTGCGAGCTTTCTTCCTCACTTGGAAATTGCTACTGGTTATTCCTTAGTCACTACACAGGAACAGAGAAAACATTTAGACTGACATGACAAAATTTGCCTAGGAGACGTCAGCGGGTTCTTCACGCGTGGTTAGGGACAATGAGCTGCGCTGGCACAAACCACTTCGACTTTCATGCGGGGAGGGAAAAATCAGAAAATAATTGATGGTGCTTTACTAATGATGGACGTGGGCTACAAATTTCACCTACAGCAATAAAACCGCCAGGGTGTATTCTGCTGTTAACTACTGCTCATGGAATATTTAGAAGAAACAAGCAAACAAAAGCTCCCCCCTGCACCATGGCTACTTCAAGAAAGTTACTTCCTTCTCATTAGCTCATCTGAAAGCATGGCCGAAACGACTTAAATAAGCAGCACTGGGAGAAAATGGAAGGAAAAGCCTCCACTAATTATATTAACAAGTGATGTACAACATGAACCCCAATCTCTGCTATTATGTCAAGAGTGTGAAAGCCTTTTTGAAGTCTTAAATAGAAGAAAAATAATATTTTATTAAATATGAAGAAACATAATTGATTAAAAGGCTGTTTGAAAAGCAAAACCAAACCTGTTCACACCTAGCTATCTTAGTATCTACAGCATCTACAATATCTACATGCATCTTAATATCTATATATAACCTCATTCATAATTTCTGTTTAAGTTTCATTCTTTTCTCTGCAACTCCAGCTGCTAGAAAATTTGCATCAAGCTTTCTTTGAGTGGATTTTTTTTATGTGCAAAATACAGCAACATGCTGAAGCATACAGATAAGACCCAAACACCCCAGGCTCCTCTACTCACCCATGATCACTCCTCTTCTACACTCTTCTTCCTTGGGTTGCCTCTACCTCTATACACTCTCTTTCACTAAACAGAATTAAATTTGTTTCTATCTCTGATGATTCAAAAATCAGGTAATGGTAATCATATAGCTGATATTATTTTAATGTGCTAGCATAACATATCCTTCTGCTGTTTTGCCAGTTTGCTGAGGCAGAAAACCTTCCAGAAGCCAACAAAACTCTAAAAAGGGCATCATAACCTGGGATGAGAAGGTGGGGCACTCTGGGGACATCCAGAGTCAATGGCCAAGGAGCGGGGAGATCTGCATGACCCTATTATGGGCTACACATGAAAAACCTCCCTGGCAATGCCCATGCTGCAAGGAGAGGAGCCAGGAGCCAGGTCAGGGCTGGTTTCCATCTGCAGGGCGTTGGACCAAAAAACCTCGGTATAAATTGTGAGGGGCCTGCAACCTTCAGAAATAATTTACCAGAAGTGAAACATCTGAGACTTCTCATCTGCCTTAATTCTGTTTCAAAATTCATTCAACCCTTTCCTCTCACAGGACTCCACACTTGCCTGCAATTTGTCATTCACCTCACACAAACACTTTGTGACCAGGCAGTTCTCACAGGTTTCCTTTCAACTATGGAAACAAAGCCCGTTATTCTTCAGCTGTGGCTCCATTCAGCTCTGTAATACTTTACAGAGCTAGAAATGACGCAATGGCCCTTCAAAGTCAGCCTTCCATGGCTCCTACCAGAGATTTTTCAAGATCCAACTGGATAAAGCCCTAAGTAGCCTTGTTTGTGTGCCCTGCTTTGAGCAGGAGGTCAGGCCAGAAGTCTCCAGAGTCCCTTGACAGCCTCATTTATCCTGTGGACTCCATGGCTTAATGATCATCAGCACCTTTCATCAACCCACTCCATCCAAAGGACTGAAAAAAACCATTATTCATAATGTTTTGCAATTCAAACCTACTCCTGACATATGTCACCAGCATCTTTATTCCATGATAATCTCCGCCCTCAATCGATGGTATTCCGTTGCCTCCCTTTTCCCTCTGTCAATGCTCCTCTAGAGCAATAGACCTACTGACTGCCTTTATGTTTCCAAATCACTCTTCCACTGAAGCCAACAGAATAGGAATGTCAATCTAAATACTGATTTTTCAATGAAAACAGATTTGAGGTGAGACCATTCTCCACAAGTGTTCTTGGAAAGCGAGTATTCCACAGCTCAGCAGTTCCTGGTGGTATTTAGGCAGGGGTAGCCCCAAGGCACCCATTATTTGCAATATTAAGAATGTTGGCTAAAAATGAGAGAAGCTGTAAGGTGACCACTGCAACAGCTGTACAGGGGCTGCCGTATCCCTCCCATTCCTGTAACAGCCTGCCCAGGCACCCCTTCTCTTGGCAGCCCCACAAGTGCTGAGGGGAAAATGACTTGACTTGAGTATCTGGGCTCACTGGCTGCTGGGGGCTATCTGGGGAGCACCTCATTAATCACTAGACCGAAGTCCATGCATTTCACCTTTGGCCGTGCATCTTTGCAGGGAAGAGTCTGCTACTGCCGTCTCTAGAAATCGGTGTGTGTTGTGGGCACACAGAAACAGTGGCCAAACAGCCAAATCCAACACAAGGTGCATCATTGTCCAAATCCCATTCTTACTTCCATGTTTCAGGAAACAGTCTTCTAATCTTCTAATCTTTCTACTGCTCTCTGAGGGAAACTATCCCAGCATTTGTCGGGACTTGTTTAGATTGGAGATTAGGAAATATTCTTCTCTGAAAGGGTCAAGCACCAGAACAGACTGCCCAGGGCAGTGGTTGAGTTACCATCTCTGGAGGTAGGTATAAGACCTACGGACTTGGCACCTGGGGACATGGTTTTATGGTGGATTTGGCAGTGCTGAGTTAATGGCTGGAGTCGATGATCTGAAAGGTCTTTTCCAACCTGAACAATTCTGTGATGTTATGATTCCATGATTCTATGACTACATTTTAACACCGGGGCTGCAGATGAGACCAGGAATTTGTTGTAGATGGTTAAGCCTACAGCAGAAATTATTAATTAAGTGATAACCTCTGCTCTGAATATTTTGCATTTCAGAGAAAAAAAACACTTCAGGGAAACCAGAAAATTGTACATGATCTTGTCTGTGATGGAAATTGTCTTGACTGACTGTTGCTGTACTATTTACATAACACCAAAACTGCATGTGCAGCTGCTACTTTCCACTAGATCAGTGTTTTTCAAGAAGTTGTGATCTTGTGACAATTTTAATGCACAGCCACATATTTTTCATTCTTGCTTTTGCAGTAACTGTCCTAAAATATCTTTTTTTTCCATGTAATAAGAGTCACTGCTTCAAAAAGATCAAAACACTGTGATAAGACAAGCCACGCTAAGCAACAGTGACAACAATTAACTACGTGGGAAATAATTTCCTTCTGAAGATTTCTGTACACTAAGCAATGATAAATTAACTTGAACAAATAATTGATAGACAGTTTTTCCACTTGTCAAAGAAGAACAATACCTTAATAAAGGAACTTGTCTATAGTCACATAAGAATTCTGTAGTAAAACTACAGACTGAATTCATATTCTATCAGTTTTTGGCTATATGCCCATCATTCTTACCCTGCATTTTTTATTTCAATTCTACATTTGTGGCAATTGAATTTAAATAATTCAGTCTTTCTAACCCAGCTGCATATCTATTTCAGTTTCCATCCAAGGCAACTACTTACAAAGTACGCTCTAACAATTTCTCCATCAACTGGAGTCAGCAGCTAACTGGGACTAGCACGAGTCTTGTTTTCTAAGAGTGACACCTAGAGTCTCATCCGTAAAATTAAAATACACTCCTTCACTTTTCCAGTTTTAAAAGGCAGCAAGCTTTTGTCCATACTTATTATTTTGAACTGACAGTTGGATATTTTTTAATACCAATTATTTTGCTATGAAGAGTCAAAGCAATATTTGTTGTTAGGTAGCCTGCGTATGGCATGTACCACCACAACACTTTTGCATTAAGTAAAGCCCTTTATTTTGCAGATGCTGTATTTTGCCTTTCATTCAGGAGTGTTTAATTGGCTTGCAAATGTGATTTTCATTACCGTATGAAGGGATGCATCATGCCCAGAGGTACTCTCATTTTACAGACAAGGCAACTAAGAATCCGCAAAGTGTCCCAAGCCATATGGAAAATGAGGGCTGAAATATGCAAATCCAAAGCTTTTAAGCCATAAAATAACTTGATTTCCTTGTCAGATGAATGCAGGCTGAGCCTTGCTGCAGCCTGACCTCAAACCCTGCTGCAGGAGGTCGGCTGGCTGCCCAGACCCAGTGCAGGGCTGACCCCAGGAATGCAGCGTGGCAGAGAAGGTGTTACTCGCCCTTTTCAAAGTTCATCTGTCTCTTCACGCCTTCATGTGTCACCCACTGACTGGATGTGCAAAATTTCCACAAGAAAAGTCTTTGGCAACCTGAATCACCTGAAACCGTTGCCCATAGATCTTCTCAGTTAAACGTGGCCGTTTTTCTGCTTGCGAGTGTCACTGTCTCCCTTCTGAGGCAGAGAAGCAGCAATCCCTCCAACTCCCACAGACACAGGGCTCCCAGATCCCAGCTACTGCTCCCTGCCGGCGGCAAGTACTGGTCAGTTATGTCTGATGAAGGCTGGGGAGGCCATGCCCATGGTCAATTTTCTGTCCATACACCAGAGTTTGGATAAAAAACACTAAAACTGAAAGCAAACCTGAATTTCAAAAACAAATGTGTGAGCTGTGTGAAAAAAATCCATAAAAAGGGACACTGTGTTAATTAAAAATTAAATTACATGCTCAAAAAAGACTATGACAACAAATTTTCCACTGTCCCTCTAATTAACCATTTTGTCTTCAACTGAAAAAAAATTTATTTTTCACAGCAACCCCCTTGTATTATTTAGACATTCGTCATGACACTGCAAGCTGATGTTGAATATCGACACCCCAGGAAGGTGAGACTGTGATGTAGTTGAAACACATTTTGGAAACCACTACCATCTACTTCCATAAATCTCTCACAAATCATTTTACAATCCTAGTCAAAGCAATCCATTTATTGTGTTTTCTGAATGTCTTATCTCATGTGGATCATGTGACATCTAAAGGTCATGCTTGGGTCCTAAAACAAAGCTTGTACATTAATTTTGTATTTTTATTAGGGATCAATTACCTTAAATTAATAATAATCAGTATATAATTATTTTTCCTATTTACATGTAGATTGGCTTGTGTATACAGTTATATATCTACAACCACAAACCCCAAAAGAAATACAGCTTACAGGTGGGATTTTCCAAAGTGATCCTCGTTGCTTTGAGCTGTACTCACACAGGGGGGCACAAGCTGTGGCTAGCTCATGCCCACATGAGCACATTGTGTCTGATCCGCAGGGTAGTAGATTCCACGTTCCGCTGGCGCGGTGTGTTCGGGGGCTGCCTGCGAGACAGCAGGCAGGCAGGCACGATGGGAAGCACAGCAGGCTGCTCTAACTGCTCCAGGGGCAGAACGGGCAAAGCTGCCATGCCAGGCTAACTGTGAGAGCTTATGAAAGCCCCTCTTTATGCCACTGTGTTACAGAGGGTGTTCTTCCATGGGACGGAATTACTGCCGGACACATTGTGCATCCAGCTCCCAGTTCTTTTTCAGGCCTTTTGGGTATTGATCTGTTCTTAGCACAGAAGCAGCACATTGTCTGTCACCTTCTCATTCTTCATATGACGGTTTGTATGTAGGCCTGAATCCAGGGAAGGAGAATGTCCAGCTCATGGATGGCCTTGTAGATTCCCTTATCTCCAAGCTGTTGAGAAGATAAAGACATTAGAAAAGAAACTAGCTACAGCCCTTGGACAGTGCAGTGGGGAGCCAACACCATCTGTTCTTACCTTGAGAAACATTCTCTTTAACTTTTTGACTGCAGAAGTTAACCTTGCGGATGGAGCACACGGAAGCTGAAGGATGAAAAAAACCCCAAAGATGCTGATATAAAGATATAGTGATGAGGAAGAGTCCAGCCCACAGTGTGGCACTGTAGGGCTACAAGTAAAATGCGTGATCTCAGCATCATTTCAGCATCTCGCAATATTTCAGATGTGTTCTTTTACCTGCATGCTTCCTGCCAAGTTGAGTTCACAACACAAAAAATTGGTACTATGAGTACCTCTAAGTTTTCTTATTAAACACTTTCTATTTATTCAGGAATCTTCACTTAAGTTGCCGTCACACCTTTTTCACATTGTAGACTCTAAGACTCAAGGCCCTTTAATTCTAAACCCTCAGAACCTCTGAACCTGAGATAAGGCAAGGCTAAGGACCAAAGACCATTGCAAAGTACAGGGAGCAATTTTGCACATTTCCGCAAGACCTTTAAACATGTTTATAAAGTTAATTTATGTTTTCCTCTGTTTTCCTGCCCATTTCTCCACTGTCTGCCTAGCTACAGGCTGGAGGGCTTAGTTCTCTCCTCACCATTTATCTCTGGCCGCTCAGCACTGGCCATCCAAATCTGTTTCAGCTGTTTTTTTAGAGCTGCCAGACTAAGCTTTCTGAGCAACATGGCTTGCTGATCCTCATCTACCTGGGTTTTCAAAGGGAAAGACACATTCTTTCAGAGAAAAAAAATAGAAAAATCTGATGCTTTCCAATCTGAAGACAAGGGTAACCAAGTTTGAAAAGGGAAAAGGTAAAGGTTCTCACCTCAACCCATGGAAGGAAATGACTCCACTGAAATGAATGATTAGTTCTTTTGTATCTCACACACAGTACTTTAAAAAGGAGTACAAACATTTTCAGGTTACCTTCTGTGCTTCCCAAAGTCACCCCACATGATGAAAGTGGGGAAAAAACCCCAAATCTTTAAAAGAGAGTGTAAATAAATGTTTTATAATCTTCTAACCCCGGCACTTCTTTTTGACATGGACTTTTTTTTTTTTAATCTCCATCCTGTATGATGCAGATTTCCACAAAATATAATTTGGTAGCAGAACTGACCTTAAATGAGTATACTGGCTTTAGTGGTGATACACATTACAAACTCTTATCTTCCTGCATGTGCTGCAGGTAACTAAGCGAGCTATCCAGCAAGTCTGAGTATTGCAAATAATACTCAAACTTAGCTTGAAGTCTACAAGCTCTACCTAAAACGATAGAGAAATAGTAAAAGTTCTGCAGGGAATATATTGTCCTTCTTCACTCCATTCAAATATGAGAAAACACTTCCACAATCTGCTACTGATGTAAGAACATAAGTCCAACCTCAGAAGCAACTTCACGCTGTTCTCAGCAATGCTGACAAGGGCAGTCGAGCAAATAATGAGGTCGGTGGTGCTCCAGGTGGATGCTCCAAGTATCCAAGGAAAAACATCTGTTCCCTATGACCTTGCAACCATAGTCTAAATGAAAAAGTCTGACTTTACTGCAGAAAATTAGTTTAGAGGTTTTCAAACTTACGTATTTCTAAAAAACTGACCTTGGGCCCCTGTATGATTGGAAAATATTAATGCCTTCTTGTTTGGACAAAACCAAGAACTGGCAGGGTGAGAATGGTAGTATCGTAGTATAAAGTCTTTGGAAGTGGTTGGCAGGCAAATATTGTTAGGACTTTTAGGTAGCACACATGCCTCTAGCTGGCTGAATTACAGCCCGAGTTTGGGAGACAATATAGGGCGAATATGTATATAAAGGTATCACTGTTTCCCTTAGTTGTATAGACAACTTTATGCTTGAAAGGTAACAAATTAATTACGTAAGTATGTTGTCATGGTGGAAATCCCTTCTGATAAACATCTTATAGCTCAACTAGATAATAACAACTAAAGAGCTTACACACATGAATGAATGAGTGTTAATTTATTGAGGAATAATGTGATGAAGAAATCTCGAGTTTGGTAATAGCAAGGGATCCATTACTTTCACTCTATTCACAATTTCTATTATTCTTTCACATGGTTTTGTGTTGCTGGGTTTGAATTAATACAAACACTTCAAAAAATGTTAGTTTCCAGAAATTAGGTGTCTCCTAGAAAATCATGACAAGCTACCATTTCTCAAAGAGCTGTTGCTTGTCTACTAGCAGGGAAAGTCTTATCTCTCTTGGCAGCACTTCATAAGACCCAAAAATGTAAGTTGTTATGTTTAGACTTCTTTTGGGTATAACACTGGCACTAATTATGAAAAAGAATGCAGGAGCTCTGAAAAATCCACAGCATTTTGTCTTCATACAGCACAGAAACAAATGCATTACTAAGCTATCTAGCAAGCTACAGTCACTGGATATTCTGAATTCAGTCACAGTTGACAGTCTAAACTCCTCAGTGTGTACTGGCACTTGCATAGAATGTGATTGCTTTTCCAGACAGAATGAAATCTCTATAAAGCATATTATACCATCTGAAATTATATTACGGCATTCTGGAATTATAGCATTATCTGGAATTTTGAGAGACACAAATAAACACAGCAGTATGATCACAGCAGACTGCTGTGAGTAATGGCTGTAAATTGCAACTGTTTAACATGGTTTTAAATACAGAACCTGAAAGCTGGTGGAGTTTTCTCCCATTGAGATTTGAATCTTTTTACATTATGCAAATATCCCGGTTGAGTTCTGACCTATAACTCTGCAAAGAGATCTCTGAAGCTGTTTGGTTTTGCATTGCAAATATTTTTGTGCATGTAGAACCGCTGTCCTTCTCTTTCATGCTACTGTGCAGTTCAGATTAGACAAAGTTTCAATTAATTTAATTCATTGATTCATTGACTTGCCATCCTGCTCTCACTTTTTCAAATCACTATAGCTGTTTGCCTGGATATTCATGGCTATATTTCACCCTTAGTCAGGCTCCACTTTCTGGGACTCCGTGATTTGTGAGGACTGAAGGTTTAGGGGAGAAAAAAAATATCCACAGGATATTTAGTTTTAAGACACACCCTGTTGCTGTTTGTTTAACCTTAAAAATTAGATGAGAAATGACCAAGAAGATGATGGCATCATCTTAGCATCCTGCCTGGTATGTTAGTAAGTATGTTTGCACAGGAAGAAGTGTGCTCAAACTGCTGTCCTGCTGTTACTCAGGCAGAGTTGGTAAAAGTGCCTCTTCTCTGGGGTACCTGCAGACATTTTGCCAGTGGTCAGCATCACTCTCTGACAACCTGCTCTGACTGTGAGCACAGCTGATACCTGGGAACTGCTCCCATGTGCTTCATAATTGTGGTCCCTGCTTACTCCTGAGACACCACCAGTTCTTTCAAAATTCAGTATGGAGGAGCAGAGACGGCAGGTGTGTAAAGATTACATACATTCAGAGGGTATGCTGTTGAAGAAGGAAAGCATTACCACTGTTACATTACAGAAACTTGAGGAGACACATTTCTCCCTGTGATCTCCCTGTCTCTTTGCAGCTTTGGTGATGAGAGGGCAGCACAAGGTGACATCAGTAGGGAAGTGGCTTGTCTCCATGAGATCTCCACCACCTTGCACACTCCCTACAAGATCACTCTGGGGGAGAATGAATGGTGTTGAACTTCCCTGGGCCCAGTGGGGAAGCCCTTATCAAGTTGGGTCCCCTGTAGCATGGGACACACCATGACTCTGAATCACCCTCTCCCTCTCCATCTGCTGAAAAACCGAGATGGAGCCCTTCCCTAACTTTTCAGATAGACAAAGTTAGCTTAGCTCTCAGGAATATACTCACACAGGCATCCATGTTTGCTTGCAGGACCTGGAAGGCACTAATAAAGTACAACTTGTCACTTCCTACCTCAAGACGACTGAAGACATTTTTCACATAGAAGGAGAGGAGCTGATCTCGAACACTGCAGTTTGTCTGGAAACAAATCAAGTAATGGTTTGACAAATGAAAACTTCACAAGTCAACTTTGGCCTAAAATTTCATCCTCGTAAAAAACATGCATGTTTAGAAAGTGTGCAATCAATGAAGCCATTTTTATGAACTTCAGTATCCCATTGACCTTCTTCCTTTTGTTTTACACAGCTCAATGTAACTCTGCTTTCTGAAGGAAAAGCAGGAGGGTGCTGTGCTGGCAGGCACAGGAGTATTGGTAAGACCAACCATGAGCAGAAGTGACAGCAACAAATGTACTTAACACATGAAGAATAAATGGAAGATAAATTGGGGAGTTAAGTCAGACCATCTTGGTCATTGTGGGTGTCATTTTTCCATTCCTCCACATCAGCGTCCCATGGCATTTTATATGGTGTAGGGTATCTGGCCCATCCCCAATTGCTGCTCCAGAAAAGACCAGTCATCCTGTCAACTCTGTGTCATGTCTGCCTGACCTGCGGGTTCTCTTGGACACCTAAAGGTATTCCAAATGACTATATGACTATTTTTAGGCAATGGAATGCAGTATCAGGTGTGAGATTCCCAGCAGGATGGTAATGCAGCTGCAAATTATGCCACTCTAATGTGGATGTCTGTGTGTGGGTCCCACAGCCGAGTGAGGAACCTTCACTCCCAAGGTAATTGGTGAAATCCAAGGGACATCAAAGGCCAATAGGTCTATACTTAAGCTATACACTATACTTTATCTTAAGGATAAACCAACTCAGTTGGCCCTGCTGACTAGACCTCTGCATGAAGAAAACTAAAATATCTCCCACACTTCCAGTCACTTACAATTAGACACCCCTAGGTGTGTTTCTCACTCCCAGGCTGAATTGCACTGGGAACTCTGATGTCCCTCTTCCAGTGCACCTGCAGTGGCCTAAGCTCAAAGCAGCTCCTTGGGTGTCTCGACTCTCTGCAGCATCCTCGGGCTATCCATGGTACTGCACGCCCTCAGCAGAAGGTGCCTCAGCTGCAGGACAGTGGCGGTGGCTCTGGCCCTCCTGTGAGAGCTGGTGCCTGAAGGCGTTGCTGGGAGGCTCACATGCAGCCAGGGCTCACAGGAGGAGTGAGTGCTACCACAAGCACACGCCTTCCTGACCAACAAGCGCCCTCACCCCAATTTCCCTTGCACAGCATGACTCCAGCTACCTAGAAAGAAGCGCCTCCAGGCAGGCTGTCCAAATCCACCTATTTCCCCCCATGCCATGATCAACTGTCCCTTCATGTTCCAGGGGAATACCCCTTTCTATGTGACAGAAATAACACTCTTCCTCTAAGCAGAAGACTTTATTAAGCATGTGGCTTTCATAAATGTCTTTCCCGATTAAACACAAGTGATTTTTGCATCAGCTGTCATTGCTTTTGATCACATATTCCTGTTTCTATTGACAAAAGGTAAATCAAAGTAAGAAAATGGAAAACCCGTAGTATAAATCTTACCATAAACATCATTTTAGTAGTCTTTTTCAGCAGTCTTGTGGTCTTGATGAGATCCTTCTGTAAAATATAATGTGCTAGTATTAATTAACCCAAGCAGAGGAAGGGAGACAATATCAAGTCTGGTCTGTACAAAACTTTGTAACAATAATATTAATCTTCTTCATCATCTTCAGATGTAGGACAAGGACTCAGTAAATCTGTATTCCAATCCTAGCCTAACTACAAATTTTTTTCATGGCAAACTCATCCAGCCTCTCTATGCATCTTCTATGCATCATTTTCTCCCACCTTTACAAAAGGAGTAGCTGCATTACCCTGTCTCTAAGGACTGTAGAGAACATTCAACTTATTAAAGTTTTGAGAAGCTCAGCAATTAAACTAATAAAGAAGCATCTATAAATAAAATAAACTTTTTCAACTAGTGGGATCAACTTACAGGAACAGATGATTTTAAACTAGTTGCCTTGATATACAGGTTCTCTGTCACCTGGGAGAGGAGTCCTTTTCGGCAGGTATGTTTTCCTGTAGGTGGCTTTTTGCCTTCCGTGGCAAAAAGACAAAGCAGAAATAAAAAATGCCCAGATCTGAAAATAGAACATACTTTCATCTTCGCTCCCAAATCTTCGAGCCTCTACAGTCACAGCAGCATGTGTGATGCAGCCAGACTGGTTAGATGGCAGAGGTTAACCTAATTTTGTTAACCCTCAAAGTAGCTTCTTCCCTGAGATGCTCACGTAGATAACCTATTGCTCATGTGGTGGCTGATCGGTATTTTTGCTGTGCTTTTTTATACATCTTGCTCCACTTTCAACAAATTTGACCACAATCATCTGTGACGTTTTTCTAAACGATATCTCCATATTTACTGGCAACAGGGTCAAGGCTTCCAAGAAAGAAGAACTTCCCTATCATGTGAGAAGTCTTCTTTCATTTAAGTGGTGGTCAAGTGAGGAAAAGGTAGTTGAGAGTTAGTTTAGTTTCGTAACAAAGTATGCTAAATGCGTGTTCGGGGTTTTTTTTTATTTTTCCACAAAACCTTATTGGCAGCACTTTTCTGAAAGGTAATGTCCCAGAGAGGAAAAAAATCTTTCCTAATTGATCCTGAAAAGATTAGAAAATCTGTTATCTATGAGGAAGCTGGACTGCACGGCATTTAAAACTTCCCTGTTCAGTTTTTTAGAAGAGTATTTTTTCCAGGGTATGGCATCTAATAGCAAAGGTGTTTGCTGCCTATTTTAACTTCTGTAGTCTTTTTTCAGGGCACTTTGCCGCAGTAGAAGCAGTAGGTTGTTTAGTATGAAAGGGAGGACTCCAGGGAGGGCTCTGTGGAAGGACCAGGGCATCTTGGCTATCAAGTCACTTTAAAAGCCCACTGAGAGCCACAGGCACTGGGAAATAATGTGCAGGACCCCAGCATACCCATCACAGAGGTGGTAACAGTAAAACTGTAGAATCTGATGATCCCTCTTCTACAAAGGTGGTGGACAGAGATTGGGCAGTCTGTGTCTCTGGCCAAGACAGCCAAATGCTGTGTGTTTCTCAGGTACCACTCCAAACATGTGAGAATATCACTGCAAGGATAGACTTGGAAACCATGAAGTAACACCAACAATGTGCGGCTGTTAAGCCAAGGATGGTTTTAAGTCAAATGTCAAGATCCTGGAACTGGTTGAGGTGTGTGCAAGGAGATGAAGAAAGCAAGTTTTGGATAAGCAAAATATTTCCTTGGTGCCATTTTTTTTTTTTTTTTAAGTAAAAGCAAGCCCTTGAAATATTCATTAAAGGACAGAGTTTTTTGCTCCTTTAATGCTTCAAAAGAAACACAGAAGACTTTAAACAGATCAGAGAAAGTGGTTTAAACTGCAATGACTCAAAGTGGCCATGATCTGTCAGATCCAGCGGCAGAGCTGTTCATCCCTCTATGGTGCCACCAGTGTGCCTGTGCCTGGACATGTGTCAGCTCTGGGAGGAAGAAAGGTGAGACAAGCTGGGTAATGAACTCACTCCAGCCTTGATCCCACTGACCATTTACACGGACAAGCACGAATGCAGCCTCCAGGCCAAACTGGGCTCACATCCAGCTTCAAGGATCCCATCTGTAACAGCTCTGGGAAATGCATTTTTTCACAGAATCATCTACACATCACATTCACCAGCACTGAAGTGCTGACGGGGCCCGGGGACAAAAAGAACCAACAAGGGGAGGCTATCTTAGACTTTTGGAAAGTGGAGATGATGGTGACCTGAAGCCTTATGTGCATTTTAGTGCTCATTTGTACTGTGGTCTGTATTTAAACACTCTAAGTGCTGGTCAGGCTTGCCAGATGAGGTGCACTGAACCTCAGCACACATGGTGTGTGGACAGCAGATTAGCCTCTTACTGCTAGTGTGTTCCTAGAAGAGGATCTTGGTTGAAACCAGTACAGTCAGAATGCAAAACTACCTTGGGTTTGCAAAGGTGTGGTACTCCTTGGTCAACAATTTTCTTCTAAATGGTATAAATGGGTCATGTAGCCAGTCTGTAATGGCTTTTTGTATGAAAATCAATAATGTTCAACATCTCTGAAAACTTCTACTGTTGCTGGAAAACCCTTGAGCCCACAAGTTTCATTTTGTCTCTTCCGTGAACTCGTATTACTGTGCTTACAGAGCCGTAGCAGCGACACTTTTCATTGGGTTCTAGACACCTCTGGATGTGAATCAGTGAATGTCTTACTGAATTGGCTAACTTTTCAACTGGTTGGTGTAAAAGGATGCAGATGGATGCAAGTGCAAGGTAGCCATACTTAAAAAAATAAACAAAAATAAAATAGGGCTTTCCTGAAACTCCTTTCACAGAAGCATGGGGGCTGCCATTTAATAACCAATCCTATAAAACCAATTACACTTCCACAATTTTTGATATGATGATTTAATTTCTAGTCAAAAAATAGCCAACATTCTTCAAATCTTTCATGTGTTACTTCTTCAGGACAAAGATGGCCTTTGCTTTCTGGGTCTTGTGTAGCACTTTGTACACTGTATTTCAGTGCCACTTTGGCACTCAGATGTAACTATGGTATAAATAATATAGAATACCAAAGAACCAGTATTACTCAGTATTTGAAAGTTATAAGAATCAGAAGACAAAACAAATTTGGGGACCAGCCCTTCCAACAATGAAGACAGAAAATACCTGGAAAGCTTTGTATGGGCAGTGGAACTGATGTATCCAGAGATAGTCTGAGGACAAGAGCAGAGCACACCACAAAGCATGTTGGCTTCCATGCGTAGGCTGGAAACCAGAGTAGTTCAAGGAGCCTGCCCCAGAGGAAATGGGCTCTCTCTCTAATGGAAAATTTTAGATGTATGCTATCAGCAAATACTTCAGGAACAATGCAATTCTGATAACACAAGCAAAGTTCATGTGTTAAATCTATACAAAATGTGTAAAGACCATGAGAATGAACAAGAAAGAAAATAACTAGGAAAAAAAGTGTAAGAAAAACCACCGGAGCAGTCAGCTTATTAGATAAGAAAATCTTGCGCGATTTGCCCTGTGTAGGGACTAAGTTTCAAGGAAGGCTGTGTATTACTTATGCTCCGTGTGAGTGCAAGAGAACAACAGCCTGTGGAAGATCCTTTCTTCCCAGCCTTATTATGAGCCACGGAATTGTCTTGATCTACGGGAGCTTAGTAAATATTATTAACATTAAATTCTCTTGATCTATGGAGAACAAACACATACATCTACCACTGCTGCAAAGTTCTGTTTGTCCATTTAAGGGAACAATCATATGCACTGGTTGTTTTGCAGCTTGAAAGGTTTTTGATCTACATCCACAAAAAGCCTTGTCTAGTTTCTTACTTATGAATCTTCTCACTTTTCACAATTTCTGTTTATTTCATTTCCTGTTAGTATAACTAGAATTAAATGTCGTGTACTTCCTATGAACATTACATTACTCATATTTGCTTAACTGCTGCTAATGTTATGCCTTCTCTTAAGACTGTTCTATTTCTTTTGTTTCCTAATCCTGTTTTATTCACTTTGGTCTTCTGAAAAATAAGAGGTCTACATGAAGAGGTGCAGTACTTGTCCTCAGAAATGTGATTTGATAAATAACAAAGAAGTTTAGAGAGATTTTACAAAAACTGAGGGTGACGACAACTGTTAGGACATAAAAAATTGAGATACCCTAGTACCTCCCTTGGAGAGAGAGGTTTGGAGAAGAGAAGCTCCTATCATTCAAAACTGAGTCTGCAATTTTCTAAAAATAGTTGTAATGAACACATAGGTAAGCCCTAAATACTGACCAGTGTTTAAACTCTGTTTCTTGTGACCTTCTATTAGCATAATAGGAACCCCTGGAGCTGCTATATTTTGTACAAATACAAAACTATTATGAGCCAATTTTTCAGACAAGGGTACCTGAATTACCCATGCAAACTCAGTGCATAGGCACCCAGCAATCCACTACCAGTAGCTTCAGTAGTCATAAATGTCAGGGAAACAACAGAATAGCACAAACAGATGGTACAAGCAGCTCCAGCTTACGTAATATACACACTGCTCTGGTTAGGAAAAATAAACCCGCATAAATGAAATAAGGACAGTGCAAAGAAAACTAAAAACACTGGATGTCCAGGACTGGATGTCAGTCTGGTGCCCCTCCCATCCTTACACACAGAATCCCTACATTTTTTAACCTGCATTTCAGGGTGCCTGTCTGGGTGCCCCTCAACTGCCTTAGCTGAAGAGCAGCAAAATTTAGGTTGGAAGTGACCCCTGGAAGTCATCTTGTCCAACACTCCTGTTCAAGAAGGGCCACCTACAGCTGCTTGCCTGGGACTGTGTCTAGTCAGGTTTTGAATATCTCTGAAGATGAGACGTCACAACCTCTCTGGTCAACCTGTGCGAATTTTTGGTCACAGTAGAAAACCGTCTTATATTCAGGTGGAATTTCAGGGATTTTAATTTGTGGCTATTGCCTCTTGTCCTGTCACTGGGCACTGCTGAGAGGAACCTGGCTCTCTTCTTTACTTCCTCTTCTCAGGCATTTGCACACATTGGTGAGATCTCCTTGACTCTTCCCTAACCTGAACTGTCCCAACTCTCACTGCCTCTCCTCAGACAAGAGATGCTCCAGTCCCTTAATTATCTCTGTGGTACTTCACCACCAGGTCCACAAATCCAATTCCCTCAGTTTTTCACTCTATGCCTTACACAAACCTCATAAAAATTTTAAGGTATTAAGTAAAGCAGAAATCAGACTCAAACCCAGATGAAGAAGACAAACTAAACCAAACCAACTCAAAATAAAACAAAAAAAACCCAAACACAATTACATTTTCCCTGGGCATTTGCACCCCTCTGCACTTTATGTGTAACAACTTTTGAGTAAGCTTCGAATGTGAATTGCTATAAAACATGCTGTCAACCCTCTGTCATCCTCAGGACTGGTTCAAGTGGTGGATTTCCCTGTGCTACTGGCCTGCTTTGGTGTTTCAGTTTGGTGACGGATGGCTGACAATTGTCTGTCAAGCTAGTTTTATTTCAGAAATCTGGTTGGAAGGTTCAGTACATTCAGTCTTTTCAGAGATTGATTACAGAGTATACTCAGCATCCATTTTGAAACCACGAGGGTACTAGAACTAAAATTTTGCATTAGTGCACAGAAATAGACAAAAAACAAACAGTTTTCTAAGAAGTAGCAGTTTTTATGGCCAACTATTAACTGCTTCAGAAGAATGCTCAGTGCTATCTGAGTAACTCAAGATACGTCTCAAATGTCCAGTTATGTAGTTAAAAATTAGTGATCACTTCCTGTCTGGACAAGGAGCTGAATTTGACATAAAACCTTTATGTATATAGCCTTTACTAGTCACATTCGTGTAGTCTTGCATTTGAGAATAGAGATTATGGAAGAAACAGATTTGAAAAAATGCTTGAGCATTGTTCCCATCAACCAGTTGAGTGATCTCACTT
Organism: Struthidea cinerea; assembly: GCA_013397865.1. Taxonomy (NCBI): domain Eukaryota; kingdom Metazoa; phylum Chordata; class Aves; order Passeriformes; family Corcoracidae; genus Struthidea; species Struthidea cinerea. The sequence continues at coordinate 2,247,600 of VZTI01005245.1, read as the reverse complement.
AGCAACAGTGATTCAGTCCCCAAACTGTTTAGAAAACATTTGTTTGCCATCACCAAACTCACAGTAGGAAACCCCTGTGCAGCGGTATTTCTGCAGAGTGTACAGATGTGCTCAGCAATAACAGCTCAGCCTGCCCACATGGGCAGGTGGCTATTCCAAACTCCTTGTCTTCTCTTGTGACATACAGGAGCGTTCAAAAGTCTGACCTGCTTTCTCTTGTAGTGTCATCATGGCTTTATAAAAAGGTTGTACTAAAATTACAAAAGGAAAAAGCCAATCTCATGGAAACCTGGGTCTGGTTCTGGGGCAGGAGGATGTCCACAGCTGCTAGGCTGGTAGAAGCGTGTCAGTTTGCATGGCACAACTCTTGTCCTGGAAAGTTTGTCCTCCTTCTAATTTTGTGCACCATTTTCTCAGTTTTCTCTCTCCTCATGATCTTTTTTAACTTTCATTCTTGCTTCTTTTTTCAAAATTTTTAAAGGTGCTTTTTCCACTCTGCTCTCTTAACCCAGGACATTCCTGAGCATCTTGGCAATGCCAGAACAGGCTGCCCATACAGCTCTATGAGTAACACCACCGGGGAGCTGGGATGAAAGACCAGCATTGAATCTCCCAGCTGATATGCCCATGCTAATGGCAGGCAATCAATTGAACCCCAATAAGAAAAATCATTATATTGTATTTTTGTTGGCAAGAATAGTCTTTCATCAAAAAAACACAAAAACAAACAAACAAACAAAACCAACCAAATCAAACAAAAAACTATATAGGAAATGCTTGCAGTGGATTTCCTTAGTTCCAGTAAAGAACTGATGTCCTCCATTTGGTTTGGAGCTGAAGTTTGTCTATTTACTGAAAGCTGAATCTTAGCTTTAGCCTGACAATTCTGAACAACTAGAAAACCTCCTGCACTGGCAAATGTGAAAAACTTGCCAAGTCATCTCTCAGGTCAACTCTCCCACAAGTGAGATTTGTTCCAAAATCCTGGCCAGTGCTGGACTCTGTTGGACTCTCCCATAGGACATTTACCACCTTGACTCTCCAGGGAAGGACCAGAGAGCAAAAGGGAGAGAAGCAACAGTGCAGCAGGGAACAAAATTATCTCCCAGACTGGTTTTCCGTCTGGAAGTGCTGTTCTCTCTCCAGTGAACTTAAACCTATTGGCAATAAATGTGCTTCCCTCTGTTTTCTCTCCCTCAGAAGCATCTTCCGTCCCTTCAGTCAGAGGTTACTGCCAGGGAACCATCTCTCCAGCTTCCGTTTAACAGCACCTTCATGGCTCCAGACTTTCCACTTCCCACTCTGCATCTTCCTTCTTTGTGAAGCGGTGTTTTTGATGAACCTCATCAGTAGAGGTATCTGTGGGGGAAATTTTACTTATTTTATTACCAGATATGGTCACATCTGGCACTTTTTTGCTAGAAAAGATATAGGAGCCAAATAATTATTTACTTATGAGAGGTTCCAAAGCGTGGAACATCCTATGGCACAGGCCACTAGAGAAGTAGTTGATGGTGCTGTAAAATCCGAGTTTCTTGTTGGCAGGACTTACAAAACAGAGATTGCATTGTAAAGACTCCTAAAAGTTATAGAAAAATAAAATATCACAAAATATAACTAGAAAGAAAGAGAGATGCCACAGATGTCAAAATATGCATTGAGATTTTCACTTTAGATCAGGAAACTTTTGATGATTTTCCCAATTAAAACAACAGAAAAACTGTATTTTAGAGACTTAGGAAATTTATTTTAGAAACCTAAGAAAAAAAGTAGAATACTGGTTATATCTAACTTTGGATAACTTGCTTGTTTGGAATTTCACTCTTTAGCCTATTTTCAGGGTCTACTTTTTACTTAGTATGTAGCACAATACATAAACACATGCACAATACTTTAAATTACAGAAGTGTTTTAACAGATACCTTCTTTAAGAGCTTCTGGAACAAAACAGAAATATCCCATCTCTTAGTACTTGTAGATTTAGTAGAGCTTTCAGAGAATCCTTATGTGCAAAATTACAGTTAGAGATCTCAGCATTGACTTTGCAAACTCCTATACATCCAATTAATACTGTAACTGTGACAGAAGTTTAAATCCTCAAATATGCTTGTAGGAGTGAAGCAAAACTAGTTAGTAAGTTCTTAGTGTTCTCCATATGAAAACAGCTACTACTTTTAATTTTCTAAAATATTGTTTCCAGAGAACAATGAATGGACACCTTTTTTGCATTTTTTTTACAATTTAATATCAGTGCTGGGGTTACCAAATTTTGAATTTCCAGGAGAAAATCATTCTTATGTAGAAAAGCAGAAAAAGATTTTGAAAATCCAATTTGAAAGACCTTTCAAACTTAATTAGATCTTCAGAGCTACCACTTACTACAAAGAAAAAACAAAAAAATCCTTTGCCATAATTTTTCTGATTATTTGTATTACTTAGACCACCAGAAAGAGGTTAATTCTATAGCTCACTGTGTGGGCTGGAAAAATCACATGGCAGCCTTGATTTTAATTACTTCTTTCCCCATCTCTAAAAATTTTCAGCACTTGTACCCATTTGTTAAGAAGCTTTTATCAGTTCCAAATACACTCTTAATGGGTTGTAAGAGGTTTTCTCACATTTCCAGGTTTAGATTAGATTATTTGAAAGCAAATTTTTATGCATGAGAATTCCTTTCCTTGAGAAAGGTATTTTTGTACCAGACTTCAGTTCATTCAGCTCAGCAGCTCCATAAAAACCACATTTGTTGCCTTGATCTTCAGCCAACATCATTCAAAACTCTCAGGCAAGCCCTGCAAAGTGTTCCAGGTCTGAAATATTTGCCCAAACCTCTGAACATATGAAAGTTTATTTTTACTAATCTGTCACTTTGGAAAAGCAAACCTTTTATTTATACTCCTGTAACCACACAGCAAGGAACAGGAGACAATTTATCAATCTCTTATCTCTGTTCTGATAATGAGGTTATGGCATAAACCCAACCCTATGGGTATAAGGCAAAACTTCATACTGCAGGTCTAAGAAATTCTCTGGTTTACTCTTCAGCAGTGTAGAAAAAATGAGTTTCTCCTGTCTTCCTATTTTCAGAGAAACCTCACATATTCACCTCCCCTAAAAAACATTCTCTGTTATTTATTCATTTCCAACATCACTGGATTACCAACAGAAAGTGAAGTCCGTAACTGCAAGTACCAGTGGAAAGCAGTTAGGAAATGAAAATTGAAATCTAATGCACTTACATTCTTAGTGCCAAAAGGTTTCCAGAGTAAAATGGCACAGAAAAAGCTGCTTGATTCTGGTTCTTTCACTTGCCCTTAGCTTGACCCATGAGCAACCTAACACCCAGAAATCCATGCCTGGAATTTGCAAGGCCCAGCCACAGACCACCCAAGGCTGGGTGTCTGAGCCTGTGCTCATTATGGGGGGCTGATGGAGGGACCAGGCTCTCTTCTGCCTGCCACCCTTGCTGCTGGCAGGGCTGGATACGGGCTCTGAGAGCGCCCGTGGGCAGCACCTCAGCTTTTGCTAGCTGGTTTTCTGGCACCAAAGCGAGGGCAGATGACTCATACGAGGCTACTATCAAAATGAGGAGAATATGTGGTGTTTCAGCAATTGGCAGGATCAGAATCTTGATCACTGATTTGTTGAGTTCCCAGTAGTTGCCCAGAAATCCATGTCGTGTAAGAACTGAATCACTGGCAGATATTAAAATGAGAGCACAATGACAACACTGAGCAGCTCCCTGTTTTGGAGGCTTCAAGCTCCCATGTCAACTTAAACCAGAAATCTCATGTGCAAGTAACTGTCTTGCATTTTCTGAGCCACACGTGGTTCCCATCAAGCCAAGATGCTTTCCTAAACTTAATCAAACCTGTATTACCTACAAGAGAAATGAACACAGTGTTGATGTTCACATTAATGACTACAAAATAATCGTATTTTTTGCCAAATGCTGTCCTTGGCAAGCAAGCATTCTCCATTTTTGAGCTACCAAAGTAAAAATAAGCCTCAGAGTTAATAATCCCTAAATCTGGTAATATCTACCTAAAATCTCAGTGACACAATGTATTTCTTTGGTGACAAAAGATGAAAAAGAGAGAATCTGAAATTTCTTCCCCTATTTCAGGAGTCACATTATAAAGGATATCTACCAAAGGAGAAAATCCTTAGTTACCAAACAGACATGTTTGGTAAGAAGTACTAACCTAAATCAACGCCTGGATATTTTTGGACCAACAATAAATACAAGGTCACTGAAAAGACAAGCAGCATCTAAACTTTATTTTGGAACCTCTGCTTCCCAAATAAGTGTTAATACATTAGATTTTCATGGACAAGCATTTAATAAAAACAGTCCAATTCATCACTTCCATTTTATCATCTGTGTTGAAACCTTTCTTTTTTTCTGGTTTGTTTTTGTTGGTTTTTTGGGGTTTTTTTGGTTAATATAATTAACTTGATAAATACACAAACTACAAGCCTAATCTTACACACTTTGAAGTCAATAGGAGTTTTCTTTCTACCTTCTGTGGAGCAGGACCAGATACAGGAAGAATCCATTGGGGACTTCTTACATCACAAGGCCTAATCAGAAAGTCAATCTTCATGATTGCTTTTAGACTTTACGACAGATGCATGATTGCCCCATTCTTTTCACATCTTAAGGAGCATCATCACTATTCTTTAAATGTGCAGTAGGAATCAGAAACCTTTCTTTTGGAAAAAAACTGTAGAACAAAATGAGCTTTAAATTGGTGCAATTTTGCAGTTTTTGGAAAACAATCTCACTTTGCATTCAGTCATTTGAAACTAGGTCTACAATTTCCATGGGGAAAGCCTGACTGGTTCTTGAAGAAACAACCATGCAACAGTTTCAAGTAAGCCAGTTAAAGACGTATTTATCAGTCTGGTTTCTTTCAAAATATTTTTTACCCATGCTGCCCTGAGCTGAAGAGAAAATATTTTTCTTTTAGAAGGTCTGCCTTTTTTTTTTTTCTAATTCAAACTTGGATAAGAAAAATGGCCAGATCCTGGAAATATTAAATGCTGTGCTTTAATCCTTCATACTGAAAAAATGTTTATATTTGGGTCCTATGAGTTCGTTTGCTGAGGATAAATGGTTCTTCTCAATATAATTTTTATTTTAATTTCTCCTTAGGGAAGGAAAGATGTAGGAATATTTTCTTTTCAAACCATTCATCATTGAATTCTAAATTAAATTATAGAAACTGACATTTGTGAATTTGGCCAGGGATTTGTAATTTAAAGGTTAACAGAGAGAGTGATTTCCTAGACTTGAGAAGAAATCTTTTCACTTACATTGTTGTTTAGCACTTTTGTTAGTGGTGAAGTTTGTACAGTTAATCTGATAATGTCTGCAGCTTCGTGCTAACCATTAAAAAGGTGTCACAAATGGAAAATAGATACGTGCTGTGAATCAAAGTGCCAACAGCCTTAGCATAGTCTGTGTTTTGTAGTTTACCTCCCTCAAATTAGGCTTTCTAACAAATTCTTGAAAGGCACAAAATCCTGGTCTGGATCCCCTGGGAGGTTACATTGCTTTCCAACCTAAATATGTTATTTTATGCGATATATTTTTGGGTAGTAGACTGCCAAAAATATTCTGGGTCCCACAGAACTTCACTGTAGGTTTTTCCTTCTTTCCATGATTATTACCTTGTTCCTGGCAGTATCATACATGAGCCTGAGACTGACTCTAATATTTCTACCTATCTTGCTTCACATGAGCAGGCTGGTTCTGCTCCCAGTTACACGGACTTCACAAATATCCTTACTGATGATGTCTGTGACTGAAAAGTTTGTCAGGCATTTACTGCTGTTCAGTGCAGTCCATACCTTCTTCAGAGCACCTAATTGTTTAGCTAACTGTGCTTCAGAGCACAAGCTGACATAATCACATGCCACTTTTTTATGAGCAGGCAATTCTGCACTGCCTAGAATATACTTCCAGCAGCAAACCGGAAATATCAACCCTCTGTTATTCTAGGTCACTTGGGGAGTATATATTCATACACTGAATATGTAAATCTCCTAACTGAGTAACACTCCAGGCAATGTATTTAAGACATGTTTCTTAAACTGTCACCAGTACTTACTCAGCAGGATGTGGAAACTTCTGTTCATGCTTTGGGTTCCTCTCTCTGCACAATATGACATTTCGGAGGCAGTTTTGTAAATGCATTATAATTATCTGTGTAGGGAAAAAAAGCACCTGTTCTGGTCACCTAATGCAAGAAAAGGGGAGGAAGAGTCAATGAAACGCAAATTTGACTGTAGCGTGGTCTGTGAATTTTTGCTCAGGAAGAGGTCCTGCAGCCCCTACAGTGGAGGCAACCTCAGTGAAGGATGTGGAGCATGTGCTTTCCCTAAGGTTTCTAGTCAAGGACCTCTGGGAACTACAAATAGTCCACGACTTGGAGGCAGAAAATGGAAAGGAAAATAGGGCAACAGAAATCAGAATTGTGTGAATAATGGAGTTTCTCTTTCTTGACCTAACTGAAAAATTAAACCAAAATAATTCATTGTGGGTAGGGCCAAAGCACTTGTCCAACTCAAAATGAAACAGCTCATTTTGCTTTCAAATCTCTTTTCAGCCTTTGAAAGAAATGCACATAAAACCAAAACACAAATTATTTAGAAAATGTCAGAACGAAACATTTCAGCAAGATTTTCCTTTTTTGAGCTGGAACTATTAACTGAATAAAAACCCAGCTTGCCTAACTGAAACTACATTTTTATTTTCTTTTGGCCCGTAATTGTTTGTCCCAGATATTTCCTCCTGTTGTAAGGGAAACCTACTCCAACTTCTACTTCCTTTGTCTGTTCAAAACTGACCATCTCCACCGTCCTTCAAACATCCACAAGTCATACACGCCCTGCAAGAAAACCTGAGAAGGAAATTCTGCAAAGTTTGCTGTGTGGCATTTCCAGGGCTCCAGCTCATGAGGTTTCTGTGGTAGAGTCTTCCAGCTGGTGGTTTTTAGGGTTGGAGAAGTTAATAATTAGTTGACTTCATTTTCACATTTTTGTGGACAAATGGGTTTCAATCTGGGTTTAGCCCCAGTGTGGAAAACTTGAGAGTCTGATTTGACATTTATGGGTAGGGCCAATCAACAAGTTGAGAATGATGTAGAAGAGACCTAAAGGAAGTAGAAGAAGGAAATAAGTTATTTATCCATTTGCGAAGAGATTATATCAATAAGGAACAGCATGCACGTGGCTAATGGTCTCCATTCATAATTAAGGAACAAAACAGATACTTTTAGGGCAAAGTCATGTTATCCTGCCCAAAGTCACAATCTTTATAAACCTCTAATGTAGACCAGAGAAATGACACCTGTATAATTCCTCTCACTCTCCACTGACTGTAAAGGGAGACAGAAGTATTTCAGGGAAAGACTGTGTGTATCAAAGGTCAGTGAAGTGAACTGCTCATTTGGTGTTCAAACTCCCTCCCTTTGCTGTCAGCTCTCACAAGTTTGAGTGATAAGGGAAAGGATGTTGGCCAACAGCTCTTGACAACATCATTCTTTATCCCACAAGAAAGGAAACATATATCCAACTGAATATATAATAAAGGTTAAATCCCTGAAACTGTCATGTGGTGCCAGATCCTGGCTGCCTGTCATTAATGGGTCACTTCTGCCTTGACTGTGAACAGGCATGTAAATCACATGTTGTGATATGCAAATGAAAGCGTGGAGGAAAGTAAACCATGTTGAATACATCTAGTTTGTCAGGTAACAGGCATCCATCACCCAAATGGATCATCTGCCAGTCCAATATGCGATTTCCCACAAGAAAGTGTTATGATTTCAGTTCACATAAACCATGTTCAAAATAGGTATGGAAGGTTGCTTTTAAATGCATTTTAAATTGCTCTAGCTCAGGAGCAACATTTTCAAAATGTGGACAGGATACTTGCTGCCTTGATGAATAAATGGTAAGGCCTTGCTCAAGAAGACTTCTGCAGTTGCTGAAATCTGCTATTACATATTTCCTCTGGATTTCTGTCTATTTGGATGCTTTTCACCCCTTTGGTCCAGTCACCAATTTCTCTGTCTACACCAGAGCAACTCTCCTGTCTCTGCCCGGGAGACTCTGCTGAAGGACATGACATGATAATGACAGATTAAACTGTGTTTCAGGTACTTGGGGGTTTTTTCTGTCTTGGAGTTTGTGTTGCGAATAGGCACCAAGCATTCTCTACTGAAGGGCTCTCAGATCCCTGATGCTGCAGAATGTCATTTGTGCTCAGTGTGCTATGGATGGGCAGTGGGAACGCAGAGCTCTGAGTTTTCATTAGCAGCTGCTGCCTGTTTGTCTCCACGCCATCTGACCCTTGGGGACAGTTTGGGACTTTTCACCAGCAGCTGTTCGAGGAGGGACCTTGTCTCTGAGCATACCGAGGCAGAAACCAAGGATTTTAAGGAGTGTTGCTATTTTTCGCACCATCCCCTACAAAAAAGGCTGACTGACATGCTCCCCACTAAGCCCTGGCCTGTGAGAAGTCGAAATTGCAGGCTTATGGTGAAGAAGCATAGCCCCAGACAGAGCTTGCATCCTTTCTGGATACAAGAACACAGCCACTAGTTCAGCAGCGCCACAGGTGCAATGTGTATCATCTCCCTTGTGCTTGAAGAAAAGACAAAAGCTCTGCAAATGGCTATATTTGAGGAGCAAAATATTTATTATAATAAATTAAAGTGCAAGCATTTATAAAACATTCCATCTGCATATAAATATCACACAGCAGTGTTAATTTCTGGTAAAGCTTCATAAATACATTTCCTTGGATATTTTTCAATTAATCTAGATAAATAAAAGTATTGTATAATTATTACCTTAAAATAAGTTACCATTAAATACAAATGACAAAAATTATTTCTGAACCAGTCTGAAATACCAACTTTTCAGGCAAAGGTCAGAAGGGGGCAACATATGCAAGAGAGATTTCCAACTAGGAGGCTCAAAACATCCTGGCTACTTATCACTGCCTTGATCAAAGATGATCCATAGGTGTCAAATTTCAGTATATAAGAGAGAGAAATGGTTGCCTCATTCCTATGGAGATGAGGAGGACAGAACAGTGCTTTTGTAAATAACTAATGCCCTGTGTTGCAACGGAGAGGCAGTGTCCTGGAGTTTTCATTTTCAAAGGAGGCAGCAACATGCATCCTGTCTCTGCCCACTTAGTTTGCTAGTCTTGACACAAGCGAAAAATATACTGCCTCTGGGGGGAATGCACGTAGTTGCAGCTAATCAATTTGAGTTATTGCAAGAGATCTGCAGAGACATCTCTTCAAGCCGGATCCAGAATTTTTTCAGTTTTTCTTCTTGTTCCCTCCCTTTTTTGGGACATCAGTACAGGCATTTTCCATGTAGTCAAACAGTAAATCCAGCTCTCCAATGGCTTTAGTCTTTCCATCTTCTCCCAACTAGAAAAAAAGCAGGATGCAAATCTTAGCAACTAGCTATTTCTCAGAAAATTGAAATACATCACAGAAACTGAATTGAGAATTTACTCGCCTAATTCTCTCACATAGTTCTGTTAGAGTCATTATATCTTAAGATATAAACTAGCTCATTCAAATCTAGACGAGCATATAAGTTTCCTGCAACCCAGCTTTGAAAGGTTTAATTACCATAACACGTGCAGAAGCTAACAGGACAAGTGAGGGAGGGCTGGAAGGGGAAATATCACTAATCCCCTATTTAATGCCCTTGTAGGCTTCACCTCCTAAATAATCTCCAGATACTGTTTCATAATTAGGTCAGCCTTAATCCAAATAAATGACTGGGGTTTGAAACTGCTCTTTTTACATGTTTGGAAAAAATGTACCTGTTCCATTTTGTTCTTCATTTGTTCCAGGTTCTTTTCAATGTGCTCTTTCTTTCCTGAAAATCTCTAAGGGAAAGAAAACATCCAGACATAAGACTGACAGCTATGTGCAAGGATGTACTTTTTTTCTTTTTCACACCTTTCTATTAACTCTGACTTTCATATCTTTGATCTGAGGTTTCCTTTTGTACCACTGCCTTTTGCCACTGCTTGTAGCTTTCTGAGATTCAAGAGCAGCACTGAGAGTCGGAGGGAAAGAAAGCCAGTGTAACTCACACAACTGCTCAGCTCCGAGGTCAGGGATGCCAAGAATTGTGCCACCTCCTTAACATAAGGGTACTGGTCCTTGACTTCAGTGAGGAGAACATCCTTTACTACAAACTCCACAACCTTCTTCATCAGGTAGCAGTGGTTGTTTTCCTATGTATGAAAGTAAGGGGTCATGTTAAATCAAGGCCAGAGATCACCGAGTGATGCAGAGGGATGCAAAGAGCAGACTCCTCATGTAAGGCTTACCCTGATGTTAACAAAGAGCTGTTGCCCAATCAATCTGTTGTCGGTGTCCTTGTCTGAGGCACTGGCCTGAGAGGAAAAGAAGGAAGTGTCAGGTGGTGATGGGAACCTTACCTAAAAATTAATAATAAACCCTAAAGTTTTCATCAGTAATGAAAGGGCAGGTGAAATGAGGGAATGGACACCACAGACTGTTGCAGGTAGATAAGCTTGGACACTGTATCTGTTTCTCCCCTCAACTGGGTGAGATTCAAGGTCAGTATCGCAGGAAAATAAATAAGCCAAAGTCTGAATTCATGTCCCCCACTTAAACGTCACAAGTCATCGTGGTTATGATGACTAAACCAGATGCTGCAGGTGGCCAACCTCATGGTTGCCCACAGCACTGCTGGGAGGTGCTGCAGCCCTCAACAGTGTACACCCAGGGAGACCCATCCACGGCAAGAGCATCCAAGAAACTTGCCCTGGCAGAGCTCAGATGCCTGAGTGCCTGCTTGGCTGTGACGGCAGTCATGGCCCAGCTCCAAAGGGACTGGGCAAACTGAGAAATTTAATCTCATATTTCGCAATTTGCCCACTTTGGCAGCACCTGCTTGAAGAGAAGGAGCTGTGCTGTTCCGGGGGCTGCCTTTCCCCTGGGGAGCAGGAGGAGGAGAGGCAGCAGCTTCCTCTGGCTACACTGCCAGCAGGCAATAGACCACGCCACACACCCAAACTCGATGCAAATGCACCTTATTTTTCTAGAGAAAGGCATGGGAAAGAGAGAGGAATGCCAAAGGCTAGAAGCCAGGGCACCGTCAGAGGAGTAGGGTCTCAGATCCCACCATGAAGAACATGTGGATGACTGTACCGTTTTAGCCAAGGTGTAGGTGCGGTTCCTGATGTAGGGCTGCTGGAAGTTGATCTTCCTGAGCCTGCAGGCATGATGGGCAGTGGAAGCCCCTTTCAGAGGCAGAGAGCTGGTGAGAAGAAGAGGGAGACAGCAACAGCAGCAGAAGAAAACCCATCCTGGGAAGCTCTTGGACAAGGTCTGCAGGGAGGCCATGGCTCGGGATGTGAAATCGTCCGTCCCAGCGGGCTGCAGATACAGCACTGAGCTCTGATGTGAGAGAAGGCAGCGTTAGCACCAAGGAGAGCGGGTGAAGCAAAGTGAGAGCAGCACAAAGGCTGCAAGGCTTACCTTTGCTGTGATTCTTGATGTGCTCTGCAGGAGGTGAGCTGCACCTTATATAGGGCCACCAACATCTCTCTCAGCTTTTTTTTTGGGTACTGGTGGTGAAATAAAAATGACATCAGCAAGTCTCTTACTTTCCAGTATCCTCTTCTGAGAACTACCTAACCACTTCAAAACCCACAAATACAACTTCAAGGCCATCATAATCTTTAGTTTCCTATAAAAAACCCCAAATATTAATGTGGGGCAAAGCAGGGGCTTTTACCAGGGTAGGAATCCTGAATTCTTTTTGCATAAAAATATTTGAGAATTTTATGAGTTTGCGCCTCCTGTCCCAATTATAATGCACTTACTTGATTGACAATTTGATGGCAGAACACATAACATATCTAAACTTTTTTCATCTTCTGTGGTACAAGACTGGTTTCACTGCTGCTGACTGGTACACACAAGTGATCAGAGACTGACCACCTGTGGCTCCTACCCTGAAAATACCCTTTCCCATACTGTGGCCCACTGGAGCCACAGGCCATCTGCACATCACTGTGCAATCCTCTCTGAAAGATCAGAAACTGTGTGGGACCAACCTTGTGTTTCTCACATGCCTGATTTCCAGATTCCCTTTTTCAAAAATATTATCCTTATTGAAGGCTGTAATCAGGTATAGTGACCACAGCTGTGGTGATGTACTTACTTAGCCAGGTGATTTCCATGTTCCTAGGGCTCATCTGCTAACATGAAGGCAGTGCTGCACCTTCAGTCTGAAATATCATGCAGTGTGCTAAAGGGAAACTGCACTCTTTAGAGGGTAATTTGCAGCCCATCTGTAGACAGCAATGCATGAGAACACAGAACTGGTACAAATGCAAACTCCTGGTTGCCTAATACTCACAAGGTACACAGGCGACAAACAGGAGAAATCAGATCTGGAAAACCAAGGCTTCAGCTTTGCCTCTGAGAGTGAACATCTGAGAACTCTGAGAGTGGATGTCTGTGCACCTGGGCTCCATCCCTTATGGCTCAGGTTCTCAGGACAAGAGCCATTATCAACCTTAGCCCACGGTCTGGAATGCCCAGATCTTTTTCTTATACCCAAAAGGAAGCAGTTAAAGGCTGAGTGGCACTAGGTTTATTCTTTAGTCTCCTCTGATGCATCTGCAGCATGAATTTATCTCTCCATGCCTCAGTCCTGCCTCAGTTACCCTTAGACACCTGCCACATCAGCTCTGCACAGATCCGTGCCCTTGAAGCTGCACCCTGGAGCCAACATCAACACCTCTTTTTCCACGCCCCTCTCAGGTACCCATTCCCAAGACCAGCTTCCAACAACATCTTGACTGCAGCAGGCAGCAGAAAGCGAGTCTGGACCCAGGATGTCAACAGTCCAGCTCACACCCAAATGTACCACAAAGCTACTCAAGAATATATTTCTAAGCTCTTTTCCACATATGGTTCGTTTGCCAAGCTGATAGTCCCAGTGTGGGTACCAGTTAATGAGAAGATGAAAGGCGGAGTTTTACTTAACCGAAAGACAGACATTAAAGACCAAACTGGGAGAATCCTGACAGAGAGGCTGCTTTGAAGGATTGACCTTCCCTGAAACGCATTTCCACTAACTCCTCCCCAGGTGTTAAACACAGTCTGATAACCAAAGACTCCTTCCAACTGAGGTTTCTCCATCAGAGAAGTGAAGTCCCATACCCAGAACAGGAGCTGTGGGCAGGCATTCAGATGCCCTGCCCTCTTGTCCTTCTGGCAGATGTTACCTCTCCATCCCTTTGGTCACTTACTCATCAGACACAGATCCAGCTTGCCTGACCTCTTTTTGTGGCTCCAGTCCCATGGGAAGGGTGCACAACCTGGGAAAGTCATGCACCCTTCCCACGCATCCTGACAGATATTTAAACAAAATCAAGCAGATGAATGAGGAATTAGAGGTTGAATCTTTCTTCTGCCCTTTTTTACACAGTAATTACAGGATCTCTTCTGTCTTCCTTCTCTGTTATTTGAAACCATACACTAGGACATATCTATTTTCGTAGAAAACCTTAAGTTAGCCTCCCATATGTATTGTTAGCCATCTTTCTCAGCCATGCCACTTTTTGGTTGTGCCATCATGCCCTCCTTCTGTTTCAGTTCTTTAGTTTACCTTGCTATTTTCCAGACACTGAGATGCTGAAATGCATATTTCGAGTCCATTGATTCTTTTTGTTTTGCAAAATTCCCTTTTTATGACGTTCCTAAAGCTTTTGCATTATTTACCCTTTCGTTAGCAGCTGTGAGTTATAACTCTCTTTCACCCCTCTAGCTTACTCTGAGTGCGGTCCAGCCCAAAAGCAAAGGGCCAAGATGTTACCAGGCTTGGTAGCACGGGCAGACTGTGTGGTGCCCATGCTCATCAGTTCATTCCTGGCCTCTCCCTAGGACTGTTGGTCCTGGTTGGAGCACAAAGCCATGGTGTAGCCACAGTCACGGCTACAGTTATTCCTTGTAACACATCAGTAGAATTCCTTCGGCAGTGGAGATACGCCTCCCGTTCCCAGGGTCTTGTACATCTGTTATGGGATTGCATGGAACAAAGACTAGTCACAGTTACCACCTCTTTTCACTAGCTCACCACACCCCGGATGGGAGATACACATCCAGCAATACATCCCATGGAAAGATGGAGCTAAAAACCTGCACTACCACTGGATCTTACTCCAGTCCCCAGCTGAAGTCCAGAGAGACTTCAGCTCTGTATTTTCTGCTACATTTGTGGAAGGTTTTATTTTTATTCTTGAGGAGGAAATACAATAGACTTCTGAAAAACTGGTCTTAAACCAGCACTGAGGGTGAACCTCAGGGAAATTGCTTGGTCAGATTCCCCTTCCCAAATAGGCTACCCTGAACTGCATAGCAGGAGAGAGGAAGGAAAGCTGCCTTTCATTTAAAATGTGGTACTCTGGATGAAACCGTCACTGGAGGGTCTTGCTTTGTGGAGAAAGAGTAAACTGGACCAAATGCATCTGAAGAATGAGGGGGAAGTAATTTCCCTTTCTTATTTCATGATTTTTTAAAATAGGTTTAATGATATTTTTTTAAAGTTTAAGGCCATCAGCACTGTATAAAATACAAAATTCTTACAAGAAAATCTATCTGCTCTGCTTTAATTTTAATTAAAAACTACCAAAGACCTTAAATCTTCTATAAAGTACTCTCTGTTTTTTTCAAGTATAATTAATTAAGGAAATTATTTTGAAATTGTTCACAGGTCACTTTTTCTCCCTGGTACCGTCCCAAGAGTTAAGTGTCTATCCCATCACTGAACTCACCCATAAACTTTTTAAGTCTAATTACGTGGAACTTCCCTAATTCATTAAGAAACCATAGTGGTAAATATTCTCGACAATGACTTCTTGACCCACATTGAAGACAGAGGATTTTTTGAGGAGGACTGGAACTCTGCATCACATCTGCTTCTAAAGCCACAGACACTTCCTTCTGACTTTGAATGAGGTCACAGGTGAAGAATCAATGCTGTGCTTTGATGTTCAGCTGCTGTGCATCAGCAGCAACAACATACTAGCATGCAGGAATTTTCTTGGGCTTTAGTACATTTTCAATCAGCCAGGATTATACTGCATTATTGGAAATGTCAGGACTGGCCACTGACATGGGGTAGAAATACTGTCAAGAGCAGGCATGTGAAAAAGTGAGCCTGTGTATCATGCTCTTGGACCTTTTATTTGGCAATTAAATTCTCCCCCCTTAAACATTTGTATGAATGGGCCATAGGTCATGTAACACCTAAAACTGAACACTTAATCTCAGGTTTCAGGTCACATCCATCCCCTCATTTTGCTCCAGCTCATCTGTGAAGCAGTCAGCTGTCAGCTCCATTTCATCTCAGTTCTTCTCTGCTTTTGCCCAGACCTTCAAACTTTCAAAGATTAAAGTAGAGTATAAAATTGTTTCAGCTCAAGCTCCAGTAAAGTCTTATTTTAGTCAGCTCTCTGCCCAGCAATGAAAATATCAGTAATGAAACTCTGTTCTTCTCTACAAAACTTGAAAATAAGATTTTCTGTAATCCAGCTATTCCTTATGGAAACATCCTAGTACACAGGCAAGTGTCTTCTGGGCAGGATCATTAGGAATGACAGAAGGGATTCAATTTCTACAGAGGAAATGCAGAGACTGGGAGAGGACATGTAGCATTTAACCATTATATTTTTGCTTGTTTTTTTCTTTTTTTTTTATGATAGGTTTAATGTTATGTAAGAAACTGTGAGTTCTTTGGAAGAAGAATGAAGAGCATTAATAAAATTGCTTAGCCTGGGAATATTAGGTGATTGAAAAAGACTCCGGAGTCAGCTCTCAGTACAGACACTGCTGACTCAGGGTTTTTGCAGACCATGCGCGATTTCCTACCTTCCCTGGTTGTAACATTTTTGTAACACAGAGTAACACATTTCCTCTGACAGTAACACTTTGGCTTTTATATCTGATATTTCATCAAAGATCTTTGTCGCTGACCTTCACTTGGTTTTGTTACATAATTTTTGGGTCTCCTAACTATAAGATGCTATATCATAAAACTGGTATTTCATATCATATCATATATTTCATATAAAACATCCAAGAGGAAGGATGCTCAATTTTAAATTACATTCTGGGACAAAAAAAACCCGAAGCAAAACCAAAACCAACAAAACAACAACCACAGCCACACACACACACAAAACAACAACAACAACAACAACAACAACAACAACTAAACAAACCCCAAACCTTCTTGTTTTAAATAACTTTATTCTCACCTCAGAAACACTCATATAGAGGAGATACAAGAGAAAGCAATTCAGAGATACATTAAGACAACACTATATTGCAGCTACCAACGTTCTTAATGTGTTAATACCATGTTATTACCAAGGCCACTGAGGTAGTAACTTCTACTGAAGCTCAAAAGGATTAATTAATTAATACAAAAATAAAAAACCAAAAACCTGTGTCAGTGGAACTGCAATAGATGTTAGTCCAGTGGTCTTGCCTCTTCAGAAAACTCCTGCCAACATCAGTAAAGCATAAACAGAAGTCTTACTGAGACTTCTCAATAGCAGCCAACACTCAGTTCACACAGAGGGGAGAAAAGAGAATCGAGACCATGTCAGTGCACACAGCCTCAACACAGCCTCACGGCACCAAAGGCACCCCTATTAACCCTTCCACCAGACGGCGACTCTTAATTCAGCATGTAAAGTCACATACATATTGTAAGACTCTGTCACTTTATATAGTGACCTACATGTATCCAACCATGTCTTCTGAACCAGCAGATCAGGTGAACTGAAAACTTCTGAGCTTCCTGTTAATGTGTGGTGTGGTTGCACAGCCGTGACTCAGTAACATGATGAAGTGGAATTAATGACATAGTGTAGCTCAAAGAAAACCACTCTAATTGGGAACAGAATTTTGCTAACTGGCTTATAAGCCAAAATTCAGTAAGAGTTACTCAGGTTAAGAAATAGCCCCAGCACCTTGGTTGACCAAGTACCAGCAGTTTTATCATGTAACAGAGTAATTAAATGAAGCCATTTTGAAGGGAAGCAACGTTACTTAAGTACCTGTGCCCAGACACTGTCCATATAGCAGCACTTCCACTGAGACTTGGAGCTCAGCACCTCCTGAGAGTGAGCCCTGGCAGCTGTTATTCAGTATAACAGAGCCATTACAGAAGGTGACAGTTCTCATGTCGCTAACAGCATTCTTCTAACTTGTGTCTAACCCTAGGAAGCCAACAGCCCCTGCCCCAGCCCTTCCCCAGACTGGGGTTATGCTACTGCAAATCTCCCAAGAGAGTTCCAAGCTCCTCTTGGAGTGGAGCTATTGTCAAGAATGTGAGATTTATGGGGCCAGAAAAAATAGCTACAGCATAGGAATTGTGATGCTGTTTTCCTGGGTTATCTGTTTTTAGCCAAGTGTCGTGTAAGCTATAATACACAAACAGCTGGAGCCAGCTTCCCACTGGAAACACAAATATGCACTCCTCACAAGAGCACGGTTCTGGGAACTCACAGGCCCACTCTAGCTGGGGCAGCACTGAGCCTCAGCAGGTTTCCCCAGTCCACAAGGACAACCTTGCAGCAAGACCTGGGCACCCAGTTCTCCAGAACAGGGTGTATCTGCAGATAAGTGTATGTGTCACAACAACCCAGTAACCAGAAAGGGACCTAGGAAGGGAAAAATCCAAAAGTACTTTCTGGATGCTTTCTGGATCCTGCAAGCCATTCCTATTCTAATTCACATCGTAAAGTGGGTGCTTTGGAGACATCCCAGCACATAACAGTATTAGACAAAGACACCCTGAATTTTTTAAAAAATTATACATGTGTATATATATGCACATACACAGCTGTGATTTAATCACAGACAGAACTAAGCCCCATCCAGACACTCACTCATTTCCCACTGGAATGGGATGGGGAAGAGAATCAGAAGAGTATAAGTAAGAAAACCTGTGGGTTGAGATGAAGACAGTTTAATAGGTAAAGCAAAAGCCACACACAAGCAAAGCAAAATGAGGAATTAATTCACCAGTTCCCATGGGCAGGCAGGTGTTCAGTCCCAGGAAAGCAGGGCTCCATCATGCATAATGGTTACTTGGGAAGAGAAACACCATCACTCAGAATGTTCCCCCACTTCCTTCCTCTTCCCCAGCCTTATACACTGAGCATGACACCACATGGTGTGGGATATCCCCCGAGTCAGTTGGTGTCAGCTGCCCTGGCTGTGTCCCTTCCCAACTCCTTGTGCACCCCCAGCATGTCAGTGGAGTAGGGTGAGGAGCAGAAAAGGTCTTGACCCTGTGCCCAGCAATAAAGAAAACACCTCTGTATTATCAACATTATCTTCAGCACAGTTTCAAAACAGAGCCCCATAGTAGCTACTTCGGAAAAAAATAGCTCTGTTCCAGCACGCACACACACATATATATACACACACAGAGACACATACAGCGTATGTGTAGACCAGATTTAAACACTGTTAAAAGGAAAAACTCTGAGGTCCACTTGAAACCTTCACAGGTTTACCTTAGTTACCTTGGCATAAGGTTACCTGGCATAAATGTAAGCCAGTCACATTTACAAAGCCAACATGCTTTACTAGAAGACTTTATCACAACCTCTGAAGAACGTGGGGAATAAGAAGCTTGAGTTGTCCTTTTCCCCCTCCACTGAAGAACCATCTACACTAAGCAAGATCTGCTGCCCCGACTGTACCACCCAACTCTCCCTGCAAAGAGCAAGCTCTTTGCAAATGACTGCTCTTGCTCTTACACTTTTAATCGAGCCCCACAAATGCAACAAGCGATCCAACAGAAGGTGTGAAAGCTGTATGCAAATCAGGCCTTGCTTGCTTTCCCAAAGGACTGTCAGTCTTCACACCAATCTTGTGCAGTTCTCAATCCTCCACCCTAACATGATACCACACAGGACCACCAAGCACCATCCTTTAGTTTCCCAGGCACAGCACATTTGACATGCCAAGTTCAGGCTTCCTCAATCACTCCATGGGCTTCTCTAGGACACAGCCTGGGAAAGAGAAACCTCACAAGGTCAGCTCACATTTGACACAGACAAACTGTAGGAAATACTAGTACATTTAGGAAGTTCATTCACATTTCTACATGGAACTCCAGATGTCCTTCTTTGACACAATAGAAAAATTGAATTAAAAAGCAACCCAAAACTCAGATTTCCATGAAACTGGAGTTTTCTCGTTACCTACCATCCACTGACTGATCTTCAGGTTTTGCTTTTGATGTGATCACTGCTATTGTGATTAACACTTTCCCATTGTGTTCCAGTGCACAGAAAACCAAAGAAATGACTGTACACCTAGAAGTTAACAACAGCTCCACCATGCTATACTCTCTTCCCTAGGCTCTGGTCTGCAAAGGTCTGAATAGCTGCTAGAATCAGGACATTATTTTAGGCCACTTACAATTAAAATTACTGTTCGGCTATTTTTCTTTATCACACATTTGTGTGCATCTAGATAATGAAACAGTTTTTCTTCAAGCTACAGTAAAAATTGGTCAACAAGGTCACAGCAAAACTTCCACTTGCATCAAATGGTGATGGGGCTCTTTGCTGACAAATTTTACCACACGGTTAAGAATTCCTGTGACACTAGAACATTAGGTGTCAGCTCAGCCTTACAGAACAGGAAGGTGGAATGAATCAATATGGCATCTCGGAAATAAGCACACACTAAATTGTTCGAAGAAGCTGTGCTTCCTACCCCATCTTCGAGTACTACAGATTTGCTCATTGAATATTATGGACTTGGAAATCCCTTTTTCTTCCACTGTTATCTGCCAGAAAGCAATGACACCAGAAGTCAGATAAGGAGAATGTATTAGTACCTGTGCTCCAAGAATTTCTGAGCGAAAGAGAAAGCTGGTGGCTGGAAAATAATTTCACTTCTTTCACCTTACCGCAACACACACTGGGTTTTGGGCTGTGGCCCTTGGGTGCAGAGGGAAGTCCAGCTACCTGCAAGACACTGGCGAAGCCAAACCTGTTTTCAGAAGGTTGTTGCTCACTACACAGGAATCCATCAGCAATACAGTAGATGTGGATCTATTCATCCAAAAAGGCTGAAAAATCCCTATACAACGTACTCATAGTGACTTAAGTACCACTAGAAGACTACTTACTGAGTGGCTTTGTGACTTAATCCAGACTGTATATGCAAAACCAGTCAGAGAATCAGAGAGTAAGCTGAGCTGGAAGAGACCCCCAAGGATCACCGAGTTCAACTCCTGGCCCTGCACAGGACCATTCCCAAGAGTCACACCATGTGCCCAAGAGCACTGTCCAAACACTTCTTGAACTCTGACAGGTTTGGTGCTGTGGCCACTTCCCTGGGGAGACTGTTCCCATGCCAAACCGCTCTCTGGGGGAAGAACTTTTTCCTGGTATCCAACATAAACCTCCCCCGACACAACTTCAGGCCATTCCGAGTCCCGTCACTGGTCACCACATTGAACAGGCCAGTGTCTGCCCCTCCTCTTCCCCTCACAAGGAACTTGCAGACTGCAATCAGGTCTTCCCTCACCTCCCTTGACCAGTGGGTGACAAGTTGGGAACAGCAGCTGAAGACATTCAACACTTACTGACGGGGTCAGTTATTAATGCGCTGGTTTTGTAAACCTTGACCTTAAGTTGACAAGCTCACAAAGTTGTTTATTCCTGAGATACATATCCTATTGGCAACTGCCTTCCTCGTTATTTATCTACTTGGTCTCTCCACTTTCAAGGCTTCTAAGGTTTCCTTGACAGACAACGATACACATTCACTGCACAGCACACACTTGTAATTATTAATAAAGGGTGCACTTTTGAACATTTTTTCCATGTTCAGCTAGCTTGAAAACACAACAGGAAATACGTTTGAAGGCTGGTCTGAAATAATTCAAAAAAACAAAATCCCTCTTGAACAAGATAAACAATAGCAGAGAACACGCATAAAGAATTTACGCCTGCCTTGAAGACTACAGAACACACTTCAGCACTAGCGCAACACAAAACCAAGTATTTTGTCTACACTTCCCTTTAAATACTTCTGTCTAAAGGTAAATTCAACTAGAACATTTCAGGCCAATGCTAAAAGTTGTTCAGATGGGAAATAATGTCCAGTGTGGGACACTAGGAACTTTGATTGTAATATCTAAATCGGTGTGCACCCCCATGCAACAAAAATATCTCTCCCCTTTAACATATCTACTGTCTCCCTGGCACAAATCAATACACATGTACCATACTGCACACATCTAACAAACTCAGAGCTACCTAAGATGTACCAGACTCATCTGTACCAGTACAGACAACACTATAAGCAAAGCTGGCACATAGGGTGTTATAGTATCTATGACTTACAGACCTCAAAATCAGACCTGCACAAAAACTCTGACAGAGTTGTCAGATAGCCATGAAACCCAGCCAAACACAGAAAAACAAAGAAAAAGGACACAGTTCATAAAAGTCAATTAGCAGGTATCACAGAGAAATAATGGATGATGAGAGCTCTTGGGCAGGAAAACAAGAACATGTTGAATATGAATAATGTAGATAGACACAGCAAAATCAAGGCACCCACATCACAGCAACATACCATCCTAAAGAAAAATATTTCCCCTTTTAGCCATTAAGTTTTCCACTATAAAACTATCATTTGAGAGGAAAAACGGAAATTTTCAAAAACACTTGCACATTTTCCCTTTCAGTAGAAACTTTATGACCAATTATAACTTACACATAACAGAACAAGCCCAGAAGTCCTTGAGATAAAATAAAATACCTTGATTTGCTTCAGACAATTCCACTGGTAGGAAGCTACCATAACATACAATTTCTGGACGAAGGGAACACTCTTCTAACATCATCAGTACTGGATAGCACGAATTCAGTCACTCATTACATCATTTGTTGGGGATTGACCCTTTGGGCACTGCAGCCTTTCCAGCCTGTGTAGCACCCATCTGCTTCGAGTCACCATTTAAAATATATGTAGTCAGTTATGATTTCTAGTGTCAACATATCTAGCTTTAATAAATTACTCTTTCTGAAGACCAGCTCTGAGGTAACATCTGTCTTTCTTAAGTCCACAGATATTCCAGCTGAACAGGTGAAAGAGAGAACTAAACAGTGAAGTGTCAATGTAACAGGCTCTGCCAAATTATCCAGCATAGCTAAAAGAGAAACAAAGCAAACAACCGTTTTTATTTTCAGTAATATGCATACATAATTGCATACAAAATGAAAATGCAATCAAGTGTGTACAAATTTCAAATTGTTCTTGTATAAAATTTTCAAATGAAGTAGTATTAAAACCTGAAGCCACACACAAAGAACCAAACTGCTTGCTAGCCACCTATTTCCCCTACTTCATTTTAACTTGTCTGCATCACTTGGAAAGATAAAATGAGCTGTCAGCATAAATCACAAACACTTTTCACTATGACAATCATAACGGTATCAGTCTCCCCGAAACAGGAAACTAAGATAAGAGGCAATTAAAATATCAAAGTCAAGAAAATAACATTCTTTTGAGTCTACTTAATGAGATCACTACTCCTAAATACCTGAGTTTGAAGTGGAGCTGGGGAACACCACTGGTTAAGTAGGCTGAGTTTGCTTTTTCTAGAGAAGCTGAAATTAACACTAAACATGGGTCTTAGTCTACAAGATAAGCATTCATATCAGTATAGCTGACAAACTGCAGTACTGTATGCACTGAACTCTGATAGTCATCCTGGCCAAAAACCTGTGGACAATGAACAAACCCTAATGCTTCGTGTCCTTTTCTTAAACTCCTGTATGTTCTATGTTAGTGTCATTAAGAAATTAGAATTTTTTAGTAAAAGGTTAAAAGCAGTAAGCAATAAAAGTAACTTTTTGTTACAGCACTGTGTTATGCTGACAATCCATACAGTAACATAAACACATATACCACAGCTGCCCTTAAGATAACTAGATAAAACAAAGCAACTGAGGTACTTGGTGAACAATGGCATTGCCCTGAATACTGTTCCAGGTCATACTGCATGACTGCAGCAGAATACCTTAAAAAGTAACACACGGGTTCCATTAAAAAAAAATTATCTCAGTGTCAAAAGGTGCCACTGTAAAGAAAGCAAAACCTCACATGGCTCTTGTTGACCTAGTGAATTAAGACCTAACTCTCAGATACAAAGAACATTAATTTTCAGCATCATCAGTTTAAATATTTAATTTTGAATTGGGATGGCAAGTCCTAAAACTTGGGCCACATTAATGGTAAGCGAAAGGATGCTGTGTGAAATCTACAATCACAATTTTTTTAAATGTACACTACAAACTGTACAAAATACATCATTTTACAGAATAGTTTCTAGACAACAGGTGGGAGAGATTATGTCTTGCCCCAGAAATCCTTCCTCTTCTGAGCTCGTTCCAGTATCTGAGACGCTAGAGAGCTAGATGCTGCCGAGCGAGCAGAAATCTGAGACAACCTGTCCTCTGTGGGGAAAGCAAGAAGGGAAAAAGTAAATAGGATGATTAAATATACATATTCAAACACAGCTGACGTATTTTGAATATTTTTATGCCCTCTTTCACAACGGATGCTAGAACAGTAGCACAATACACTTCAATTCAATTACTTGACAACTGACATGCTGGAGAAGAACCTCACAAGGAAGCCTCTAGTATGTTAGTTAAGTTTAAGAGAGTTACATGGCCATCTCTTGAAAAACTCCAGAATGAGATCCCTGTATTCACCTGGGAATTGCCCAATTCCCCAAGTCATCTTGACCTTTACTCTCCTGTGTCAGCAGACCTCAGAAATTGTTCCTCTGCCACTGAAATCTATATAGACTAGACTCTAGTAATGACATATTCTTGAAAGCAACCCACTGCTTCAAGCAAAGCAGACAACCTTAGAATAACTAGACTAAAATATCAGAACCCATGTTGCCAAAAAGAGCCCTTCTGCACCAAATCCAGTTAGGGTGCCAAATCCAGCTAGCGTGCCAAAAGCTGCTAAAAGGAACATGTTTTTGAAGAAAACAGAAGTTTACCACAAAGACAAGAAGAAGCAGGCTTTAGAAATATACTTTTGAAGGGTCTTCCTTTTGAATACAGGGTCCACTTCACACACAGTATAACTCCTAAAATTATTCAGTCTTGATGTTGCTTGCCTGATAAAGCACATTATAATTCTTTAACAGCACCAAAATGTTGCTACAGGTCTGTCAAGGTGCTCTCTATGAAAAATGACCTTAATTAGGTCCATTCTCCTGCAATGGATTAAAAGAACTGTATCACTAGTTTCCAGACACCTCACCAACAACAACAACAACAAAAAATTCCTACACTCAATCCAAACAGCACGAATATTCTGTCAGTGTTTGAATTAACTTTTCAGTAGAGTTTCTAAATAATTAGAAATAATAATAGAGTTTCTAAATTCTTAAAATATAGTGATCCTAATAGCCTGTAACAGGCTCACACACTATGTATAACAACTATATTCCCATGTATGATAAATTGCTAACTGCACTTCTGCAAATAAGACATGTCATTGGACTAACTCCCGGGTTTGTACGTATATGAACAAATATGGACATACAAAATATCTGTGAGCTGGCATATTTCACCTGTTTCTGCAAGTTCATACATTACCACTCAGCTTATAGGGAAAA
This sequence comes from Struthidea cinerea, assembly GCA_013397865.1. Classification (NCBI taxonomy): domain Eukaryota; kingdom Metazoa; phylum Chordata; class Aves; order Passeriformes; family Corcoracidae; genus Struthidea; species Struthidea cinerea. The sequence continues at coordinate 2,222,820 of VZTI01005245.1, read as the reverse complement.
ATTAAAAAGAAACAGCAGCTACAGCATTTAATCTGTGTGCAGCAAGCTGGTGGGAAGCTGCGGAGTACTACAGGATTTTGCATGCTTTATGTAGTTGCACTGAAGCTTGGCTGAGCCATCTGCACCACCCACATATTTTTCAGCCAACTGCAATGAGTAAAACAGAGAATCAGTCTGAACCTTGGTTAAAACCCAAGGAGCAAAGAAGCGCCAAGGGGTACAGAAACAAGCTTTTGGTTGTTCTGGGGTATAACTATAAATAAACTGCAATCAGATATAAACCTGCTCTGCCCATACTATGAGCTGAACCAAACACAGGTGATTGCAACTAGCACAGCACCACACCAGGCTCAACCTCAGCCACCACACTAAGAAAAAGTGTATAGCAGATACAGTGCCTTTGGTTGACTAATGCTACTGAAAGAGTTTATTTGTGTCTACCCACAAAAAGGCCAACAAGATGCAGCTGTGCCATGGCTGCTCTCCCAGACTAACTTTAAAATAAACATTAAAAAAAGGCCAAAACAACAATCAGAATAGCAGGATGCCATAAGCACCCCTAACACACTCAGCAGAGGTGGGAAAACTAAAGTCAGAGGGATCATTTTATGTTGCACATCTGGGGCTAAAGTCTCACAGGCAAAACCTTTATCTTAATGTTTGTGGTACCTTTTAAGTTGCAATCAAAGTTACTCCAGCTGCAATATGGGCTGTTGTAGTTTCCTTTAGTTGCTATCAACACAAAGGCTTAAAAATGTGTGGGCAGGAAACAATTTTAGGTATGGAACTAAGCAAGCTGTAGTAACCATATCAAGAGCCACAATGGTCTATCAGTTTTCAGCCACATTTAATGGTTTATTCGTACTACCCTACACCTTCATATTAACACTTCAAATAACTAGGTCAAACATGTTCAAAATATTTTGAAGAAAATACACTGTAGTTATTCAGGCAAACACATAAACCAGTATTACTTACTGCATTCAGAAACCTCTCATATTCATGCAAAAGCTAAAATTTATTGAGGTTACATACACGATATACAATAATACTTTGGGACAAGAAATACCTTCATCATTATGGTTTCTTTCCTGAAGGGGCAACTGGAAAGTTCTCATTTTTGGATTGCCAAGATTCCCTAAGACAAAAAGCCAAAAGGCACAGTTTTGAATCATTTCAAAATAGACAAAGGATAGTATTTCATTTTAGAACATTTAAAAACACTGTAACATTATTTCCAAATATATAGCACAGGTAACAAAAATTCTACCAGACTCCTTTACCCTAAGATGCTCCACTGTATTCTTCTCGAGACACCGCTCTTCGGTACATGCTACTAGTTACTTAAGGAACTGCACTCAAGGTGCAGAACTAGAAGCCAGCACCAATTCTAATCCTTCTGAGGAAATTCTCTGCATTTCACCTTCCCACTTAACCTGGCAACTACTTGCTCCATTCTAGAATGGAAATACTACTTTTTAGCTAATCTCTATAATCAAAGGACCAAGAATTGTGGGACCTTAAGCGGCTATAGGAAGTCTTTCTGGAATGGAGACTAAGGGGACAAGGAGGCTTTTCTTTATCAAATTTACATCCCCAGTACCCTTAAACATTGTTAAAAACTTTTGAAATGTTTCAGTACAAATCCCTCCTCAGCCAAGAAAAGGTTTTTCTCAATATCCAATAAACCTTCTAGAGATAGCTTTTTTGTTTCCTTATCCTGCAGAAATAATTTTAAGGAGCTAATCTCTCAGAAATCCACAACTCTTGCAAAATGATACTACACCATAAAGGTCCCAGTTACACACCGCAGTTAGCAATTGCAGCTGGAAAAGTGTCACAGCATCCAGTTGCATCTTAAATATTAAAATTTAGAGCTGCTCATGCTAAACCAAATTATTCTCATGAGCAGTATTTATTAAAATTAATAAGGCAAAATCAGACAACAAACTACTGTAATAGTGATATTAGTGGAATCTGAAATGAAGGTGGATGTTGTGCACATGTCGTCAGCAAGACTAACCAACCATATAGTAGAAAAGCTTTCGTTTACAAACAGCACATTCTTTGTAGAAACTGTAAGGCAGCAAGCTCAGCATCTCTTGGCCTGAGCACTGCACAGTAGTCATCTACATCCTGCATCACTCTAATACACACTTAATAAACAAAACCCACCATTATGCTGGAATTCTGGATCCTTAAGGGTCCCTTGAATACGATGAGAGGGACTCCAGCAAGGCACAGAGCAGCTTTTTGCTGACTTCAGCGCAGAAGTTGCAGAGGACTGCTCTTGCTGGGCTGAAACAAGAGGAACCTGCTCATCAGCAACCCTGTTAGGAGGCCACTGATCCTGCCTAAGTGGCAGAGGATCCACAGTTCCCAGCCCAGCAGGTGGAGAGTTAAAGCGTGGAGGGGCTTCCATTTTCACATCAGGCTACAACACAATAGAAAGAAAAAAAAGGAAGGATCAAAAAAAGCACGAAACCACAACATCTCATATACAGCCTTCCAGTACAGATCCTCACATATGCAGCACATGTTGGCTTTACACTGCTATACTTCTCATGAAAGTACTAAAAGAAAAAGTATTCCAAGCTTGTGAGACAGTGTAAAGAAAATCTGTTCCTAATAGTGTTTAACATGAACTGAAAGTAATCTAATCAGGTCAAATCAAGAGCTTATTTTCTGAAACTGTGATTTTTTAGATTTTACAACAACATAACCAACTTCTCATGCAATTGCGTCTGCTTCTATTACAGAACTTACCACAGAGGATGTATGCAGTTAAATGGTAGCTCTCTTTGTAGAACACAGACCAAGCACAACTTGACAAAAAACTATCAAAATTTTGAGCATAACAGCTCCTAAATGTTTCTATCTTTCTTTTAGTAACTATGCAAGCTGCAAAGTAAAAGCAGCACAAAAGTAAAGGAAAGGCAGAGTGAAACTATTATGGCACATTAACCTGTCTTTCACATTAAGCACCCAACCTCCCCCTCTTGAATTTCTTCCAACTCAAGCAATGTGGAGTTGTGCCACTGAGATGTCAATGGCTACAATAACATTAAGGGGAAATCCTACTCGCAACCTTTTTATTTTTCTGTAAACAGATCCCAGGCATTTAACAAAAAAAAAAGTGAAGTACATCTAATCTCACTCCAGTAGTCTCAACTCCTTTGACAACCCAAAAGAACTATTTATTCAGACGCCCTTTTTAGTCACAGACACTGACAATTTTGAGACAGCAAATAACAACTCAAGGAAAAGGTTTCTTAAATAAATTATTCATTATTACTTAAAAAGCACATCCCTAAAATTCATAATGGTAAGTCTGTTCTCTGACTCACCTGGAAGGACCTTTTTTTTGAAGGGTTTGTTGCTAAATTTCGCTTTCTCTGAGGTGAAGATGAAGACTTGAATTTAGGAGCAGATACTAGAACAGTACCTCCTATTGTATTGGAAAAGATGAAAAATGCCTTATTACATTAAATAACCTAATAAATTAATTCAATTATGTATTTTTTCTTTAGTTCTTGAAAGACTGCTTTGCATTTAGAAGTCTTTTTACCAATATCTGGGGTAGTGCGATCATGATGAGTCCTCGGAGTTCCTCCAAGAGCTCTCAGCTTCGGAGTAGGATGCCTGCTGCCTCTCCTTGAGGATACAGAAGAATCTGACACAGCTGCAGATGTGTTCAATACTAAGGCATTTTCACTAAAAAAAAAAATGAGTAATGATTAAAGGATTAGCTAAAGAAGGACTCAGGAGTCTCGCATTCAAGCTTTCTGTTTCTAATCCATTCCTACAATGAAGCCTAAGGCAAGACAGTTAAGGCCTTAACACCCCAACAGCCTGTAGCTAAAACATCTGCTTGCAAAGGGGAGTCCTGGATTCCAGCCCTTAAGCCTCAATTTCTGTATTTTAAAGAGTCTCAAGCTATAAATCCAGGCTCCCTCTGTCCCAACAAACCCTGAATGTATGCAATACATGAATGCACAATACAGAACCTGAATGCACAATACAGAGGCTCAACAAGACGGCTGCAAAACTTTGAACATGGTTGCTACCTCAGAGGTGGGAGTGTGGGTTTGACATTCTTCAGTCAATGTGGTGGAACTGAAGCCAAATATACCACATTTATGTAAATGCAATAGCCCCCAGGTCATTAAATACACATCATAATATGATACATACATATATCATATATTATATATGTATATATAACATACATCAGCACTATCACTTCAGTCTTCCGCCCCCAGGTGCATTTCAAAAGGAGGTGGCAGCACACCCACACTGCGGAGGAACCTGATCCTATCAGTGCATGATAGACACGTAGGCAAAGAATTCCTCATTTCTAGCTCTCAAGAAGGTGCAACATGCAAGCAATTAAGCTGCTCTGCATGGCTGAGTCCAGTGCACACCCCAGAACACACAGAACCCCAATGCAAGACAACAGAAAATTGACAATGTCAGAGACATCTATGAACTAGATAATCTCTAGAATTAAATAGAAACTTAGGAAGGTTTCCAGATGATGGTTTTGAAAACACGTATTTAATATCTGTTGGAGTCTAACATCTCAATTTTTCTTTGCTTGGGTTTGCATACACAATATTATCCCCAATGGAGACAATTACAGTTTCTTACCTTTGATTAGTGCTGCAACACCAAAAACAAGATGCAATGAGGAATAGAAAATGTGTAGCTGACATGGTTACAAGGGTCAAAACTATTTAGAATTAAATGTCTATCAAACTAAAATATTGTTCAACAAAAAAAAGGTAGGCAAAACTTGTACAGTAAAAAGCCAGAGACTTCTGAAACTAGATACAATTTGGATCTCTCAAATGTCAAATACAGTACTATGCACATACTGAGCCGATCTCTCATTATTTGTAAATACCCCTCCACATTTTTCCCACCCATGCTTAGTAACACAATCACCAGTGATTACTGGATATTAGTTATTTTTTTCTCCTAAGTCTTTATCTTAATTTTTTTAAGAAAAATAGATGCCTAAGTACAATATTAGCATGTATCCTGTCCTATCAATCCTACGCTGTCAACTTGAAGCAAATTTTGAGTTTTAATTTTCACTAAATTTGGCTGCTGTGTAATGAACGGTCTGTTCTAAGAGGCCCATACTGCAAATTTCATAGTTACGGAGAAAAAGATTAGAATCATTCATGAGTCTACAAACCTCTGTCTTGCAAGTTAGAAATGCAGTATTTTTAATTACAGATCCACTTCCATCAACCAGATCAATGTCTTAAACCTTCTCATTCCTTATCATATTGTTGAAAACAGAAGTACTGTCACACCAATTTACACTCTCTTAAATAAATCTGATTTAAAAACAAAAACTATTTAACCTACAAATTTCTGACCTGTTAGAGGAAATATACACACACACACACACACGTATATACATCCAAAAAATGTTCAGTTTTACCCTTCAGTTTTCTTATCTTCTTTAGCATCCTTATTGTTTTCTTCTAGTTGCTGGGCCATGACTGCAGCCTGTTCATCTGGCTTTTCTTCCTCCTTCTCTTCTGTTGATTGTTGATTTTCCCTTTCTTCAGTACCTCCTTGTTCATCCCAAACTAAACGTCTTTTGATTGGAACAGTTAAAGCATCCGACATGTCTTTCTTTGTGCTGTCCTGATGTGGCTGTTGTCTGGAGTCAGGCTGCTGTAGCACTTCAGGGCTTGGTGCAGCCTCTTTTTCAGAAACACTGGGTAAGAAAAAACACAGTGTTTTGTATCACTAATTTGCACAATATACATGTCTACATAGAACACATTCATCCAGTTCAGTTCTTTGCAAGAAGTACAGCTCAGACATTAAAAAGTGGTACAGTTGAGATGACAAATGGTTAAATTGCCACTGAAGTTTTAACTGATGCTTAAGAACATCCCATTTTCAAACTAGATTTTATGAAAACTCTTTCTGTATTACCATTTCAAAAAATGCAATGTAAATTAGGGCTGTATTTTCAATTTAAACAACAAGTTAGATTATGAGAAGTGCTCAAAAAAAACTATTTCCATACAAGGGACTGTCTGATGGCATAATTTTGAAAGTCAAGCAGTCTAGAAAACTCCACTTCAGGCACAACTTTTGAAAGTCTTAAACTCTCAACTACTTACAGAAATCAGTGCAATTAGCCCAATGCATAGAAATGAGATCAGTAAGAGGATCTGTATTTCACAGAAGAAAACAATCCAGTAAACCAAAAAATTTACACTGTACTTATTGTAATAATTAATTAATTATATTAATATACACATATTATGGTGTAATAAATACTATTTTACATGTCATCACCAAACCCTTACTAGAGCTACTCATGCAAAAAGGGCAGATCTGGCACACACACGTAAGAAAGGACTGCACATACAGCAGTCTACAGAGGACTACACAGGCATCTAGGGCACTGTTTTTAAATATCAGATCACCTCTTACTAAAACACTAATTTTGAATTTTCCTAGCAAGGGATTTAGTATCTGCCAGTTCTGACAGCCTTCAAAGAAAAGAGAAAATGGATGCGCACCTTTCCAGTTCCTAAGCCTTCACCTCTGAACTAAGCAGACTCAGCCACAAAATTAGTTAATCCCGACAAGAACATCAAACATCTGAGTAGGCAAAACATATTTCATATCATTCCAGTGGAAAGGACATTACTTCAGCATGACTCAGTGCAAAATTCTTCTGGACTTGATGAGACTAAGGTTGCCACACTAAATATGCATTTGTGGAGAGTTATAAAGGAGTAACTTTCTCTTCTTTTAGAAGAGTGGACTGTGCCTTGTTTTCAATTTGACCACATATCAACTGACATAGCTGTGAAAAGGTAAACTCCCTCATCTGTTCCAGAGAATTTACATATCACAGAATAGTAGAACAGCCCAGGTTGGAATGGTCCTCAAAAGACCAACCAGTCCAACCCTCCATGAGGAAAGGGAGCCTAGATGATTACTGAGCACCCTGTCCAATTGTATCTTGAATGCAGTCAAACATTCAAGATCACGCAGCTAGGCTAAGCCTATATTCAGCATTTTGCTCAGTTTCAAAGCTGCAAAGTAACAGGCAGGAATGATGACCTTACCCTGCAAGATCTAGTGCTCTGATGTTGTTGCTGATTCCTTCTTCTGAACTGGAAGTTGAGGACACATCCCAAAGACTGTTATTATCAGACAGGATCTGATTGAAATGGTATCGGGAGAAGTGTGTTCCCTCTACTCGCTGCCTGTAAGCCTTCGCTCTTTCTCGAAGCTCTCTCACCTACACACCAAGGTTTCATAAGTTGCACATCTGTTTAAATTTCATTATTAGGCTACTATAAATATTTGCATTAGCTACTGGCAGCTAGAAGAGAAAGGCAAGTTTACTCGTAATGCAGGGCCAGCCACAGCACAAACATTGCATGCCACAGTAAATGTAAGAAGAGGAAAGCAAAAATAATATATTCAGGAAGCATATATTCAGTAAGCATGTTTGAGCCACGAAGCCAAAGCGAAATTGTCAATTATTCATTCCATGAGCACAAAAATTTATGCAGCAACTGTGAATAAGTTTAGTGCTGGATTCTAGTTTTTCCATCAGTGCTCAGACCCAGTGCTCCAAACACTGAAAGAGGAACTTGGATGCAACCAACCTCCATATACCACATGGAACTTAGGGTGTTTTGAGATGCCTAAAGAAAAGAATACAGAGTTATTTTTAAATTTCTTATTTTTCCTCTCAACACTCAAGGGTGATATTGTTATTATCACCCTTGTAATTTTACTTCAGTCTAAGTAAGAAATTAAACACTAAAAACCTGTCAACATAGCTCTATGCTGCCTCCCTGAGATTCAATAAAAAGCTCTCAAACAAGTACAGTCAGCACTGGCATTCCATTCTTGGCTTTTTGCCAAGATTGAGGAAATTAACTCAGATTTCTAAACATCAACACACAAAAATACATTTCCCACTAATTTATGATTCAAATCAACAGATCTACATGCATGTGTAACACTGAATTTGTATGCTGCCAACACCACAACTGTCTCTAGCTACATAAATATTAGTGAAAAGTTAAGATTAATACAAGAACTCTGGGTGCTATTGTATGCAAGACATAATATCAAAATTATTCCTTCTAGGCTATCAGTAAGAATGAGATACAAAACTGTTCAGCTGTCAGTTTTACTCCAAAAGAATAAAAGTGATAACCCCCCTCTTCAAGGGGGGTTACACCATCATTTTTGCAGTTAAGACCATTTAAACACTTGCTGTCTTGTGTCACTCACCCAAACACAATTAAAGTGAAAGGAGAAAAAGCAAAACCATGAAGTTTACATTTAAATTATTAAAAATAACTTTGTGATATCATGTGAATTCTGACTTACTAAAATGGTCCACAGGAAATAAGTATTTTATCAAAGAGCAGGAAAGTAATACTGACATTTCCTCTACCACATTTTCATAGCTTTTTTTTTTATTCTTCCTTCATGATAGATTTCACATCATTCCACCTGCAAGGAACAGAGTTAGTGGGCTAAATTCAGCTAATCCCACTAAAAGTAACTGGATGCAACAGATGGATACCCAGCTAACATCCCACTATTTGACCCACTAAACTTCCAAAGAACAGCCCATTAAAAATATATGCTTGTCATTTTCAAAGGAGAATTTAAAGTTTGATGTGCAAGTGATTTACTGGATTACTCACTTTAACTAGAAGAATAAAAAATTAATTATAATAGCCAGAACAGAGGAAATGTAAATCCAGAGCAACAGGGTACTGCAGGGGGAGGAAGAATACTAAGTCTCCAGTGAATTGTGAAGAAGTACAAAGGACAACCATCTCCTTCAGCAACTCAGCAGGCAGCATTAACTCAGCAGGACATAGGCCCTAGAGAGTCCTACTGCGATTATGAATTGCCCACATTAATTTTTCAAAAGCATAATTGGAAGAGATTTTTTTTCATTTGATTGCTGAAAAGCACCCTTAACAATAAATTGCAGAGAAGCAGTCTACAAGTAATCACTATGGCTAAGGTCACACCAGGATTCCATTATGGCATTTGCCTGTTTGGACTCAGAACTTCAGAAAGTCTGCTTTGGACACGAAGTCACCCACGTGCAGTCCTAACTAAGGGAGGAACAAGACTGGTTCAGTTGGAGTTTATCATCTAACCGCTTATGCTAAGCAAGAAATGTTCTGTAGGCATCTTTCATGGGGTGAGTCTCAACAACCCACCAGATGCAGAGGTTAGACACCCTTTTGAGGAACACTTCTCTTCATTAGTATGAGAAAAGATATGGAATCATGTGGAAACCAGAAGGACTGCTGGGCAGCCTACACTGCAAATGGCCAAAGTATCTCTGTTACTTTACAACGAAATGCACTTGGCATTGTTTTTCAAGTTATGCATACTTTCATTAATATTCTGTTATTTCTCAAATGTCTGGATTCTTTTTTATGTCACTATGAATGAAGTATGTTATTCAGTCCTACATGTTACAGAACCATAGAATATCCCAAGCTGGAAGGGCACCACAGGGATTATCAAAGTCCAACTCTTGGTCTTGCACAGGACACCCCAAGAGTCACACCAGGTGCCTGAGAGCACCAACCAAATGCTTCTGAACTCTGACAGGTTTCGTGCTGTGACCACTTCCCTGGGGAGCCTGTTCCAGTGCCCAACCACCCTCTGGGTGAAGAACCTTTTCCTAATATCCAACCTGAACCTCCCCTGACACAGCTTCATGACATTTCTTTGAGTCCCGTCACTGGGCAACACAGAGAAGAGATCAGTGTCTGCCCCTCGCTTTCCCCTTGTGAGGAAGCTGTAGATGTAAGGTCTCCCTTCAGTCTCCCTTCCTCCAGGCTGAGCAGACCAAGCAACCTAAGCTGCTCCTCAAGGCCCTTCACCATCTTTGTTGTCCTCCTTTGGACAGTCTCCAATAGCTTTATACCTTTCTTACATTGTGGCACCCAAAACTTCCCCCAGCACTCAAGGTGAGGCCACTCCAGTGCAGAGCAGAGCAGGACAATCCCTTCCCTTGCCCGGCTGGCGATGCTGTGCCTGCTGCACCCCAGGACACAGTTGGCCCTCCTGGCTGCCAGGGCACTGCTGACTCATGTTCACTTTTGCCTTGACCAGGACCCCCTGGTCCCAAGGCACTGCTCTCCAGCATCTCATTTCCCAGTCTGTATGCTCATGAATTCCTTGTCTTGCTTTGATTGCATGCATGGCTTTGGCTTTACCCATTAAACTGTCCTCATCTCAACTCAGGAGTTTTGTCAACTTTACCCTTCTGGTTTTCTCTCCCACCCCACTGTGGGGGAATGAACAACTGGTTATGTGGGGCACAGTTCTCCCTTGGGGTTAAAACACAACATATACTCACACACATGTGATTTGAAGTCTAACAGAGACAGGAGAAATTCAGGTAATTGCCATTTTAAGCCCCTTCTATGTGAACTCATACTAGGATCTAATGTAGGTATGCACACATGAAAATGTGTATGTAATCATATGTTATTATAGTCTTAAAATGAATTTGGCTCTTCCAGCTACCAGAACAAATCATTCACTTAGAAGGCCTCAAAAAACATAATAATTCTTTTTTTTTTAATTCTTCATGCCTACTGCCAAGTAACTTCTTCCTGGTTTCCTGCAATTCCCTCTTCAGCAAAAAAGTCTCTGTGGAAAAGTCTGACGCACCCAAAACACATCTTGACAGCGTGGGAAATCCTTCGTTTTCATACACTCTAATTAAATGACACATGTCAAGTCGAACATCCATCCTCCACTTGCAGTCTCCTCATTCTTTTCCTCAACTGTACTGCAGTGACTCCTCCCAGCTGGCTGTACCACAAACACCCTACACCCCAAGGCAATGCATCTTTAGTTGCCCACCTTTTAGTTGCCTACCAGTCAATTGCTCTTGAAGCTGAGCACTGCTCCTTATTGGTTTGAATGTTTCATGATGCAACACCAACAAATTAAGGTATTATATGCCAGAAAAATGACATAATAGTCTACAAAACATTCAGTATACCACTTAGGCTGCATGCAATAATTCACATTTTGCAACCTTAGTTAATCTAATGCATATATCAATGCATATAAAAATTAAAATATTGCTTCTTTTCAGTCCTCTAACATCTTCTTGAGGCTGTTTACACAGAATGGATTATCTCATGCGTGCATACACGAAATCTGATTATGAATCACCTCATACTTTAATATACTTTAAATATTGAGACCTATTTCTCATTGCTTATTTTGTATGTATTCTATAAATATTTCTTTTTGCTAAAAGGAAAATTACTTGCTAGATGAAATCTAGCAAGAAAACACTGAACTGAAAGCTACCAGACTACTCCTGCAATTCTCAGAGAATCTTATTTTCAAATTCTCAAAGCCCAGCACCCTAGAACCATTTGCTCGAGCTCTACCTTCCACATCACTGTGGACCCAACTGATGAGGAAACTCACATTTCCAAGTATTTGCCACACAGGTAGCAGCACAGTGTCTCACAAAGGCTCCCTCTATCAGCTGGGAGAAGACTAAGTCAAGTCAGTGAAATCAGAGAGTTGCAGAGCAAGCTCTAGCAGTTTCTTAGCACACTATTAATGGTTTTGATTTCCTTGACTAACTCAGGAAATCACACTTAATAATGCTAAGAAATCTTGTGGTCTTGAAGCTACTCAGCCTTTTCACAGTTCTGTCAAATGACTTCCTATACAGTGTAATATGGATTGCAGTGTCTGAATAAACTACAAGAAAACACACAGATTGACTGAAACTTGCAAGAAAAATTCTCAATTTTATGTTGTGTATGACTGAATTCAGCTGACTGCTTTGAATGGATTCAGCATGGTAAGCTAACGAACTGAGCCTGACTATCAAGCCAACCTAGGCTGATACATACGTCGTCCTTTTCCTTTTTATTCCCTTGGAATCTCCTATCATTCAACTCTGTATTTTGAACACTTCTGCTTGTTAAAACTGGGCTGAACATCAAGAATAAGATTACCTGTCACAAGAGACTCTGTTCTGAATGATCCTGATTGTAAGGGAAACAAAACTTCTCCCTCACTTTGGGTGTCACATTAATATATTTTTTCAGTCTCACCACCTCTTTTTTTTTTTTTTTCCTACGTGTTATACTGACTTGTCAGGATCTAATTGTCTTTGTATACTCACCTTTGGGAGCCTGAGTCATTAGCATTACAATCTCAGAACTGTATCTTATAAATACCACAACTCAAAGCTTTTTCATCTAAAAATCAAAATACAAAGCATACTCAGGCTTCAGATTTTCCAAGAATACTCACCTGGTTGTGAGCTTTACTCTTAATACGAGACCAAACTCCATCTTTGTAGTAATACTGGGCTGGAGACAAAAATTTTGACCTATATTCAGTGTTCATCTTCCTAAGAAATCAAGAATGAGGAGAGAAAAAAAGAGTGAAGTTTGATAACCAGAATAATCTTTAAGGGCCCTTTTAAAATTACATCAACAAGTATAAATATACCTGCACCTAAATGCCAGTGAGATGCAAAAAACACATGCACAAACAACAACTCAAACCAAAACAACTAGGAAAGCTGTGAAAAATACTCATTCACAGTTGGTAGTCCTTCAAGTAGTTACTCCTGTTGTTTTTTCCTCGCAACACTTTCACCAGAAGCGTTTGCCCTGACAAGCCAATCAGCAGAACATAATACACACATCAGCCTCAATTACTTCAATGCAAGATGTGGGACCTTGATTTAAGTCACTGATGAAGATACATTTAAGTAAAAATGCCTGGTTTGGCATTAATGTGTCTGAGACATTTCCTTCTATGAACTCCACTTTAAAGGCGCTCTGCATATGGGTGGGGTGAGCTGCTGGGGCTAGAAACATCTGACTGCCAGAACACTGGTCAGTATAATTCATCTATGTCCTACTAGCTTTGATCTTCAAAAGACCTCAGTACTTGAAAAGATGGGTTCATTTTTCCCTTCTGCCACACACATACAAACAGAAAAATTAACATTATCTAACCTAGAGCAGGGAGTAAGTAGTACTTCGAGTCCTTAAGCACTCAACTGTGGATGTATCAGCTTAAATCTAAAGACATTCTTGGATTTAATCATGCTTCAGAACATTACCAACTTAATTCTATATATTCAGCACTGGGTGAAAAAGCCCTGTTTTTCAACCCTTCTTCAAATATAGGTCATAAAAGCCTGAAGTCAGAGAATAAAATGAACCTCGTAAAAAATAAAATACCAAAGTTGAAAAACCCTTTATACTCAAAATTTCTTTCAATACGTCCCTTTCTTTAAAGCTGACAGAATTCCTTTGCTTTTGGTTGCAAAACTAATGGATTAGCACAAAAAACACAACACTGCTGTGCCTCTGTCCCAGTCAGTCTGCTGCAAAAGCAGGCCATGCAACACAGCTTGCATGCAAATCTGCATATTGAGAACTTGCACATTTTGACAGCTATTTGCCCAGTGATTTTTTAAGAAAATGTTGTCTTGTGCTACTACACTGAAGGCATAAGAGGCAGAAATTTGCCCTTAGATGAAAAGAGCCCCAGCAAATTATCAAGAATTTTGCACATTACTCACTGCAAAAGTGACCACAATCTACTGCAAAGAGTATGGAAACCAAATAGTTAAAGGTTTTAGCTATACCACCACTCACTTTTCCAGACAGAAATTTTATTTCATAGAATTTTCGGTGATCATTTTGTAATCAACTCTCAACATCCAACAGCATTCAGACCCAGGTAAGTCTCCTTTCCTACCTTCAATCTAAGGCCTTAACACTGCCACAAAGAATGAAAGCAATTGCTGGGGCACACATTAAGCACAAACACAGGAGAGATGGATTAATCTAAGCATTCTAAAGCCTACTTCCTCGCTTTTATTTCTCTTGACATATCTCACATGTGTATGAAATGGAAATATGAGTTCAATTCCTGCAATGTAGGCATGTGGCAGAAAAAAAAAGATAATTCAATAGCACTCAATAACATACAATTTCACTTCATTTCCATGCTTGTCAGATTACTCTAAATGGGACAGATTTCTTTACTTCCCTTTACCTCATGTGTTGGCTTTTGTTACTCAGGCACACAAGGTCTTACAGACCAGAATACGCAGACATCAAGTACAATCACCACAATTTTAAGGTGTGGGGCGGGCACAGTAGATAGAGCAGTTTGAAAAGTGACTATGACTTCCAAAGCACTTACTGAAAGCTTAGCAGTAGCACTGCACTGATTTTACTTCATTCACGTTAAGTTTACTAACACTACTATCACTGCATCACAAGGTTCAACTGAACAGAGTGGTTACAAAGCTTCCACTGCCACTGCCCAGAGAAGAGGATGGAAATTAACACCAGGTTTAGATGTACCCACAAGAAGCTCAATCTCAGCGCTCCAAGGGGCATTTGCCCCTGCAACTGCAGCATGCTGTGGTTCAAGGTCCATAGTCCATCATTCTAAGTCCTAGGCTGCTGCACACCTATTCACTAGTCTAGGTTCTCCTATTTTATACATACCCACGACTTGTATGTAAAGTGAGGGGCTTTGGACTGATATGCTGCTTATTATTTTGTTTAGGATGTTTCTGTTCTGACTTCCCTTGTTTTGCTGCATCTTCTGCTGGTTTTTGAAACGGTTCTTCCCTCTTACTCTAAGGCAAAGATAATTTTAAAAATACCACATTAGCTAGCAATCTGAAAACCCTCATATTTCTTTTGACATCAAGCTCTTGCAAATAATTAATTTTATTTTAGTGTTAGCTGTTTTGAATATTTAATACAAACAAGAATACCACATTCTTTTGTTAACACAAAAATAAACTAGTAAAATGCCAAAGTTAAGATTGAGTGCAACATTCTATTGGTTAGATGATCCATTTTGTCCACTTCACAAAATTAATTTAACATGAAACACAGAAATAAAATAACACAATACCTGCACATTCTAACCTGAGTTCAAAAGGCAAATTTTCAAATTTTTTATTCTGTTTTATAAATGTTTAGATTTATTTGTTGGAGTTTTACACCAAAGATTTTGGTTTTTCTGATTATTTTATTCTTTTGGAAATCCAATGCATGACTTCTGATTCTGCTAGAGATCTTCCCTGATACTGATCAAATTCAATTTATTAAAAAAAAAGCCCACCAAAATCCCCCAAAATGTTTTCAAGATATTCATCAGAGAAGAGGTATTGGTATAAACAACCAGATTTTTAGACACTTTCACAAAATTTCCCTTCTTATGACTTCTCTTACTTCATTTAATAGCTGTTCTCCAAAACAACCTGAAATTCCAATATTTAAACCAGATAAATGCTTCCTGAAAACCACAGGCTTTTCAAGCTTTCTTCGTATCTACTTAAAGAGGCAAAAGGGGACATAAAATTTCTCATCCCCAGATGGGATTTAAAGAACTGGGCAGGTCTGAGTTTTAAATGATAAAACCTCCAAGCCAACAATCCCCTCAGAAGCACCAATGGCTTAAACTAAGCCAAGGCACTGCACGTTAAGTACACCTTTTGCTCAGCAGTGGTCCTAATGAACACCTTGCCTGACAATGGCCCTTTCTGTTCTACCAGCAACAGAGATGGGTAGTGAGGAGACTTATATTACTGGGAGCATCACACAGCTGGTACAACCCAGGCCAGAAGATTCCTAAAAAACCAGAATGACAGTTTTATGGAACAGGTCCTACGGGAGCTGACTCAGAAAGGCAAAAAAAGGAAGATGTATGCCCAGTGGAAGCAAAGTCAGGTGACATGGAAAGAACACAGAGATACTGTTTGCCACTGCAGGGAGAGAATTCACTATCTCCGATTTATGACATTCAAAAAGTTCCAGACCTCCCATCTAGCCCTACTGCACACCAAGACACAACACTAGTACCAATCAGAGTATAAATCTGAGATTTAGATTGCACAAACTATCCTAATGACTAAAAACAAAGTGTCAGTTGGGAACAACAAAAAAAAATAAAACCACTTCCAAAATCCAGAAATTTAAAACTTTAAACTGAAATTTGCACTACAGAGACTACAGAACCCCCAAAGAGCAGAGCTATACAGTATTATTTTCAGTCTTTTACAGCAAAACCACTACTGAGTCCAGTGTCACCAGCAACACTAAATAAATTCAACCTAAACCCACCCCCTTATAGAATAGATCAAAACTGCAGAAGTACTACTGAAGCTTTTCTTTCAGGGAAGTATTTACTTGTTCACACACCAGCAATTCTTTCTCTTCTGAACCACCTCTCTCTTGTGGACTCTTAAGAGGAGACCCTTTGGAATTCCTCTCATAAGCAGTTTCAGAAGTAATTGCACGAGATTTAATCGGAGGTACAGATTTCTTCGTGTTGCAAATAAGCTGTGTGGGAGGGAGAAAACAAAACAAAGTAAAAAAAGTGTGATTTGTTTACCTTAAGGCTAAATTTTCAAAATTTGTTGATTTATTCATACAAATACATCACATATGAACAGAGTGACAGTCATCTGTACGAATACAGCATGTGTAGACAAATGAACTTCTAGGAGAAACTCAAGAGAAATTTAAATACATTCAAAAGTGATCAAGTCAGTTAAATCTGTGATCAAACACTGTTCTTACTGAAGTTTACTATCAGAGGTTTTGTTTATTTGGTTATTTTTTGTTCACCTTCAGAGCTGTACAGAGGATCATGGTTTTTTAAAGGTATGCCACAAAACTTCCATATGAGTCCTCAGTACATGTCCTGTCCATAAGTATGAGAAAACTGCTCTCAGTTTTAGAGCTGGATGCTTAGAGCTTGGGCAAATTAAAATCCACTCTTTTTCAACTAACATAGTATTATAAACCAAGGTAGAGAATTTGCCTAATATGTGGTCACGTATTATCTCCTCATGGGGTTCCAAATTTCAAGACTGTGCCATATGTGAGAAGCATGCATTTTCCATAGATTTGCTATGAGAATTTAGGTCTGACTTATAACCTAACTTGAATAACTTCGATATTTTCACAGAATCTCTTCAAGGGAAAGGGATTGTCAGTATTCAGGTATATACTCAGTCATATCAATGGTGAAGCATATCAATTTGTTAATATGTATCATTTTTATCATTAAATTTTCCCTAAGTCCTACTTATCCACAGATGTATAGAGCCTACAGACTTAATCTCACTGCTTCTTACTCTGTATAAGCTGTGAAAAAAAGTCTTTCTTCTGAAAAAAAGCAAAATGTTCACAAGCATTAATAATGAAATTATCAAACTGATTGCACACAGAATCAAACAGAATTCTCTTTGACTTTTTCCATAAGGTGACTTTCTGGGACCTGCCTCTTCCTCAAAACGTCCTTTGACTTCTCTATACTACTGTCACATATTTCAGTGAGTTTTCATTGCATAAGCGGCTGCTGGGAAACATCCTGCCATACATTCACCTGCTTGGTACTCCAACAGAAAAAGACAGGATAGTGATTATCTTGGTTATCAACATTTATTGCCTCTGAAAGCTGTTACTGAACAAATCTGCCACCTGAGGATAAAAAAAGCACACCATCTCTAGTAATCCCACTAATGCATATGCTTCTAGTGAAGACAGTGAAGACAAATGCAGAAGAGCCTATTTTACACTATAGAATGACCAAAAGACTGATCCCAGGTCCTGATCCCAGTAACAGTTAATTGAAAACACAAAGCAATCTCACACTCAGTTACTCTTTGAGGTCTTGCCAGAAATAGCAGCATTTTCAACCCTACAAAGGACAAACACTCATGAGATGTATTAAAATGTCACAAGAGTATCTTAAAATCAGAAGACTCCACTTTAAATACAAGCTGTTGTCATGAAAGAATAAAACACTAGAGAGACACACTTTACTGCTTAGAAGTGTATGTGCACAGAGATGGAGACTGAGAATAAGAAACTGGGGCAACACAGATAAATTAATGCAAACAGAAGAACACGGTCCTGTTAGAAAGAATGAAATGCAGGGCCTAAGGAGAACAAATAATTAGGCCTGACCACAATAAAAAATCACATGGAAACAAATCCAATTATACTACACTTTTGTATAGGGAGAGAGAAAAAAAAATCATGCAACAACATTAAAGTTTGTCATTCCCCCACCAAAAGAACAAAAAAAGGAAATATTTTTGAAAGGAAAACTTTGCTGATATATAAAAAAAAGTATTAATTTGCTTTTTGGATTCTATAAAGTTACCTGTTCGGCTGCAAGTATCGGTGACTTTTCATGAGGACTCTTCCAGACAAATTGGCTTTGATATTCAGAATTTCTGGGGAAAGTTTTTAAACGTGGAATATTTATATCTGCTTTCCTCTGAAGGGCTCTGTGAAACTGACAATGTAAAAAAAAAAAGAAAAAATATAACAATGATTGCTCCCTTTCCTACAATGTTTTGCTAGTCAGACATCTTTCAACAGACACTTTCAAAACAATGGTTTGGGTTTTTGTTTCAAGAACAAAATGAATGCAAAGTACGTCTTCTCATTATAGTCAACAACCCCCAAAAGTCTATATATTATTGGCTAAATCTTTGTTTAATTGAAATCAGCAGTGATGACACATGAAGAGCAAATTCCTATTGAATTAAGTAGCACCAAAATCTGATCTCAAACATACTGTTCTCCCAGCAAAGAAGCTACAGCAGAATATCAAAATACAAAACTAAGGAAAGAGTTCAACAACAGAGTCTGAGCATCTGTGCGAAATTACTGTTAGTAATTTTTAGACTAGTCAATTAAAAACTATTCCCTTACCCCATTACCCATTTTTTCTGATTGCTTTTTTGGAGAGGAAAATGCTTCATTTTGATTTGGCGGAGCTTCAGAGGGTGATTTCTTCATGTTGTTCTCTGCAAGGGCAAGAGCTGTTTCACCACTAGAATCTACCACATGTGATTGAACTTTTGGGGGGAGTCTGGGTCCTTCTGGTGTTTCAAGTTTTTCCTGATTCACATTATTGTTGCTGTGGTCAGTGTGCAACTCTGCATCTTCAGTTTCCGGTGGGTCACTCAAATCACAATCCGCCGTCCATTCAAGGGACTTCGAAATCTGTGGATTATGGTAAGGTACCCTTCTCTTGGAAATGAATTTTGGTTCTCTCGTGATTCCTGAGAAAAAGCCATATTAGATTTAACAAAAACATTCACTGAAGACATAGTATCATTCTATAGCAAGAATAAACTGAAAGTTCATCATACAACTGGCTACTAGAAAGCATGGTTTTAGTATCTTCGAGCAGTGACAGACTATGTATTATGAGCATGGCTGTGAAATTCTGTGTTCTTCCTTATCTGCAAATTACTTTCCTTCCACTGAACAGACAGGAACATGGTGCTCCAGAACCATGTTGAATTAAACCCTATAAAGCAAAAATGTCCACAGGACAATCCTGTGCAAACTGATTCTGGGAGCTGAACAACAAGAAAACTAACACAGCCAGCGAAAAGAACATGGTTCACACAGATACAGAATAACCAGCCTGTGGGGATAAAGTATGCTACAAGCACTTCTCATTACACATGCACAACACACCTTGCTCAACAGGTTCCCTCTGATTGTGACAGATCTCTATCCACCTGCAATTTAAGACCATCTCAGATAACTGACAACTTTTGCAGTATGAACATAAGAACATTTCCAAAAACAGAAAAATATTTTGTAAGAAAACCAGCGACCAAGTTATTTCAAGAATTGCTGGGCTTTACACAGGCAGGTGAAAATAAAATTACCCCACCATTTTAAGAAGAGTATTGAATGACTGAACACATTTGAAGAGGGAAATCATAATCCACTTCAAAGTGCTCAACTGCAATGGAAAAATTAGTCAAAGCCCCTAAATGGCTGAAAGAAGTATCTTCCATGAGAGAGACACTCCCATCCCATGAAGAAGCAATGTAGAAAGCGAGAACAACCTATGGTGAAAGGTATATAGAATGTCTGTATATCTGACTACACATATAGGATAGGAAAATCATTACCATGGTAAAACACTGGAAAAGTAGCCAAGCACCTGCAGCTGTCAACTTTTTGCTGTAATGTTCCAAGTGATTCCTAAAATTGCCAATTATGTGATTCAACAGGGAGAACCATAAGTAAATTATCAGTAACAATCTGCAAATCCTATGAGGTACCAAGAGTGACATTTAAAGATGTAGGTGCTTAAATGGCCAGAAAAGAGGTGGGAGTGAAAATTAATACAAATATGTAGAGGAACTACAGCAAGCATGCACAAAACCACCATTACAATGTGAGAAAGAGGAGAAACTGCTGCATTGCTAACTCATGAGTTTATTGCAAGGCTTGTAAAATCTGCAGTTTAGTTTGACTGGAAAATAAGCATAGGTTGCCATTTTAAAAAGAAGTTAACATGCTGAGATGTTTAGGCGTTTCAGAATTAGTGACAATTATAGCCCTCAATAAGAGGTACCCATACACAGACCCATGTGCTAGGGAAAACAAGGTTAAAGAAAGATGTATTTTGCAGTAATGGAAGAAAGCAGTAATATATAAAAAGCATAATCCTTAGCAAGATTAAATTATTTATTTAAATGTTTAGCACCTTGACTAAAAAAATCCCTATTGCCAGTAATCAGTTCTTAATTACAAGGCCATAATTTAGAACACTTAGTATTCTTAGTAGGAATGAATACATTCATTGTACTCTAATTACACAGACTGAATACTGCAGTTGCAGTGAACAGCACAAAATTTTTTTAATCTGCCTTGTACCACTACAATAATTACTATTTTTTACTACTCCTTTTCAAAGCAGTGCAGTTGTCATCACTCTTCAGCTTACTCCTCTTCCTCAACTCCTTACAGGCCTTTCAATCCAAATGCTATTTCCTTTTTCTTCTGCCTTCTATCCCCACATTTCCCTGCCATGATAATGCCTACAATCCGTAAATCCTACACTACAGTACCACAAGGTTTTCGATTTAGTGGTTCACCTTCTCTTTTAGTTAGCTGTACCTGCTAGGTTCACAGCGATTTTACTTTATCGAACTTTGCCCCAAGTTAGTCTCCCCTTAAAAACAGAATTTTATTTACTATTTCCATACACCACAGATAACCCAATACCACCCTCTACACCCCTTATACGGGTTAACACTGCACCTGCATTTCATGTTTGCATCTTGGCTTATGCTGCATGTCAGGAACTACTTTTTTCCCAAAGCTTATATAAATAGCACTAATTGAAAAGAAAGTTTCAGTGTAGCTATAAAGAATATGGAGTTCAAAAACACACTCTAGGTGATGACCAAGACTATACTTTAATTTCATTACAAAAAGCACAAACTGTAAACACCACCAGTTCACGGTGGCCATGCACTCATCGCAGCAAACCCTTCCGGGCCGTGGCTGCAACCAAGGGGGCATTTTTCAGGGGCACTTACCAAACTGATCCGACCGAAGTCCTGCCCACAAGGATTTCTGCTGTTGGGACGGGCTACCAAACTCTGGGCTTCTCCATTTGAAGTTTCTCTTGTATTCACTCAGTCCCTACAGCAAACAGAGAGAAGTCTGTCAAGCCACCTGTGCGTATCCTGCTTCACTGCTCCTGCCGGTAACAGATCTCCGCCGAGAGAAAAACACCAACACGCTGCTGCAGGATGCGCTAAACTGGCAGGTTGCTCTGCATCTTCCAAAACCACCCCCATCGGAGAACAAAAAGTACTGCTGAGAAAACGTGGAAGCGTTTCATGCACCAAAAAATAATATAAAATTTTAAAAAACCAAAACCAAAAACATGTATCTTATGTCCTCAAGTGAATGGTTTCAAGAACAAACACAGCTTGGACCTGCTGTCACCCGCACGACCGACCTCCTTCCGTCTTTACTGGCCGGTGCTGCAGAGCAGGGGCCTCCCCTTTCCCGCTACCCCAGGACC